>JARHVA010000293.1:105000-705000 GCA_037957365.1 Torreya grandis
GGCTGTAGATTCACATTGATTGTCTCATTGGGTATATAAAATTATTAACACATCCTTTAACTTGTATAAATCCTTGAATTGGATCAAAAATATTTACTCATACAAACTCTATCTTCACTTTGGGAATAAACCTATTGATTCTCCAAAACCTATAGGTTACAACTGATGTATTGAATGTGAGTAGTCATTCATGATTGACTACAGGTAATGTCTCCTTGGTCCACAATAAGAAACTTTGTATTTTTATCACAACATAAAAACCATGTTTTCTATCCTTTCCAAACCCAATACATAGAAAACTCACTTTGTAGAGGTAGCTTGATTGTGTCCTAGGATGACTGTAGGTGGTGGTCCATTGTTGCTTATATGAAGTGAGATAGGATGAGACCTAGAAAAGGTCAATAACATGGTTTATGAAATCACTCATCCATTGAGAACAACCTAGGGAGTATTTCAATCAAATTCCTTTCATTGAGACATCTTCTAGTCTCTTCTATTCATTGCTTTCATGAAGTACACTTGACTATGTTTTCACCTTGGCTATAGGTGAAGATATATCCCTTTAGCAGTGTTTAAGGTTAGATAACACATCTTCATTACCATAGTGATTCCTAACACCCTTGATATTAATAAAAAAATTAGATTCATGATATGGATGTGAATAACTAGTAGCGATATGATGATAATGGGATATATGGGAGAATGAAGATGGAGTGATAAGCTTACAACAATGGTTGAATGGTAGTGATAAAGATATGAAAATGGAATGAAACATGAGGGAGTGAAAATAAACTTGAATCCACTATAAAGTCAGTATTGAAGGATCCTAGGCAAGCATAAACATATGCCTTAATAGGATATACCATTTTTGAGTTTCTTTATGAAGCATACATACTGAAAAGAGGAATCTAGGATTCTCCAAATTACCTTAACATATGCTAAGTTACCTTAACATATGATAGATGAGAATGTGAGGGTGTTCAGGGAAGATTTATGGTTAACAAGATGTGAGACTTTGAGGAAAATTTGAGAAACTTGAAAGGACACATGATAATGAATGAAATATCTCACATAACATATTATTGTGCTTGACAACTTTGAATCAACCATTAAACTGTACATTGTATTTAACCTACCTATAAACTATAGAATTGGTATTTTATATCTTTTTCAGCTCTATATACTCTAATATGTGGATCAAAATGATAAATAAGTCATGAAAAGTCTTTTCAAAACCTAAATAATTAGGAACAAGCATTAGTTTGACCAGAATAGTCAAAAACTCCATAAAAGTGTATTGCTTCTCTTGCCTTATGCAGATGTGAATGGTGACCAACACCCTTAAGTTCCTAGATTTTTTTCATAAAGTTTAGAATACTAAACCAACAACCAATACCCATTATTGGAAGGTCATAAGGCCTAGTTAATCTATTCAAGATCTTGGATCTTCTTTCTCTCTTTCTCTCCCGTACGGACTGAGCACAAACCTAGAGTGATATTGATGTTTGTCAATGAACTGACCGAAGAAAACCCACCAATTTTTGGATTATTAAGCCTTCAAACATTTTAATCTCTTAACCATGTGCCTATAACAAGAAATTCTTTCATCTCCAAGATTTATTCTGAGCAAATCTATACATTACAAAACTGTACCACCTAGAAACATTATTTAATCCTAAAACATTATTTAATCCTACAAAGTCTCATTCATTTCCTCTTGTTTCAATTCAAAACCACCATTTTAGGGAAACATTAAGTGAAATATGTGTCAGAATGCATCTCAAAATAAGGAACACATTTTGGAGAGTAAGAAGGTAGTTATTTTCACACGCGTGAGCTCTTTTTATGGCAAAATAGCCTTCTAAACTCATAAAAGGGATAATGTCAAAGCATAAACCATTTGAATAAAGTAATATACAAACCATTAGGGTTATTAAGATATTATTTATGCTTTAGTGGACTCTTAAAGTCAAAATGTTTCGTTTAAGGACCAAAACCTTTCTTTTAAACAACATACATATATCCTCAAAGAATACTTGCCAATGAATATCACAAAAGTACATTATATCCTTATTAAAAGTTTGAGATATATTTCCATGTATCTTTATCACCCTTTTAAGGCCTATAGTCCACCATACTTTTCATTTATTGAATACATTCAAAAAAGCTCATGGTGAGTCATCAGTTGCCATCTTCAACCATCTTCATTAAGGTACTCTAGATCATAAGACCAATTCAATCCATTTTCAAACACATCCAAACCTACTCAACACCATGAGAATACTTATCAAAGACATCCAAACATAGACATGACAATGACGAGACATTGAGACTTACCCCCTTGACTTGATAGTCAATGAACATTCCTTTGAGTTTTCCCTGATTCCTCAAGAGATATGACAGTTATGAGGTTTTTATGTTGGACCAAAGATCCTGATACTAAATTTGACACCTTTATAGGCCTCAGTATATAAATTGGTCAACATTTATAGCAACCCAATTGGTTTGACTAGCCTGCTCGTCAAAAGAACCTAGAATCTCTTGCTTATCACTCATATTTACGTAAAAAAGTTTAGACTACACTTGAAACTATCTAACCTTGTATACTTGAATGCAAATCAAGTAAACAAACACAAATTATAAAAAAACAACAAACAACCAAAATAAAACAACAACTAAAAAACATGTGCATGAGCACTTAGAGGAAAGAAACTACTACTATGTACAATAGGATTGGTTCTCCTACTATCAATACTTAAGGAACATCCCATTGAAAGGAATAGGGATATGTTCACCACTAAAATTGGAAAATTGAAAATAATTACTCTCCTTAAAACTATTAATGACATATGTACCACTCTAAATACTATCAAATTTGGAATGTTTACCTAGCTTGGCACAGTCTTCATCCCACTTGAGTACAATATCACCTTGTTAAAAGGTCTTGGATGAATATCCCTTGTCAAAATATATTTTGAATTGGTCTTGGTTGTACCACATTATATAAATGAAATTTTACCTTATTTCTTCCAACTCTCTCAACTCATTCATTCTTACTTCCATTGCATCATTCTCCATGAGCTCCAGGTGATGTGCAAGTTCCAAGGGTGGAAGTTCTAATTAAATGGGAAACTTTTCTTCTCTACCATAAAATAGTAGGTAAGGAGAGTGATAAATATACTTATTTAGAGTAATTATATATTCCCATAAGATATTTTTTAACTTTTTATTTTATCCACTTTTAATGTCCTCCATTGTCCTCTTAATGATCCCAATCAAGTTCTTATTGGTTGACTCTACTAGTCCATTACCCTGAGGATAGTAATTGGATGAAGACTTGAGATAAATTATATTATCAAGGTACCAATCACAAAATTTTACACTACTAAAATCCAAGTCATTTTATGACATAATTGTTGAGGGGACTCCAAATTGAGTCACTAGGTTGTCATAGAACTCTAAAACTGAGTTCTCATTTTCTTCCTTTAGTGCAACTCCCTGTACCTACCTAATAAAGTAATAAAAAATTGTTAAAACCCACTTATGACCATAAATTTTTTGGGGATTAATAATTCTTATTAATTCTAAGACCCATTTCATGAATGGTTGCTCAACTTGAACATGTTTTAGAGGCATGGCAGCTAGTTTTTGCTTACCGATAAGCATTGCACATTTAGAACATCTTATCACCCAAGAATGTTAATTTTTGAAAAAATTGGGATAAAAATAACATATTATTATGATATTTTATGTTTTATTATTGAATTTAAAGTGGTCCTCTGTAGGCCCATTATGAAATTGATCCAACAACTTGTCCACTTGACTAGTTTCTACACATCTGAGAAACATACAACCAATGTCTTTTTGAAGAATACCCCATCAATTAATATTTAAGGGATAGATTATAGCTTTAAATGCCTCCTATTTTCCCCATCTAATTATATATGATCCTCTACCATTTTGAGGATTTTTTCTACATCATATGTCTAGATGGAAGAAGAGATAGTTGCAGTTGCATGTTGATTGTCTTGGACTATCAAAACCACTTCTTTCTCCTCTTTAATATCTACTAAAATGTGATCGCAAAGTCCCATATCTTAGATTAAATTTTTAACCTTCACATAAATATCATATTCCATGTATTTGGTCACCCCACCAACCCTCTTTTCACTTAGGTCTTTATTAAGGATAACATATTTTATGCTAGGATGAACCACCATCATAAAGATATTATTATAAAAAACCATATGTCTGAACTTCTTCAAGGACCTTATGATACAAAGACATGATTTTCAAAAAATATATATTTATATTCATACCCTTATAATGCTTGGCTGAAAAAGTTAATAGGCTACTCGAATCTTTCACTATTTTGTTGCATGAGCATGACATAAATTGTATCATATGTAGAGAAGGCATACATGAAGAAATATTTTGTAAAATCAAGGTTGAAGAGGGTGGGATATTGAATAATGGTGTATTTAATGTATTCAAAAATTATTTTACCTTATTTACTCTATGATAACTCCTAATATTTCTTGACCATGTGGGTTATTAGCCTCACCAATTCTACAAATCTAGGTATGAACTTACTAATAAAGTTGATTTTACCCAATAAAATTTGTAATCCCTTATTGTTTTTATGAAAATACAAATCAATTATTTCCTCTATTATTTTAGGATCAATATAAAGTCCACCCTTTGATATAACATTTCTTAGAAGCCTTCCCTCATGCATTTCAAAGATAGACTTTTGGGGGTTCAAAGAAACCCCAAATATCTACACCTATCAAAAACCAATCTCAAATATGTCAAATGATCTTTAGGATATTTAGAAAACATATTAATTTCAATCAAGATAAATGAGTACCATTTCACTTATAATCCCTTGTATATCCATATACATTACCCTTTGGAATATATATCCAGCATTGGATAGTCCAATGGGCATTTTCTTGTATGCATATGTACCCCACTTACTTGTGAAGGTAGTCTTGTATTGATATTTATCCTTCACCAATATCTGATAATACCCTGAGTATCCATCAAGTAGGGAAAACCTTTGTGAACCTAAAAATCTTTGTAAAATTTGATCCATAGATAGAAGAGGGTAGTGATATCACAATGACACCCTATTGAGATATCTGAAATCTACACATAACCTTATCTCCCCATTATTTTTCCTCATAGGTACAATATTTTCCACCCATGTAAATTTTTTTATGGTAAATATTATGTTGGACTCAATAAGCTTTGTTAATTCTTTCCTCATAAGGATCTCAACCTTGGGGTTCATTGGTCTTTGCTTTTGCCTCATAGGTTTGGCATCGTATTCTAGATCTATGATATGTTGATCTAAATGAGGATCAAATCCATTAAATTCATGATATTCCCATGAAAAAACATCCATAAATTCTTTGCATAATTCTATGAAGGCTTCCCTCTCCTTTTTGGTATTCACTTTTCCTACCTTGATTAGTTTATCTTCAAAGATGGAAATTTTTTCATAATGTTCCTTTTTAGTGTATATGATTACCTTATATTTCATTAGATGATCATACTCATTAAATATTCTCTCCAAAGTTACCAAGCCCGTAGGAAAATTATTTGACTTCAACTAGATAATTTGGTCCTCATATTGACGTTATAACCTATCTTGATTCTTGGAGAAGAATTATGATTCATGTTATAGGAAACATGAAATTTGTTTATCACTATCAAATACTTGACAACTTACCTCATTATCAAGGATTGAGGGCCTACATACTACTTTAATTTGGTATTGCTCCTTAGTCTCTTTGATCCCATCAACTATATCATATTGTGTTCTAATAGAAACTAACCATTCTACATGTTGATTGCCTCCCCTAATAATGGAGCGAATGTTAAAAGCTTGGAAGTCATATATGAGTTCCAAAAACCTATGTTTATAGGCCTTCAAGAGTGGATTATTGTCTGCACTTATACCTCTTACCTATTGCATTACTAATTCACTATCTCCCTTAACTTGCAAAAGGTTAATCCCTCTCTTCCTTGCCCACTATAGACCATGAATGAGGGCCTCATATTATATAGTATTAGAGGTGAAACTAAATTGGAATATTAAATTAGAATATTACATTTGATTGAGAGGAGACATAAGTATAACACCTACCCCACTCCCATTCTTTTATCTAGATCAATCAAAAAATAGATTCCAAACTCCTTCATGATCTTGTGTTGTGCTAGTGAGACTTGGTATTATAGAACCTTCTTCATAAAATAAATAAACACCCAAACCTAATTCTTTAAATCATGAAACTCTCCAAATCTAGCATAGGGGTCTTCAACTATCTCCTTGGAAACTACCTTCATCGTTAGGCCTCTCTTGAGTGCTTGAAACTAGACTAGGGAGAGTTGACACATGTGAATTTTTAAGTAGGGTTTATAAACAATCTTCAATAGTCATCAAATTATTTCCTAATAATTGGTCTTCTTCTTGACACTTGTTCTCATCATCTATAATTACCAAATCTAACTTTATAGGTCTATCTTCACATTTGTCACCCAAATGATCTTCAATTTCTCAATAAAATATATTAAAGGAGTGTTATGACACCTATAAAGAGTCCATTTCACTTCTAATTCATGAATCAAACCTTTAAAATTCCCCCCAATTATACTTATCATCCTCTTACTTAGCAGTCATTCTTTATTTTCACTATCTACCATAGGTTTCCTGAAGTGAATGAGCTAGAAGAGATGTTTGTGTGATTTTATAAATTTACAAATAGACATATAGAATTAAAATACATCCCAATTAACCTCCCTTAATTATCCTCATCCTTCAAACTCCTATGCACCTACAAAACAATCAAAATCCTAAAATAAACCCTATTTTCACCCTATCCATACAAGTAGGGTAAAAACCAAATATATGGGGAATATCATGGGATAATTTTATATAGGTTCAAAACCATTTTCAAACCAAATTAACCCTCTTGAATTCATCTTTACTCATTTCTTTCCAATTGGGTCTCAAGCAAGGGTTTTGCAGGGCTTGGAATCTTGAGGATTATTCATACAATCTTGATGTCCAAAATCCTAACAAATTTCAATCTCAAGACCCTCCTTAAATATCTCCAACTCCTTAGGCCACCATGCTATGAATTCATATAGATGTGATCTTTCAAAGATGACCTATCAAGCTTCTCATTTGCATTTTATGCACCCTATATTGAGTTTGAGCAAAAAATAACCCCCTACATGATATCTCTACAAACTAATGGCTCTAAATCATTAAATATATCTCCTTTAAAGTCATAAAATAGGTTTTAATGGCCATATGTCCCTATAAGTGGTGGCTATATCTCATTAGGGCTTTAGGTGTAGTCTAGACTTAATAGGCATGACCTATGTTCATGGCCTATAAGGTCACCTCTATGTAGTTTAAAATGGATGTTAGTTATTTTATATATTTTTTCATGACTAAAACAACTCCCCACACCTTATTTTCATTTTTACAACACTTTCAAACACATCCCCTTATCACTTCATGTCAAACTTGTAGTCATCTTCTTTTCTAGTGTGCCTTCTATTTGAGACAGAACAGAGGGAATCTCCCCTATTTTATTAGGAAAAATGAGACCATTAGGGGATAAAATAGTTCATAAATATCCTATTTAACAATTATTTATGTTATATCACCTCTCTGTCATCTTCAACACTCAGACTTCCTCAAGACATACTTTGTATGACAGTGACTATGCAGAGACTTTGAGTCATGACTCTAGGTTGAAGGTTGAAAACCTCTTTTCTCTATTTCATTTCTTTAATAACCATGTCATATGTTCATAAAAAATATGATGGTGTTATAATCATGGTAAATTAATTTTTTATTCTTTTTCCACCTCCAACTTACACTTCTCTCCATTGACCTAAGCCGAGTTGGTAGACTGTGTGACTATAGGTGGCAATTTTTTGGATGTTTCTTGTAGATGGTACATGCCTTAGCCCTATGTTATATGTTTATACCATTATTTAATTCATAAATGTCTCATTAATAGTTTTTATGCTCAAATATATCATGCCTATACTAATCCAACACCCAAACTGCCATGCTCCCAATGTAGTATTAGTCTACAATCAACTGTAAGTGACATTATAAGAGAAAAAGAGACTCTTATAGGTAGTACTATATATTAATACATGTGTATTTTCACTAATTTATGTACTATTAAGGTCTTATAAACCTCCTCATATGAATCATGTCCACATCATGTTTTTAGATCACAAACTTTCTTTCCATCTCTCAAGTTTGTTCTTCAAAGTGATACACATGGTTGTAGGTGATCATCAATGTTTGGAAACTCATATAAGTGTAAATGTACTCAATATATATGTATTCCACTTTTTTCCTTGTTCTATGGTCATTATGTGTATTCATCATAACTTCTTAGACTATTGTACAATCTTCATTCTCATCCATATACTAGGAGTCACTTACAATTTCCTTAGGGTTGATTTTGGACTAAGAAGCACCATATAACATTAAGTGTTTCCAATCAATACTAAACTAGGTTAAAACACTAAATGATCATCATCCTCCTTCAATAAAATGACACATTTATTGCATTGGCATGTTATTCTCTAGGCTTAGATTATAGTAGAAGTAATTAGACCAACCCAAACCTCATATATCTCCACCATAGCATGATATTTTATGTAAGCAAGACACAACCTTGGAGATATTAAGGTAAATTTACCCATATTGTCATTTGATTCAAGTCTAAATTGTATAGATGTTGTTTGAGGTTCTTGAGCCATTCACCATTACCACCAAGACATTGTCTACACTCCTAGACCATCTTGGAAACCTTCCATGGGTTCAAACACATCCAAAGTCTCTTAACACTCTACCTTAGACCTCTGTAATTGGCTTTAGCTATAACCTTCTTTATCCATACTCAATCTATATATTTCAATGAGGCATGTATGTGTAGTATTTTTAAGCATGGTTTGAAATATTCAAGTCAAGTGAGTCTGGGGTAAACACCAAGTATTCCATGGATTGTGAGATCTTTCATGGCATGAATATCCTATAGATAACACTTCAAGCTCCTGCAATTAACTCTTTCAAACCATGACCATGTCAATCATCCTTTCAAGACTTCAACCTATATCCATATGGATGATTTATACCATTCAAATGATCTCATATTATCAATGACATTATTCTCATTATCTTAAGAGATTCCTTTGATTTGAAGGTCCCTTCTAGCATATAAGTCTTAAAATTTTATGGAACACAACCTATAGACTAGCAATGGAGTTTGTAACTATAAAAGGATATGGTTTGATTACTTCATGGCCTTCACACATGAAAACTAGGAAAGGAACCTTATGATAAGAAAGATCATGTCCCTATAAATCATGTATTGTAACTGGTTTATATAGAACTATGCAAATTAAGAGGAAACTTTAAGGTGATGGGGATGAGCAGGAAATAAATGGCAATAGACCTTATAAGAAATGGTTCATAGATAAAAAGAAACCAATCCTATAAATATTACCATGGATTTAAATTATACAAGGATTAATTTCATCTCTCAAGATCATTTTCCTTAACTCACTTCTTATTGGTCGTACCATGCAAAGATCGGTTGACCATTTTTACTTGCAAAGGAGAATGATGGAGAAGCAAAATAGTTTTATGCCATTTTCAGGTGTTTCAAAGCTAATAAATCATAAAATTGAGTTTAGGGGACCTAAAGAGATAATTTATAATAATCCACACATGCCATAACTCATGTACAAGCCATAAAATCAACTAAAATTTCCCTACACAAGCTATACAATCAATTAAAACTTCCTAATTTTCTTGTTCTAACTTTACACATGCATTTTATCAATTATGAAATAATATATTTTAATTTCACTAACACATGGGACATTTAAGTACACTATATAACACTTTTATCTCTATGAAAACCATAAAAGTATATTAAATGGCTCAAATATGACCCCTAGATGACATAAGACCTTTTAAGGACTAAAAATGAATAATACCAAGGCTATAAACATAATTAATGACCCTATAGGACCATGGTACAATTAAAATACTCTATTATATCCTTATATCATGTTTTAAACTATAGGGGGTTGATCTATTTTGACTTATGGTCAAAATACTTGACATTTTTAGCAATTTCCTAGGGGTGTCTAGCCATATATGTCAAATACCAATAGCCTATTCCTATCCATTAGGATATGGAGTCACCTATTCATATATATGACATTAAATTTCCTTTGAAACCACACTAGATAATTTAAAAAAACACGCACAAGTTAAGAGACCACACATGTGTTCTCAAGAACACTTATGGAACACACACACAATAGAAACAAAGACACACACCTATCCTAATATCTATAAGAAATAAAACACTTGAGGTAAAAAAAACTCACCATTCTTCAACTAGGGTCAAAAATGTTTCCTCTTTCATCCTTTCTTCTCCATGAAAGCAATCTATCATGTGGAACATGCTTGTCAACAAATACTTGTTCATGTTAATGGTCAAATGACTTACCATCCTTAGGTCTATTTTGCCTACATGTGGACAATTTTGAGCCTTCAAGGGAACTATTTTTTGCCTTCCAAGAATCCTTTTTGAGATTACATCTTAATGGAATTCTTTCAAGTTCACATGGCATTTCTCAAACATCATCTTAGGATTCATTAAGACTACCTCAACTTCACTCTCTTAACTACCATGATGTTCTTGATGTATGAGATAATCAATCTAATATTCCTTCTAATCCAATACATTTTAAAGTGTCTAAACCTCTGGTTAAGCTGTTGACTACTCCTCAAACAAAAAAAATTGTGTCTCAGTCTCATTTGGCTCCTTCATGACTGCAGCTTCTATGACATCTTTTAAACACTCAACCTCATTTTTGATAAAACTTTGTCTTTCATAATCAATAGGACACTCAATAACCTACTTGTTAGGTTCATTAAAAAAACTTAATATAATATTCACACTTCCTAGGAGGAAAGGTTGACTTACCCAACTGCTCAAACTCTTGACTTATGACATTGAAACTTTGGCATAGGTCATCTTTCTCCTCATGGCTATCATGTTCAAGGACACCTTCCTCAAGTGAAGGTAGAAAGACATTATTATTCTCACCATATTTATCTATCATGATTTGAAAACTATAATCATCATACATGTGAATGAGGTAATTTCCCTCAATATTTTTCAAAAAATAATGTTCAATGCTTACCTCAGATTACTCATATACTCCCTCATGGATGATGTATATGCCAAGATCAGTTTACTCAAAGTAAGTGTAAGGATCATGTTGATAGGTGTTTACACCATACTCATATAAAAATAGATCATATATACCCTCAATATTAGAATATGTTTTATCATCCACATTAGACTCCTCTTTATCATTGATGACATAATTCAGATTGAAGTTTGATTCTATATAGGGCTCAATGTGGAACTTAGCTAGTGGTTAAGTTTTAATGGTTACCTTTAGTCCATACCTTGTTCTAAAGGCCAATAATTACCAATCAGCTAATATATAGATTCCTATTTTGGATATTAAATCCTTGAGAGGTAGATAGCAAAGTGGCTAGGAAAATCAACCACCATAATGTCTTAGAGGATGGGTAAGCTAGGATAATCACGAAGGAAACTTTCAAACTTTTGACTAGTCCTACTGACTCAGGAGGTGTTCTATAAATTTGTATTACCCCCTTACTATATGGTTCATATTTTAGGGCCAACTTATCAGCTACAACCTTAGGCATCATTGAATAACTAGCCCCATAATCCACTATGCAGTTGTTAACAAGTTTGTCCCCCATAATAAGGGTGAGGTAGAAGGGTGGAGGATTTTAAAATTTAGAAGAGGGATAAAAAATGGTATTAGGAACATTGGTTAGAGAAACATAACCATAACTTGATGATTTAGGGCTAACATGAATTTGAGACAACTATTTTTGCAAAAGTTTCTTTTTGGCTAGACATGTGAAGGACATCTCAAAGAGAGATAGATGCCTTAGAATTATTCAAGGAATCCAAAATTTTCAAATCATGAGTACTCACATTTTATTAATTCCTTGAAGGAAAATAAGTATTTGGATCTTGGGGTATTGAATCACTTGAAGTAGACCTTCCAGCATTCTATTTTGGAATAGGTACATGATTTTTAGGGACTGCCATACTTGAAGTCATAGTTTGTTGCCTTGTAGGAGGACTATTTGAATTTCTATGCACACCATGGGCATCTCCCAAATCCTTCCTCTTTTCTATAGTATTTTCTTCAATTTAATTACCTTGGTTAAGAACATAGGTTTCTTCAACTAGGAAGTTAGTGAAACTCACCCCTTGAGGTTACCATCTTTCATTTGCTTGCATGAGAACTTCATCTTCTGTTGATAATTTAGGAGTGACTCCACCTTGATTAACCAAATATTTATTCCCACCTTCATTTTCATCCATGAATTGACCTTGTTTCTATTCCTCTCCTTGCACCAAGTTGTTATGCATCAGTACCATTTCCCTTGTGTTGGAGGTAGAAGTTGGATTGTATGCATTGGTAGGCCTATTAAAGTTGGGCTACCCTTGACCTCTACCCTAACCATATTTTATGTGGGAACCTATTCCCTTGTTGAGAATAGGGTTAAGATTTTTTATTCACTCCATACTTTAGATTAACTTTCTTAACTTGAGCCTCTAAGGATTTATACCTTGCTTCCCAGCCAATTATCTCTTCTACTTTTTTAAGAGTAGTCCTTGACTTGGTGTTAGAATTTGGAATTTGTGCAACACTTTGAGTAACAATATAAGTATTTGGTATTATGGGTATGGAAAATTTTGGAGGAAACTTCCTAGCTTGTATTAGGCCATTCTCAACTCTAATTTCAAGGTCATATGATTTAGGTAAGGTATAACCACACATGAATTGTGGCATGATGGCTATGTCAATACCAATAGCCCTTAGACATGTGGGAAACACAAATCTAGTAGGTGGTATCATGGGAGGAGGAAACCTATTCCAAGTCCTTTGTAATTTATCATTAAAATCATGTATTGTCTCCTTTGGGGCTCTTTGAATTACATTGAGTTGTTGAATGAGTGTTATTTGATCATTCTTGTCTTCAAACCTTGATGTCAATAGATCTCTAAAATCATCCCAAGTTGTTATACAACCTCTGGAAAAGGTCCTATACCAATCAAGTTCTTTCCCTGTAAGGGACATGGCAAGGATTCTAATGGAAATATTGACTTTAGTGACATTATGAAAACTATACAAGTCTGAGATATCCATAATATGCTCACTAGGAGTGATATGACCTTCACCATTTAATATGGGAACACTTTTTGTAGCATTAAGGGGCATGTCATCATATGCATTGATATGGTTTAGATTTTTAGTGTTATAGGCTAGGAAGGTATGTTGTCTAGAAATGTTCTCCTCAAATTCTTCTTCACTTCTTGATCTTCTTGGATATAAATTCCTCTTACTCTTCAAAGGTTAGAATAGGCTAGGGATGTTGAACTTCAAGAGGAAGTTTAGGTTGAATAAGTGGGTTTATAGGATTTAACAATATAATAGAAGATGACTTATTAAGGAACATTAATTATGAACACAAATATATGAAAAAATAATGATTTGCAACTAGATTTTACCTTGAATGGAGTCACCAAATGCTGAGCAACACACCATATGCAGTAATGATGTTGTCAAGACCAACATTCACCTTGACAAGTTATATTTAGGAAAATGGTCCCATCAGGCATGATATAAATATTATCACCAAATATATCACCTTAGAGGAGGGTTTTCAAGCCTACTCTAATATTTGGGCAACATTGGAATACCTCTAGGCCTCTAGGTTGCCTATAGTAGAGGTAGACCTCTAGGTTTAAGGGCTAGCTCCCTAAATTGATCCTTAAGTGTTTATTACCTACACTAATTATTGATTCTATGAAAAAGGAAAGAAGTATACATGAAATTAATATAATATAGTGGGTGATATACCAAAAATATCTGCATAAGATTATCATACAAATGCACTAAGAGACAAGATTCACAATACTAACTTGAAAGTCCTAGAATACTCTAACATTAGTATTTCAAACATGAGGCGATATGCATGAAAAATACTCAATATAAGTGAAATATATATCAAATTCAAATATTAAGGCTAAGTTTACACTTTAAAATAGATCCATACATGTGACAAAACTTCATGTGACCTGCTACAGTGAAATAACTTGCATCAAACATTGAAGGATTGAGAGAAATCAAAGATAGATGTCAATCACTTGAATTTTCACTATACATCACTTCACATACTTAGACAAGATGTTTTGTTAACTCAATTTTTTTTTTTAATGTTATTCAAAGTTAAATTACAATGTCAAACTAGTAGGGCTTTGTCATACCAGGTGTGGAATTATCATACAAGAGACAAAATGAATTGCATTTATAGAATGTGAGAAGAGATAGAGAAGAAAGTGGAGTTCAAGGGTCACAATGCCACATGTAAAGGCATGAAAAATAATTATATCTTAAGTTTATAACATATTTATAGAAGGTCCTCATGGAAAAATGACCCTCTAAATCATGAAACTCT
Organism: Torreya grandis; assembly: GCA_037957365.1. Taxonomy (NCBI): domain Eukaryota; kingdom Viridiplantae; phylum Streptophyta; class Pinopsida; order Cupressales; family Taxaceae; genus Torreya; species Torreya grandis. The sequence continues at coordinate 119,642 of JARHVA010000293.1, forward strand.
CCAAAACTAGCATAGGGGTCTTCAATTGTTTCCTTGGAAACTGCCTTCATCATTAGGCCTCTCTTGAGCACTTGAAACCAAACTAGGGAGAGTTAAAACATGTGAACTATAAAATAGATGTTATAAACAATATTTAATAGTTTTTATATGCTTTTCTGACAATTGGTCTTCTTTTAGACACTTGTTCTCATCATCTATAGTCACCATCACTAGCTTTATAGGTCTATCTTCACATTTGTCACCTAAATGATCTTCAATTTCACAATAAAATACATTAAATGAGTGATATTACACATTTAAATATTCCCTTTTACTTCCAATTCATGAATTACACCTTAAAAGGCCCCCTAATTGGACTTATCATCCTATCACTTAATAGTCATTCTTCATTTTCATTACCTACCACAAATTGCCTAAAGTGAATGAGTTAGGAGAGATGTTTTTGTGATTTTTTAAAGTTATAAATGGATATTTTGAGTTATAATAGGTCCCAATTAACCTCCCTTAGTGATCCTCATCATTAAAAACACCTATCCACCTATAAAACAATCAAAATTCTAAAGAAATCATGTTTTCACCTCGCCCATACATGTAAGGTACATACCAAATGTGGGGAAGATAATGGGAAAATATTATATAGGATAAAAACAATTTTCATACCAAAATATCCCTCATAAATTAATCTTTACTCATTTCTTTCCAATAGGGTCTCACGCAAGGGTTTTGGAGGGTTTTAGGGGGTTTAGACTCTTAAGGATTATTCATACAATTATGAAATCCAACCTCCTAATAAATTACATAAATTTCAAGATCATGACCCTCCTAAAATTTCCAAAACTCCTTAGGTCACCAATTATATGAATTTGTATAGATGTGAGCTTTCAAAGATGGCCTATAAAGCTTTTCCTTTTCATTCTGTGCACCTTGGATTGTGTTTGAGCCAAAAATGACCCATTGTGTTATTTATCTACAAACCAATTGATATAACTCATTAAATATCTCTCCTTTAAAGTCATAAAATATGATATAATGTCCATATGTCCCTAAAAGTTGTGGTTAGATCTCATTAGGGCTTTAGGCATAGTCTAGTCCTGACCTATGTTCATGGCCTATAACCACCACTATTTAGTTTCCAATAGATGTGAGATATTTTATATTTTTTAAATTATTAAAAAAACTCCCTAAACATTTATTTTAATGTTCCAACACTTCCTAATACATCCCTTTATCACTTCATGTCAAACCTATAGTCATCTTCTTTCTTTGAGTGCCCTCTATCTGAGATAGAATAGAGGGAATCTCCCCTATTTGCTCAGAAAAATTGAGACCATGGGGAGTTAAAATATGTCATAAATACCTTATGTACCAAATCCTAAGGTTTTATCACCTCTATAACTTCCTTAAGATAGACTTTGTATGACAGTGACTATGTAGAGACTTTGAGTCATGACTGTAGGTTGAAGGTTGAAAACCTTTTTGCTCTTTTCCCTTGACATAAGCACCATTTTATATTATAATAACCATTATTATGGTGTTATAATTATTTTAAATTCATTTTTGTTTCTCTATCTACCTCTAACTTGAACTTCTCTCCATTTTCCTAAGCCAAGTTGGCAAACTGTGTGACTGTAGGTGGTAGTTTTTTGGATGTTTCTTGTATGTGGTACATGCCTTAACCTTTTGTTAGATGTTTATAAAATTATTAAATTCATTAAGGAAATCTTCATATTTTTTTGGTCTCAAATATATCACTCCTATGTAGATCCAACACCCAAACTTTCATGCTCCCAATGTACTGTCAGTTTACAATCAACTATAGGTGACATTCTGAGAGCAAAAGAGCTCATGTAGGTAGTATTGTGTCTTGAGACATGTGTATTTTTTCTCATTAATAACCCCTTGAGTTTTTTAAAACCCTCCTTAAATTAATTAGGTCCATCTCATGTTCTTAAATCACATACTGTCTTTCCATCTCTCAATGTTGTTTGTCAAAGTGCTACATATTGTTGTAGATGGTCATTAGTGTTTGGATACCCTGTAAGTGTACATGTACTCAAGATAGATGTATTCCAATATTTTTAATTTATATAAGGTAATTATGTGTATTAATATCTTATTTTTATACTATTTTAAAATATTAATTCTCATCCATATACTAGGAGTCACTTGAAATTTCCTCAAGGTTGATTTTGGACTAAGAAGCATCATATAAAACTGAGTGTTTCTAGTTAATACTAAACTAGGTTGAAACAATAAGTGATCATCATCCTCCAATAAAATGATTCATTTATTATATTGGCATGTTATTCTCTAGTATTATACTATATTATAAGTGATTAGACCAACCTAGACCTCAAATATCTCCACCATGGCATGATACTATGCATAAGCAAAACACAATCTCAGAGAAATTAAGTTAAAGTTGTTCATTTGTCATTTGATTCAAGTCTACATTGCATAGATGTTGTTTAAGGTTCTTTATCCATTCACCATTACCACCAAAACATTTTCTACACTCCTAGACCATCATGGAAACTATCCATAGGTTTAAACACATCCAAAGTCTCTTAACACTCTGCCTTAAAACTCTGCATCTAGATTTAGCTGTAACCTTCTTTATCCATACTCAGTCTATATATTGTAATGAGGCATGTATTTATAGTATTTTCAAGCATGGTTTGAAACATACAATTCAAGTGAGTCTAGGGTGAACACCAAGTATTTTATGGACTATGAGATCTTTCATGATGTGAATATCCTGTAAACAATGCTTTAAGCTCTTGTAATTAACTCTTTCAAACCATGAACATGTCAATCATCCTTTCAATAATTTAACCTATATTCATATTGATGATTTATACCATTGAACTGAGTTCATATTATAAATATAATTCTTATCATTATATTAATAATTTCCTTTGATTTTAAATCCCCTTTAGGAATATAAGTCCTTCAATTTTATAGAACACAACCTACAAACTAGCAATGGAATTTCTCACTAGCAAAGGAGATGGTTTGATTACTTCATGACCTCCACATATTCAAACCAAGGAATGAATATTTTTATAATAAATAAAAATAAACTATAACTCATGTACAATAACTATTTTTTATGGAACTATGCAAACTAAGAGGAAACCTGAAGGTGTTGGGGACGAGCAGACAGGAAATGGAAGCAAAACCTCTACATAATGGTTCATAGAGAAAAAGTAACCAATCCTATAACTCTAACCATGGATTTGAACTAGAAAATTATTAACCTCCACATATTCAAAACAAGGAATGAATATTTTGATAATAAATAAAATTAAACTAGAAATCATGTACAATACCTATTTTTTATGAAACTCTGCAAACTAAGGGGAAACTTGAAGGTGTTGGGGACGAGCAGACAAGAAACAGAAGCAAAAATTATACATAATGGTTCATAGATAAAAATTAACCAATATTATAACTCTAACCATGGATTTGAACTAGAAAATTATTAATTTCATCCCTCAAGAGCATTTACCTTAACTCTCTTCTTATTGTTCGTACCATGTAAAAATTGGTTGACTATTTTCACATGCAAAGGAGGGTGATGGAGAAGCAGAATGGTTTTATGCCATTTGTAGGTGTCTCAAAGATAATAAATCATGAAATTGAGTTAAGGGTACCTGAATATATACTTTATAAGTAGACACACAAGCCACTACTCCTACATAAGTTATATAATGAACTAAAATTGCCCTTCACAAGTTGTACATCAACTAAAATTGCATTTAGCTTCCTGATTTTATTATTTTAACTCTACACCTACATTTTTTTAGTTATGAAATTGTATCTATGACTTCAATTGAAACATGGGACAATTAAGTACACGCTATAACACTTGTCTCTCTATGAAAATTATACAAGTTTATTAAATGGCCCAAATATGACCCCTATATGACATAAGACCTACTAAGGACTAAAAATGAATAATACCAAGGCTATAAACATAAATAATTACCCTAAAATAGCATGGTATAATTAAAATACCATAGTATACCCATATATCAAGTTTTCAACTAGAGGGGGTTGACCTATTTTGACTTGTGGTCAAAATAGTCAATAGATATGAAAAGACCTTTCTGATTCTGCCCCTTACCATCTTGCATTTATTGAGTTGATGGTGAATTTTGAGCTACATATTGAGTGTTAGTATTTTGAGGTGGTTGATAAGGTAGAGTGTATGACTTTTCAAAACCCAAACCATCAACTACCCTTCCTTTTTCCCTTGTGTGAGCTACAATTGAGTTGTCCATATTTGCTACATTCTGACCCTGATTAGTTGCCACTTGATCAAAGGGATTTTCACCTTCTTAAAAATTGGAAAAGGTAGTTTTAGAAGGTTTTTTACTTCCACTTATTCCTTTTATGACTTGGTATCTCAACTTGAGTCATAAAAGGATTGTCTCCATGTGGTAGAAGAGGAGCTTCCTTATGCTTTAGAGGTGGTAGATTATCATGAGGTGGAAGAGGAGGACCTTGTTGCATGAAATATTGTTGACTCACCTCATCACTTGGATCTTTTTACTCACCTTATCACTTAGAGACATTACCATACTATTTGATTTCTCTTATTGTCTAGAACATTGACCTTCTTAAACATATTTATTATGAGTTGTAACCAAAGCTCTAAAACTACTAGAAGTATTGGGATTATAAGCATTATATGGTCTTGCTTGTGTAATCTTCCCTTAAACCTATTGATTGGGTTGATAAGGATGCATGTTATACTAATAGTATTAGTTAAGAGATTAGTAAGGTTCTTAATAAGGACTATGAGGTGGAACTTGTTGCCTTTCCAAATCCACTAGCTTATTATTTTGGGCTTTAAATATCCCCTCTATCTTACCCAACCTATCCACTTGGTTACCATTTGCCTGATCAAGATTAGTTGGATCCAATAATGGACCAATGGTAGGAATATGGGGTAGATTTATGGGATCAAAGTCATGGGTGGTCTAGGGGTGAGTTTACCTACTTAGATTAGGCAATTCTTAGCCCTTATGGCTACTTCATAGGCTTCTGACAAGGTGATTCCTCCCATTGGTTGTATCATAACTACAACATCAAAATTTAAATATTTCAAGTAATAAAAGAATGAATAATTATGGATGTGTTTGATAAGTATAGGGATCTTATCCCAAGCTTTTTGAAACCTATAGTTAAAGTATACCATGAACTCTTGGGGGTTTCTCTTGATTTTAGTAAGTTGTTCTATTAAGGGGAGATGATCACTCTTATCTTCAAAATGTTTACATAAGAGTTATTCAAACTCATCCTAGGTTTTAATGGATACACGTGTTAAACACCTATACCATTGAAGTGCCTTACCCTCAAAGGAATTTTCCAATAATCTCATAGCCATATTATCCTAGGTTACATTATGCATTGAACCTAGATTGGCTATGTCTACAATATGCTCAATAGGAGTAGTTGAGATCTCCCATGTGAAGTAAGGAAGGTTTTTTATGGAAGAAACAAGTATGTAATCAAATTGATTGAGGCTTAAGGGGATTATAACATTAAAAGGTACAAAATCTTATCTCCTAGGAATACCCATTTGAAGTGTGAAATTTACAGTAGTATTTGTTTGGAAAATATTTTTTGGACAAAAGTAGTTTTTTGAGAAAAAGTAGGATAATTAGGATGTAAAAGATTTGGATTAGACTTATAATATTTCTTTTTCCTAATTATATCTAAATATAACTCGATAAATTTAATCTCCTTACCTTTTAAGGAAGATCTTGTAACCACTCTTAGCATGAAATGTCTATAAATTTGCCTCTAAAACATTTGAAGCTTGATGATATGCTCAAACTTGCAAATGCATGCTCCAAATACCTTGAATGAGTAGTCATATTGGGCATTCTAGAATTTTTCACAACCTAAGTTTTACCCTTTTGAAGTAGATTGTTCACTTATTCTTCAAACCTAGACTAACATTGGATTGGTTTACAGGTCATGAGTTACCTATAGCTAGATCAAACCTCTATATTATGGGGCTAGATACCCAAATATATCAAATTTGAATTATTTTCCTAAAACATGTTTTGATTTTATGGTAAAAAGAGTTAGAAAGATAACTTAAAAGGAAAATCTATACTAATGATGGTGATGCACTAATTATTTAATGAGCCTTTCTTAGCCTTGTCCTTAAGTATGTTTGTGAATCAAATGGAAATAGTTTATCAAATAGAATTTCTTAACACAATCATAAACATGAGTGTTTCATATGGATGTTAGATAAAAGGTCTACAACTTAAAGGTAAAAGGATGGATATCTATATAAGACACTACAAACTAACTCTCTCTCCAACACAACTTCTATCTCTTAACACTTCATATGACCTATAGAGGATGAAAAAATAGCATTAGGTAAATAAAAATACCTACAAAGGAAGATGAATATCATACATTTTTGTAATTAAATAATCAAGATACACACTAATACTAATGAAGAAGTCTACAATAATCTTTTCTTATTAACTCAAGGTACTAGATATAATTTCAATAGAGTTTTGATATACCAACCTAAGGGATGCCCAAATCAGGCCTTCCTAACTCAATAAATAGAAGTACATGAAGAGATAAATATGGAGAGTGTCATATAAGTCCTTGAAGAAATCAAAAGACCATAATTACCCCACATGACAGTTACAACAATCTTTTATGCATTGAAGTGCTTTCAAATGGTGTTCTTATGATGGTCTAAGCCTATTTTTAGTAACCTTTGACCCATTAAAGGTGTGTGCATGACATATTCATTTAATTCCCTCTATTTGATCTGTTATAAACATTGAATAGTCATAAACAAACAAATTTCATGAAGCATCAACTGACTACCTCTTCTTATGGGTTGACTAGATCCATATAACCACCAAAAAACCTTCATGAATGCTCATAAATATAGAATATTATTGCTTTAATTAGTAATCATGGATGTCTCTATATAGTTTATTAACTCCAAAAATAGTGTAAATACACCCAAGAGTTCCTTCATCTACAACTTAGTCATATTTAAACAATTAGGCCATTTTGACTAGTTTCTCAGACTAGATAACTAGAAAAGAGTTGTAGAGACATTTATATGCATGTTGTGGATATATAATGGCTTGAGGAAGGAAAACCAATCTCAGACAAACATCTCTAATTTTTTTCATATCTTGTACCTTTTTTTTGCTCTTTTCTTGAAAAAACATTATTTTTTATAGGTTCATACACCACCCATATAAAAAAAGTACCATGGTCATGACCCTCTCTAAGTGTAATAGATAATCCAAGTGATTATTAGGTGATTTCAATCTATCTGGATGCATTTTCCTTTAAATATTCTTATTCAGGTCTTAACTAGGGTTTTATAGAGGTTTAAGATTACCTAGGACTCTTAACAATGATTCATAAAGTTTAAGAATTAAATCTTTGAACTAATTTTGTAAAACACTAGTAGATTAATCCCTCTACCTTTCCTAAAGTGCCTATCATCCCATGCAAAATTTCCATACAATAGTGAGCATGTGAAGTCACCTCTTAGGGAAGAAACATGTTTTCTGAGTAATGTTAGGTGTCTTAAGGTCTGAATGACTAGTCATATCATCTCTCCTATAGTTTAAATTTGACATATATCCATGTAAAAAATTGATAATGTTGTTCATGAAGATTTAAGGTATTCTTATGAACTCAATTTGTCTTCTATTACCCCTTATTTATGACATTATCTAATGATGCTAATAGATAAGCATATATATATATATATATATATATATATATATATATATATATATATATATATATATATATATATATATATATATATATATATATATATATATATATATATATATATATATATATATATATATATATATATATAGGGTTCTTAGATTTTTGACTTCACTATGAGTTTTAAGGATCTTATCCAATATCTCTAACATGTGAAACATCCTTAAAGTCCCTTTGAGTAATGATGTTGACTTGATCAAGCCATTTTCCCTTTATATACATGTATACAGTCCCTATCTAAACACCTAGGTTTATCTACCTATAGAACTAGTCATGGAGACCCCTATAGATGGTTCTCATAGGGTTATTTAGGGGATTTAGAATCCATTATCTTATTTAATTCATTATATATGAAAACACTCTTCATTTTCTTGCTCACGGGCTTAAATTAGCCTTTTCAGGCCTAGTTCATACAACACAACCTCTGTACATGCCAACTAACAAGTTTTTGTGATGATTAAGAGAGTTAAGAAGATCAAAAATAACATTTTATGGCTCAAATAATTCATCTAGATGCATTTTGAGGCATATTTCCTTCATCAAGTGTCCTTTAAGGTTTTAATAAGTGTTTTGGATGTCTAGTGCTCTTAGCAATGATTCATAGAGTATGGATCCCAAAATCAAAAATTCTTGTCATGGATTTAAAGTACATTTACCCCTTTTACTTCTATGACTATCTCAAATTCTCATGCAAAAAATGTATTAAGATATGAATATAGGGAAATGTGCTTTGAATGAATGTCTAGACTATGTAAGCAAGGGGAAGGTTTAAGGGAAAAACTGATAACTTTATTAGATCACCCTAACTCCAACACTTCCCTTAGATTCATATTGACTCTTCACACCATTCCTATGACCATCAATACAAACAATACCTGTATATGCCCCAAAATGATAGCAAGGTCTCTTACTATGTTTAAGGTATGTCTACATCTGCTAGCCCTCAAGGGCATATTGACATGAAATTAGAGTGTGATCAATCCAAAAAAGTTTATTAAGACTTAACATCATCTTTTATTTCTTGAAAAACATCTACATGAATCCAAAGCCTCCTATCTTATCTACAAACCTTCAAATAGTCCACCTGGTTCCATTATTAATTTTTAACTAACTGAGGTAGCTCTGGGATAAAACAATGAATCTTTCCACTAATTATATATTCTTTAGGATAGTATGAACAACTTAATACATTAGTAGATAACATTTATACCAGGTTTTAGAGCTTAACTACACCTATAAAGGATTCAAAGTTACATAACTCCTCAAGACTATCTATATATGCTAACTGTGACTGTAATTTTCCTTAGGTTTTAACTATCCTAGTTGTGTTCTGACCTTTTCAATTTTTTAACAAGGTATGATTTATATAATGATTTTAATCCATTTTATAAATCATCCTCAAATCAAAACTTCATGACCTCAAACATACCCATAGTCATATATTCCTTCAATCGAAATAAGATCTCTTAAGAGCAAGTGTGCTATAGATTACTATTTTTTATTATGTGTTTTATGTTTAAGTACTATGTTTTCTATTTACCAAACTTCTAAAAATATTTTAATTTTATTGAGGTTATCAAAAGGTTTAAACTATCACTTATATATCATGCCAACACTTCAACCTATTACCTTTGCTCATGCACATAGTGTTGTACCTGTAGGTATCTCTTGAAAATGTTGTTTGTGTCTTGGGCTTAAACCACTTAAAATTATCAATGGACTTTAACATTCCATAAGGACCTCATATATGTCTCAAACAACTCTTCATGTTTCTATACCTAACAAATTCAACTTCCACTCTAATGTACAAGATTAAGCTTGTTTCACCTAGCTACATAACTCCACTAAGTTGGTTGTAGATGCACATTGGTTGTCTCATTGGGTCTAGGACCTTATCACCACATCCTTTAACTTTTATAAATAATTTAATTGGATCATAACTCTTTACTATACAAACTCTATCTTCACTTTTGGAACAAACCTATTTATTCTCCAAAACCTATAGGTTACAATTGATGTATTGGCTGTGAGTCATCATTCATGACTGACTGTAAGTTATGTCTTCTTGTTCCATAATAAGGACCTTTGTACCTTATTAAAAACATCTAAACCATTTTTTATATCCTTTCAAAACCTAATACATAGAAAACTCACTTTGTAGAAGGAACATGACTATGTCCTAGCATGACTGTAGGTGATGATCCTTTGTTGCTTGTACAAACTAAGATAGGATGAGACCTAGAGAAGGTTATTAACATTTTTTATGAACCTCACTCATATATTAAAACTTGGGAAGTAATTCAATTAAATTCATTTCATTGAGACATCTTCTAGTCTCCCCTATTCACCACTTTCATGAAGTACACTTGACTATGTTTTCAACTTGGTTGTAGGTGAATATTTATCCCTTTAGTAGTGTTTAAGGATACATAACACATCTTCATGACCATAGTGATTTCTAACACCCTTGATCTTAATCAAAATATTGTATTCATGATGTGGATGTGAATATGTACTAGTGATATGATGATAATGGGATATATGGGAGAATGAAGATGGAGTGATAAGCTTATAACAATGGTTGAATGGTAATGATAAAGCTATGAAAATGGAATGAAACATGAGGGAGTGAAAAGAAACATGATTCCACTATCAAGACATTCTTGAAGGATCCTAGGCAAGTATAATCATATGCCTTAACAAGATATGCCTCTTTGGACATTCTTTATGAAGCATACATAGTGAAAAGAGGAACCTAGGATTCTCCAAATTACTTTAACATATGTTAAGTTAACTTAACATATGCTAGATGAGACTATGAGGGTGTTGAGGTCAGATTGTTTGTTGACAGGATGTGATACATAGAATAAAATTTTAGAAACTTGAAATAATGACACATGATCATGAATGAAACATCTCATACATCTTGCTATGCTTGATTACTTTGAATCAACTGTTAAACTATACACTATTTTTAACCTTCCCTATAGACTATATATTTGGTAGTTTATGTCTTATTTAAATCTATATACTCACACATGTGGATCAAAACAATGATGAAGTCATGAAAGGTCTATTCAAGACCTAAAGAATCAATAATAAGCATTAGTTTGACCAAAACATTTAGAAACTCCAAAAAATTGTACTACTTCCCTTACCTTGTGTAGATGTGAATCGTGACCAAAACCCTTAAGTTCTTATAATTTGTTCATAAAGTTGAGAAGACTAAACCAACAACCAATACACATGATTGTAAGGTCATAAGGCCTAGTTCCTCTTGTCAAGATCTTGGATCTTATTTCTCTCTCTCTCTCTCTCTCTCTCCTATACGTATTGAGCACAAACCTGGAGTGTTCTTGATGTCTGTCAATGAAATGAGTAGAGAAAACCCACCATTTTTTAGCTTTATAATCCTTCAACCATTTTAATCTCTTCATCATGTGCCTATAACAAGACCTTATTACATTTCCAATACTTCTCCTAATCAAATCCATATAGTACAGATTCGTACCATCTAAAAACACTATTAAATCCTATAAATTCTCTTTCATTTATACTTATTTTAGTTCTAAACCACCATTTTATGGAAACATGAAGGAAAATATGGGTCAAAAGGCATCCCAAAACAAAGAACATGTTTTAAAGAACAAAAAGATAGTTGTTTTCACACGTATGAGATCTTTTGATGGGAAAACAACCTTCTAGATTCGTAGAAGGGACAATTTCAAAGATTGAACCATTTGACTAAAGAAATATAAGGACCATGAGGGTGATTAATATATTATTGATTCTTTATTGGACTCTTAAAGTCAAAAATTTTCATTTTAGGACCATAACCTTTCCTTTAAACAACATACATATATCCTCAAAGAAGACTTGCCAATGAATATCACAAAAGTACCTTATAGCCTTCTTAAAATTTTAAGATAGACTTCCATGTATCTTTATCACCCTTTAAATGACTATAGTCCACCCTATTTTTCATATATTGAATACATTTATAAAATTTCATGGTGAGTCATCAACTACCATCTTCATTAAGGTACTCTAGATCATAAGATCACTTCAATCCATTTTCAAAGAGATAAAAACCTACTAAACACCATGAGGATACTTGTCAAATACATATAAAAATAGACATGATAGTGATGAGACATTGAGACTTACCCCCTTCACTTGACAGTCAATGAAAATTCCTTTGACTTTTCCCTAATTCCTCAAGAGATATGACAACTATGAGGTTTTCATGATGGACCAAAGATCCCAATACTCAATTTGATACACTTATAGGCCTAAGGATATAAAGTGGTCAATAGGAAATTCATGTAAAAATCTTAAAGGTAAAGATACAATCATTCATACATTACATCTAACCCATGCCTACTACTACATGTAGATATATTGTCACTCATACATGACATACTCATGTAGTTGTGATATAGTCACTCATATCAGACACAAATGTATCTAATCACCCTAATACACTCCATTTACACCTAAACCATTAACCCTAAACCCAAAACCCTAAAAACTAAACCTTAAATCCCAAACCTAAGCCATAAACCCCAAACCATAAACACTAAATCATATACCTAAACCATAAATGCCATGAACATTGAACACTTAACCCTAATACATTATCCCTAAACCCAAAAAAATAATACCTAAACCCTAAAACCTATAACATAAACATAAAACCTTAAACCCTAGACATTATTCCCTATACCCTAAGCCTTAAACTTAAAATTTAAGCCCTTAACCCTAAATCCCCCAAACCATAAACCTAAAATCATAAATCCTAAACACTAAACCATAAAAACTTAACCATATACCCTTAATAATAAACACTAAAACCTAAACATAAAATTCAAAATCATGAACCTTAAACCCTAAACACTAAACCCCAAACCCTAAACCTGAAACCCAAAACATTAACCCCTAAAATCTTAACACTAAAGCGTAAGCACTAAAACCTAAACCTTTAAAGTTCAACCCTAAACCACAAACCCATAATGATAAAACCTCAAACCCAAAACCATATACCCTAAACCTTAAAACCTAAATGTTATAACCCAAAAAATCAACCCTAAACACTGAACTATAGACTTTGAACCCTAAACCCTTGACCCAAAACACTAAAAATGAAACCTAAAAGATAAATACTAAACCTAAATGACAAAAACTAAACATACATTATGGAGACCATACCATAGGAAATGATGCAAGCATTGGTAGTTCTATTCAACCCCCTCTCCACTTTCCTATCATAATTCTTACACAAGCATAAATATTTCAATACAAGGAGAAAACATGACATATAAAATTTAGTAGCAAAAATGTTACTAATTTATACTCATGACCCACATCATTCTTTGAGAATAAATTTCAAACATGAGAAGATCTAAAATGTTTCAAACCTTTCACTCAATGTTTATAACCTAGATAAAAAATAAATAACTATATCCAGAATAAGGATTTCACCTCCTCATCATAAAAATATGAATTCCAATAAGGAACCAACACAAGCACTACACTCATAAACATATATAGACCAAAGGTGATAAGGGGGTGAGATCCAATAGTTCCAAAGGTTAAATATGTGAAACCATTAGGAAATGCCTAAACACATGTCATCAAGTCTATTACTAGGTAGGTGAGTTGTGAACAAGGTATCAACAACCCTTATAATGACTCAAGGCCAAAGCTCATAATGACTCAAAAGACCCAAACATCAACCTACCACTCTTTATATAGTAATAAGAAATCTAAGATGGAACAAACTACAATACATAAATCAGAGGCAAAAACAAAGTTTAAGACAACATTCGATCTAGCATTAAAGAGGAAACATAGTTTCCTTCATACATTTACTATTTATTTTTGAACTTAGATATATGTAACATTACAACATTGATTTCATATCAAGGGTTAATTACAAATTTTCCTTTGTTGTAACTTATTTTCCCACATAGAAATTCAAAGAATATCCTTCCCCCCATAGTAGTTATAAGTTAAAATCCATGTCATGATTCTCATAAGGATCCCATGATAATCATGTTTATTTTTAAAAATACATCATTGATAATGAAATTCATGTTCCTAATGAAAATTAGGCTTCCAATTCAGCTTGGGCTCCCAATGTAGCTCGACTTGGTAATGTAAACTGGGCACACAATAAAACTCAAGCTCAAAATGAAAATCAAGATGGAAATGAAACTCAAACTCCCAATACAACTTAGGTTCCCAATACAACTTGGGATCCCAATACAACTTAGGCTCAAAATGTAATTTGGGCTAGAAATGCAACTTAGGCTCATAATACAATGTAGGATTACGATGGAACTTGGGCATAGACTACAACTTGATCTCACAATACAACCCATTTTCACTTACCAACATTGTATCATTTTAACAGTAAAGAGGAATATAGTTTTCATCATATTAACTCTTTTTATAAGCCAAATGTACATCCCCATGTCCAAAGAGCATACCAAAATCATTTTTTTCACTAAGGAAGAAACATGCTTTCTTTTTAATAACTCATTTTCCAAATTATAGTATACAAATCAAGAACAAAGAGGCAATTCTTGATCTATTTTCATCCCTTATCATTCAAAATGAATTTCCACCATGCAAGTGCAAAGAGGATATTATCTTATTTACAGCATGAAAATCATTCAATAATCTACCTAGAGTAATTCATCATGGCCTTACCTAATCTATGAGAAACAAATGAGAATATCATCATAATACACTCTAATCAGAATAAAAAGAATCAAAACACCATTCAAAATTCATCTAAAAAAAAGATATTGTTTAGTTTAATATAGATTTCTACTAAATACTAGATTAGAACACACTCTATTATATGAGGGATTGAATAGGGATGATGAGGGAGTGATTAGGTATGATGAGGGCCAATGAGGGCATGGCTAAGGATAATAAGGGATGAGGATGAATGAGGAGGGAGTTATTATGTATGATGATGGTTGATGAGGGAGTTATTAGGGATGATGAGGGAGTGATAAGGGATGATGAGGGACAATGAAAGATGATGAAGGATTGACTATGGATGATAATAAATGATGATGGTTTATGAGATAATTATTAGGGATGATGAGGGATGATGAGAGTGTGATTAGTGATGATGGGGGATGATGAGGGATGATAAGAGAGTGGTTAGGTATGATTAGGGATGATGAGGGTTGATGAGGGAGTGTTTAGGGATGATTAAGGATAATAAGGGATGATGAGGGAGTGACTAGGGATGATGAAGGTTGATGAGTGAGTGATTACCAACAATGAGGGATGATGATAGCCAATGAGGGAGTGATTAGGGATAATGAGAATTGATGAGGGAGTGACTAGGGATGATAATTAAATACAAGGGTTGATGAGGTAGTGACTATAAATAATGAGGGTTAATTAGGGAGTGTCCTATGTGAATTTGGAATGATAGAATATGACTTTATTCTATTTGACTTTGGAATAATGTGTGAGATTGGAATTGAAGAATGCATAGATTGACCATCTTTTTGACATTTGTTTTAGAATGAATAGTATGTTTTTAAAATAACTTTTGAATATTTTTTTGATTCACTCTATTCTAAATAGAGTCTCTTAGGGTAACTGTCTACATTCATGTCTGGTATAAGTTATCATATCATGACTATAGGTATATGTCATGTATGAGTGACTATATATATACATGTTGTATTAAGTATGTAGTAGATGTCATGTATAAGTGATTGTATCATGAATATAAGTATATTACAAGTTACATGCTAAAAGGTAGTCATTTATGCATATTGATAGACCCATTGATTGAAAAACCAATAAATTATTTAAGAATCCACCTTCAAACTCAAGTATTCAATCGGGTAGGGAATACTCAATCAAGGAAAATAGGGGGCATAATCAATGGTATAGATCTATTACATACATAACATGATTTGAAATCTCATTTCTCATTCTATCTTTCTATACTAAAATCCTAAAAACTAAGTATTGACTAGATTGGATTTTGAAAAACTAACTTCTAAATGGTAACTCCTACAACTCTGGAATCGATTTCAAAAGATACAGATTGGTCCTAATCTTTTATATTAGTAAAGTAAACTTAAAATATAATAATATAAAATTTAATATAAATTAAATGAAATATTACATTTATTTTAATAAATATATCCTTGCATACACAAACAAAAAATAACATATTAAAAAATAGCTCATAATGCACAAAGAAATAAAAACACAACAAAAATGCATACATGTCTTTAAATGAAAAAAAAAAATAGATCAAACTACACACACACACACACACACACACACACACACATAAGGGCGTACATCCTTTCCAAAGGGTGTACTCCCTTTCAACATTTCAATCTTTTAATTTTACATTTTCCCTCCAAATATGCCTTGGGTACTAGATTGGGGAGATCCAAACCTAACCTAAAACTAGCCATGGAGTAACCCACTTGGTTAATATAAAATTTAGAAGTATTTTTCCTCTTTGTAGACACATTTAATCATGAAGATTTTATTATTTAAAAAAAATTACATGAGTTTGTAGAGAGGAAAACATAGTTTTAGATATATTTTTTTAATTTTAGAATATTATTTATAATTATTACTTAATTTATACATAACATACTTCATTATGATACATATACATATCATCACATATTCCCTTATAAATTTTTGAATATTATTCAAACTTTTATAAAACATATATTTCAATAATCTACACATATTCATCTATGCTTTAAAATAAAATGATTTTCATGGAGTTAAGGTTAAAATGTTATGATCTTACACTTACAATTTCATTTTTCTAGCTATCTTGACTTGTAAAATTATTTAAAAATTATATATATATATATATATATATATATATATATATATATATATATTTGACATTTCACCTATCCATATATGAGTAAATTTAATAAAAAAATATTCAACAAAAATTTATTCATTTACTTAAAAAAAAGTGTGTTTGTACACATGCAATTTCCTTATCTTTTGACAAAAATTAACAAACCTATTTTCATAAATGCATCTATTTCTTACACTTTTATCATCTGGGCATTGAAAAAAAATTATATATTTAGAAACCACAATTAAAATTCCACAATTAATGTTCTTATGTCATTGTCAAATTATTTTTTAAAATGTCTTTAACATTCTCTCCAAGTTCAACTATTGTTATTGTAAGAAAAAAATGTCATTTTATACCCAACCTTTTGTCCCCCACTATTCTACATCTACCCGTATATAGTGGCAACTTATTTACCATCCAACTGTGTGGCATCCAAGATTAGTTTTTATTATGGTAAGGGTGACCCAAAGCATCATCTATGCTCTTTTCATGCAGTATGTTTGGATTGCATGTCCAATGATTGGCTCCTCACTAAGTTGTTCCCTCAGAGTTCAAAAGACTATGCATTAAAATGGTTATATGATCTTTATAATTAGTCCATCAAATCATTCAATCCATTGGTATATATGTTTTTGAAACACTTTTCGATCAACTCAGTGATAAGGTTTCATATGCTCAAGTTGTTCAACTCAAACAAAAATCTAATGAGCCAATAATTGAATGTCTTGTGATATAAAACTATATTAGAAAAGATGACTAGCCCCATGGAAAATAGAGAAATACAAGACATATTCAATCAAAGTTTATTAATTACATTACATGAATATATCATATTATATAAGTTTCCATCATTCATAGATCTATGCCTTATAGTGAAAGAGAGAGAAGTCAAGCTTCTCTCTATGGAAAAGTTAAGGTACACAACTCGATCATATTCAACTAATAAGAGTTCCAATAAGCACCCATACAAGGTGAGGCCCACTAAAAATAAGAATGATCAAAAGACAATAGTTAATACAACCTCAAATCCAAATCCTTACATGGTTTTATCATCTCCTCCAAGGATACCTTTTAAAAATATTCCTAAATCACCAGCATGTGTTCTCCAACAAATCTTGGAATGCAATGTCATATCTCTCCCTCCCATTAAAGAAGTTGATATGACTAGGCCTCTTCAAAAAACTATGAATTTAATGCATTTTATGACTATCATAGGGCCCTTAGCTATACTAAAAACATATTCATTAGCTTACGATATAAGATTTGAGATTTGATAAATGATAATATCATTGATGTAAGTACACTTATAGAGATAACCAAAGTACAACCAACAAAAACAAAAGCAATGAAAATATTCTTAGATATATTTCCTAAACATACAACTAATGAGATAATAAACAATTTAGGTATTCATTAAATATATCAGGGATAGACACCAGTAACATCTTAACATACTCATACAATGGATGCACACCCTCTACATAATATCATTAGTGTATAGCATACTACAATACCAGCTAGACCTTTCATCACTTTCTTAGAGTAGGAGATAGTTGATAATGGCATAGATTTATATGATTTAAAGTGTTATGATTGATAATGGGTCAAGCATCAATATGTGTACTATTACACTTCAACGTCAATTAGGATATTTAGATCAAGATATCTCTCAAATAGATAAAGTTATTCATAGCTTTACTGGCCATGTCTAGACGTTCATTTTGAAGATTTTACATCCATTAGAGGTTGGGCTAGCACACATGGCCACCAGATTCATAGTCTTACGTAGTGTCGACATATTTGATATGTTATTGTATAGGCCTTAGATACATCAATTTTAAGCCATTCTATTTATTGTACATAGATGTCTCAAATATATACATGCTAATCAGGTGGTTATAGTTGAGGGCCTTCCATACATGAGTATCATTTACCTATTCCACATCTAATTATATAGTAGTCACCAGTTATATCTCTAAATATAGATTTTGTTAGCATACCTATATATCAATTACACCACTAGTGTCGGTGAGGTCTACTCCTAAAACATTACCATGTATGCATACTCTACCACATAGACCTTAATTAGAGAGACCCCTAATGTGGATTTTAAAGAGCCTGTCTTTACCCCATTATGACATAGACCAATTTTATAGCATAGAACATCCACTCTATTTACATATTCTTCTACTAGATGGGTTCCCAAGTGATCCATAGTTCACAAGAATGTTCAGTTAGCTCCACAAATTCATAAACCCATTCCATAGGTAGTTTTAGATATAGATCTCTCAGCACATTTGATTATCTGATCTCATATACCTCATGTCACAACACACACAATCACTCTTCCTCTATTTGATACAAGACACATTGATTTTGATTTTATTGTGAGATGCATTGGTTAGTAGTATCTATCCTCTTATACATAGCATATGCTCATAAAATATAAAAATAATATAATATGTTCAAAATAAAAATACATTAAAACATTGCTCAGAAAATATAAAAACTTATATTTTATGCATTGCCATGTTTACATTCCTTATATTTACTAGGTACTACATATGATATCTATGTTAGTGTAGTTCAATTTTATCATACATACATGCTTCACTTGTTTTATTCGAGTGTTCTCATATTCTTATAAGACTTAGGTCCATCACATAGATATAGATTTGCTACTATGTATCAACTAGGGGTACATACACAGATACGTAGATTCAACATGGATATATTTTCCTATTGGGGGAATAATATACATAAATTCTACCTTACCAAGTTATATCAGTCTACACTACACTAATGTTTTTCCAACTAATACTATAGACTCAACTTATGTGCATATTTGCTCTTATATATATTTGTACCACTTGATCATACATACTTTCATTTATAGATTTACTAATTTAGATTTGATTATGACTCTTTGATTATAAATCTACTTAAGGTAATTTTAATATGCCATTGTTCCAAGGCTCTAAGCCACTTATTTTCACTATATGTATTCTTTGGACATGTGCCCATGTCCTTATGTGTGATTTATCAATTGTGTATGTAGACATTTGAACATATCCTTCTCTATGGATCTAAGCCAACATTACTTTCTCTTTGTGTATGTGGACATTTCAACATGTATTTTCATGTATTTATTTCTTTGACTTAGTGACATGTGCCCATTTTCATTGTATCATGGCCCCTTATCCTACATTATGTGCCTTGTGTGTTTATATGTACGCTTTCATGTATGAATGATCACCATGACACTTGTTTCTTGCTTGTTGATTTCACACTCTCAGTTTTTGATGCCATGAAGAACCTCATGCATCTCCACTTTATTCTTGGGTGCCTTGATAGACATAATACCCCATCCCATCTATATATTTTACATAGATTATATTTATATTTTCTTCTCATATACATGCTTACATTGTTATATCTATCTTTAAAACCTTGTGAATGCTAGATCTAACACACATTATGCATTACCAACTTATGCTCAATAAATTTTACATTATGATGTCATGTATACAAATTACATTAGTTTACAATGCAGATATCATATATTTTTAGTCTAATACACATGATGCATAGATTTTATTTTGAGGACAATCATTACATAGGTTAAATAATTCCCCTCAAAAGAGGGGGCATTCATAAGGGTTTGTCACTAATATTAGGCCAACCAAGTGTACTCATAACATGGTTTTTAGCACGTAGACATAGATTACAAAGATCATAATCAATAAAACACAATGGAAAATAGTAAGACATAGATCATTTTTAGTTTGGCACATAAAAAAACATACAAGGACACTAGCATGGCACATAGAACACTAGCATGGCACATAGGACACTAGCATAATGTGCTACTATCCAAGGGAGTAAGATACTATCTAGTAATCTCAAAAACATGAAATTATGTAATTTCTAAAAAGGTATAGTAGTTACAGTTTAGGTTTGCATAATATTAGTCACATATTATAAGTTATGATTAGTCTATTCTAAGTTTTACATAGAATTATACTAATTTACTTATATTTAAGGCATCATATACGACATGATCACTCCCATTTCAATTTTAGATATGTTAAGATACAGATTACTATACCTCAATCCAAAATCCATATGCATAGATATTATAATTGGGGTGTTTTAAACTTTTATGGTTTTACTAATATAAACCATATGTTTGATTAAAAGGTTGAGTATTCTAAATAAATGAAATAATATGTAAAAAATAACTACTAATTTTTTTATAGATTTTAACTTACTTTTACTTTCTAAAAATAGTAATAAATATGTGCAAATGAATACTTATCTATATAACACTTGACATAGAAGATCTAAGTACTAAAAACTAAGATACGAATAGGTTTGAGTGTCATCAATTGGATCCCTATATCAGATCCACTCCTAGGTAGTAATGCCACACTTGGACAATAGTGCCACATGGCTCTAGTGTCTTGAAATTGGTGCAAATATCCTTTGTGTAGAACTATTCCTAAATTTTAGGTGTTCATGTGCCTGTGTTTCTAGGTTCTGTTCCTACACATGTAAAGTCTAAAACTATATGTTGTGCTTGTAACAATTGATTTATTATACAAACCTTAATCCTCCTTAAAAGTAAGTCATGAGATGAAAAAATGTGTGTTTATTATTAGGATAGGTTGGACATCCTCAAAACTCCACTATGAAGAGAGTTGCTTACATACCAATACTCTAAGGAGGGATCAAGCTCGGTGTAGTTCTCCCCACCTAAGTGTTGGTGCAAGTGCAAGTAATGCTAGAATGATAGTGGAATTGAATACCTTGAGTGTGTTTGAGATTGGAAATCTATAAAATCTATGCTTGTGATAGTTTTATATGGTAGTATGTAAAATTAGGGTAGAATAGGGATTAATAACCTTAATTTTTCCCAACTTGTTTTGTATTTGAATAGGTCTTTTACATCTATTTTCCATCTAGTGGATAGAGGTCCAAAAGTCATGTATTTATATTGTTCAATAGATTGTGTGGAAAATAAAATATGCATAGGCTGACCTTAGGAGGGTTTTAATTTTGAAAATATATCCGTTCAATAAAGTTAAGGTAAAAGATATTAGCACCATTTTGGGGACACTAGTGCCACATGGCTCTAGTGTCCTTAATGTGTCACTAATGTACAAGTGGTAGGTTGATAGGAAAAAAGGGCCAAGATCAAGGAATGAAAGTCTAAGACTATGTTTTAGATGACTAGGGATGCTTGTGGTCCACACAAAGGCTAGAAAAGTATGATAAAAGGCTCTAGGATAGGTCTAGGGCTAAGCTAGGAATAGGTTTTCTCAAGTAGCACTCTTATCACTCAAATACCACTTTTAGGGGATTATATTTGTCCCCCCTTTATGATATAAATTAAGAAAATTAAAATGAATAGTATAAAGTAAAAATAAATGTACCTGCACTTACCTAGGAAGTGAAGCCCATGTAGTTAAATCTAAGTATGTGAAGTTGGGTCTGCATATGTGAAACATGATCTAAAGCCTAACCTATAAGGAAATGTGCATAAATCAATCCTAACTTAAGATATATAAAAATCAAAAGACTATGTTGAATAAAAAATAACTGATTAAAGATATGGGAAAGAGAAAAGGAATGACTACACTTCATTGGGTATGCAAACCAATACATGAAACTGGTGACAACCTCTATGTGTGTGCATGTATATAGTGATAAAATCATTTAATATCTTGGACTAAAATAATAGCTTGCTCAATCCTCATATGTGGTTGGATCAAGAACTCAATTAATTTTTGACTCCATCATTACCCAACCCTGCTTGGTGAATAATTACTTGTAAATAGCTTGGACTAGACTAAAAGTGTGTCTAACCCTCTCATGTGGGTGGCTCAGGAACTCAAGTAGGCTATGACTACTTCATTTTCCACCTATATGTAGTATATGAATATGAAAATAAACTATGAAAAGTGTTTTAAATATCTAATTGGGTATATCTAACTATGTATGTCAGCTCTATGGCCCCTTAAATACATTGGGTAGCTCTGGGCCATTCAAAATGCCAACCACTACAGATGGAATAAGGCATAAAACTAGTGAAAACTTAAAATATGATGTCAATTATATACAACATAAATAATGACATGGAGTTTGTCATTCCATCTGATCAACCTACATGCAACTAAGCATATGGAAACAATGTGTTGTGCACATGCCCCCAATCTAATATCTAGGTATATTGATTCTAGACTAAGTTATAATAATTATATTTAAGTATCTAAAATGAATATGGAAATGACCATGCCATGCATGATTCCCCCAATTTGAGCAATTGATATGAATCTGAGTTGAATTAGTGTGAATTTGATAAAAATGTGAGCATAACTATCAAACTTTTAGTTGTATCTATGTAAACTTGTACTAGACCTAGTGTATTATTATAGCTAATCTAAACTACCCTAAAATTGGGGCTAGTGGATAATAGTGCCATGTCTTGGATAGTAGTACCATGTGGTGTTAGTGTCCCTATCTAGATGCTAATGTCTATCTAGTCTAAAATTTGATTCATTGTATTGACTTATGATTCCCTATTTTTTCTTATGTTTTGCATGTGCTTGATTTTCTAAAACTAAGCCTGTGTGTTAAAAAATATTCTATGAATGCATTGTAGGAGCCTCATCTTTGTGACAAACCCATGTGAATTCCCTCTCTTTTGAGGGTAGTTATTGAACCTATACAAGAACTATCCTCAAAATAAATAGCTTTATAAAATATGTTAATGGAGCATATATGATAATTATGTGATAATCTAATATAATGTACAAACATAACATCAAAATGTAAGAGGATTTGAGCACAAGTATGTAATGTAATATGTATGTTGTATCTTGAATTAAAAAATGGTGTCAAGATAGATGTAATCACTCTATATAACAACAAATATGAGTAGTTACCTATGGGTATGGGGCATGATGTCCATCACAACACCCAAGTAGGAAGGATAGATGCATGAGGTCCCTCATGGCATCGAGAATTAGTGTGTGTAATAAGAAAATACAAGTGTCATGGTCATGATGCATACAATAAAACATACAGACAAAACATATGAGGCATGAAAAATAGGCCAAAGGGACACAATATAATGGACATGGGCACATGCCACTAAATATGAGAAAAGAAGACATATAAAGATATGTTCAAATGTCTACATACGTAAACAACATGCAATTTGACTTATATCCACATAGAAGGACATGCTCAAATGTCTGCATACACAATCAATAAATCATACAGAAGGGACATGAGCACATGTCCAAGGCATATAGGAATAGAAGTGTTGTAGTTTCAAAGAATAATGTCATATTCAAATGCCCTCGAATAAATGAATCATATAGAATATAATCAAGTCTAAACTAGGAAAGATAGAAATGAAAACATGTGTGAATGTAGTACAAATCTATGTAAGAGCTAGGATGTACATATGTTGAGTCTAAACTAGTGATAGTCAGAAAAAAAATCTAAGTATGAGTAGCAATGATCATTATCAAGATACAATGATGTGAAAATTGGAATTTATAAAATGTAAGGATAGAAATTTGTAATATAAATTGTGTATAAGATGACCCTAAGTGGGAAAATGTATCAAATGAATAATCTTGAATTAGTGTATATGCCCCCTAGTGGGTAGATGATAGCAAGTCTAGATCAATGTGGTGGACTTGAGTCTTGTAATGAATCTAAAAGCACTCAATAAGAACAAGTCGAACATGTATGTATGATAAAACTAACTACACTATGATAGCTAACATATATAGTGTCTGGAAAGTATAATAAATGTAAATATGTCAATGCATAAAAATTTTAAATTTTATGTTTTCTAAGTAATATTTGAATGTTTTTTTATGTTTTAGCATGTTATATTATTTTTATAATTTTTGGATATAGGCTATGTACAAGCAAATGAAAACAAATTATGTACAAGGACCAAGAGATAAGAAAGTATGTACAAGTAAATGCTATAAATGTAAATGAAACATTATATAAGGAAAGTGTAATATCATTATAGACCCAAGACCACATCCATAGGATGTGGATAATCAAATGGTGGATCTAGGGGAATATCATCAACTATTGGATACTAAATCTATCCAAACTCAAATAATCCATCATCATCATAGTTATCATACCGATATGTATGTATCAGTGGAGCCTTATCCTTGGAATAAGTCTTGAGTTTGTACATCTGAATGGTATGCTACTCAACTATGTAAGATGCCTCTCACAGGTCCTAGGGAAGTGCGTGTACTGTATTTTGTTTATAATATTTTGGACTGTGGCGTCGTGACGGTCATGTTTACCTAATCTAAAAGGAACATATGCGAATTTATGGTTGAGAAAATTTTCTAACGTGGCACAGCCTCAAACACAAAAACACACAAACAGACAAATACGACAGATTTATATTCTATGCAGAACTATATCCCCTCCTTGTCAGAAGACGGGTAGAATGTGAATCTGCCATTAAAATTGTAGTTACCTCGAATTCCCTTACGATAAACCAATGGATTGTAGATATATAAATTGCCAGATCTCCATCGACAGAATTTATAATAATAATAATAATAATAATAATAATAATAATAATAATAATAATAATAATAATAATAATGATGATGATGATGAGTATCTATGTGAAACATGTGGTTCTCATCTATGTCATCATGTAATATGTGAACCATGTGTCCATCATGAGTGAATGTTAAGCATCTATCTAACTGATCAATTGTGGCATCCATCACCTATAACCATATCCTACCAAGTGTAACTTTTAGATGAGTGTCCCTACTCAAAGTAAATAATAATGTATTGGCCACCTTGGGGCCACATAAAAATGGTAGTGTAATATGTCCAATAGAATCTTAAAAGTGTATAGCATGTTGGAGCTCACTCTCATGATAACTAATGTGGTGTAAAAATGCCAAAGTACAAGTGTTAGGATTGAGATCTTCATCTATAGCCACATGAGGAATGTAATTGTCTACTACAAAAATTTGTATAGTTAGTGGATCATTCCATGAATATATGTGTCACTGTTGAATCTGTCACAGTGCTCATATCAGTGAAAGAAGTCGTATTGATGATGATAATCATGCCTATGAAGGTGGAGGTTGTATGATCTAGATAGTGTCTTTAGCCTTAAATTTATTTAATTTATGTTGTAATGTTTATCATGTGTCTATATCATGTCCTGTGAGTCTATGAAAATGGTATAAGGGTTGACCTTCATGTGGCAACAATCTGCTAACTAATTGGTGATAATCTACTAGACTATGGGTAATATCATTAATCCTATATAAAGTAGTATCTATAAGATCTAGTGCAGTCTATCCTATTATCTCCCTACCTAAATCTATATGATTGAATCAATATCCATGGTTTTAACCATATGTACTAAATGGATCAAGGGATTTACTGTTGACTGTAGCTGAGTATGAGAACCTATAGCTAGAGGATCTTGAAAAAGTGGTGTTATTGGTATAGGGCAAGGTATAAGTGCATTTAAATTATATATGTACTCTCCTAAGCCTACTAGCACAAAGATTAATCCACATAAATAATCATCAATATTTATATGTGGTTGATCCTCCTTTGTAATGGCCTATTAATCTGTGTCAAAATTATTAGTGTAAAGCTCTTCTGAATTAACAAGTAGTGGTAATTGTGTTATAAGAATCTCATCATCTACCTTGGGTGAGGATATTTATACTATGAGAGGTTATTCTTATATCATTAGTGAGGGTAATTATGTTGTATAAAGTTTTGGATATGGTATATGAATAGTCTTACTAGACACCCCCCCCACCTCATATGTATGCATATACTCAATGGTAATCTTGTGAGGTGGGGATTTGATGAGAACATGAGGTGTCCCATCTAATGATGTACTCAGGGTAGGAGGCTTGATGAGTCTACATTATTTAAATGGTTAATTATCTATTAGACATGTTTATATGTGTGATCTTGCAAAAATTTGATGCATCTATGAAGAGTAAAGGTACAGTCTCCATAGCATGTATCCAAGATCTCCCAAGTAACAAGTTATAATGTAAATAATTTAGCATCACCTAAAAGTGTGTGGGTAGGGTTTTTGGTCCCATTGTAATGTCCAATATAATTGAACCCAATGTCTCTCTAGGAATGTCATCAGACCCTTGAATTTTCTTATATGTATTTTAAATAGATGTTATATCAACCCCCATGGTTTGTAGAAATGTGAGGTTACATATATTGAGTCCTAAGCCACTATCAATAAGAACTCATTTAATATCTATGTTATTTATTTGAGATTG
This sequence comes from Torreya grandis, assembly GCA_037957365.1. Classification (NCBI taxonomy): domain Eukaryota; kingdom Viridiplantae; phylum Streptophyta; class Pinopsida; order Cupressales; family Taxaceae; genus Torreya; species Torreya grandis. The sequence goes on from JARHVA010000293.1 coordinate 146,678, forward strand.
AATGAAAATCAACAAATTTTGATCAATTAATGACTATGAAGGTAAGTCCTCATTGGAAAAAGATATCACATCCTCCACATACTTTATAGTGTTCATGATAGATATAAAATAAGATGGCTTGATATCACAAGGTACAAATGTATGATTAAGTGTTTGAAAAAGAATATCTTTGAAAATTATTACTTTTTGAGATAATTTCAATTTAGATTTTTTAGCTAGTGTCTTTCTTAATTGATCCACTGTATCAAATTATATGTGTTGATCCTTGGGTCCCATTGTAGGGTGTTATGGATGAGGAGGGATGGTAGGGTTACGTTACTCTTGTATAGGCTAAGGAGGCACCTTGTTCCACGTAGTGACAACTTATACCATAGGATATATTATTTATCATAGGCAAGTAGTAGAGGTGAGATGGGAGTGTAAATAATAAAGTGGTTTAGGTGGAGATAGAACAAAAAAGTCCTTTGAACCCTTTGTCATCTAGTGGTAACTAGAGGTAACTCAAAGTAAGCCATATAGAAATGATCCATAGAAAATGGGACTCACATGGTGGACAACCAATGTGTAAAATAATCTTAGCTCTAACCAAATCCATGATAGGATTAACATACATGTGTACTTTTAGATAGATATTTGGTAATAAACATGCTAATCAAAGTATAAGGCTTTGTACCATAAAGTGAAAGATGGATTCTATCATCATAATCATGGTAATGAGCTATAAATTAAGACTAAGTAAATTATATAAATGTGAATCCTAGGGTAATTTAGGTTTAGGGTTTTGTGCAATGTTCAAACTAAACTTCATGTTCACCAAATATTTTAAATATTTAGGGTTTTACTAATGTAAATCTTATGTTTGATTAAAGGGTTGAGTAATCTAAATCAGTGAAATAATATGCAATAAATAAAGATTTATTTGTTAAAAATTTTAAATTGCTTTGACTTTTTAAAAATAGTAATAAGTAGGTGTAAATAAAGAATTATCTAGAAAACACCTGATACAAAAGATCTAAGTGCTAAAAATTGAGATGCGAATAGGGTTGAGTGTCATCAATTGGATCCCTATGTCAGATCCTCTTCTAGATAGTAGTGCCACACTTTGACAGTAGCACCATGTGGTTTTAGTGTCCTAAAAATGGTGTTAGTTTCTTCTTTGTAGGACTACTCTTAAATTTTGAGTGCACCTACACCTTTGTATTTGGGTTTTGTTCTTACATGTATGAAGTATGAAACTCTATATTATGCTTGTAACAAATAATTTATGATGTAAACCCTATCTTCCTTGTAAGTAAGGCATGAGCTAAAATATGTGTGTTCATTAATAGGATATGTTGGACATCCTCAACACTACATTGTGAAGAGAGTTGCCTATATACCAATACTTTGAGGAGGGATCAATCTTGATGTATTTCTCCCCACCTAAGTGTTGTTACAAGTGCAAGTGATGCTAGAATGATAGTGGCCATGAATGCCTTGATTGTGCTTGAGATTAGAAATCTAGAAATTTAGGCATAAGTAGGGCATAATAGAGATTACTAACCTTGATTTTGTTCAAATTATTTCATGTTTGAATAGGTATTTTGAATATATTTTCCATCTAGTGGATAGAGGTTTAAAATTCATGTATTTATAGTGTTTTGTATTTTGTGAATAAAATAAAATATGCTTAGTCAGACCTTAGGAAGATTTTACTTTTGAAAATATATCCATTTGGGAAATTTAGGGTAAATAACATTAGCACCATTGTAGGGACACTAGTGCCATGTGGATCTAGTGCCATTAATGTGGAGATAATGTCTAGCTAGCAGGTTTCTAGGCACGAAGGGCCAAGATCTAAGAATGAAGGTCTGAGACTATGTTTTAGCTAACTAAGGATGTTTTTGGTTTTCACAAAGGCTGGTAAAAAGTGATAAAAGCCTATAAGATAGGTCTATGGCTAAGCTAGGAATAATTTGTCTAAATTAGAACTCTTAGCACTCAAATACCAATTTTAGGTGATTACAGGTGGCATGTGTGTGCTAGATTATTTTCATATGCCACTTTTACAATAGTTGATCTAATGGAATGAAAACTCCATGTAATTCTCAATGTTGTATAATTTAAACATCATATGTACCAATTTTATACCATATTGATGCCTCATTTCATTTTTAGGAGTTGGCATTTCCAAGTAGTCTCTAAACTACATTCTCATGTGCCCAAGTGGTCACTAATCTATTTTAAATTTTAGAATTCCCAAGTGTCCTAGAGCCATATTATACAGTTTCATGAAATCATATAGTTTTAATCATAGATGTGTCTACTACACATGGGTAAGTAATGATGGAGTCATAACATACTTGAGTTCTTGAGCCACCTACTTAAGAGGGTTGGACAAACCATTAGTCCAATCCAAGTTATTCATAGATTATGATCCACAGATCAGGGATGGGAAATGATGGATTCAAAACTAGATTGAATTCTTGATTTACGCACACATGGGGATTGAGTAAGCCATAAGCTCAGTTTAGGATATTCACTGATTTGATGACTAGCTACACACCTATAGGATGTCACCAAGTTTTTACAATGGTTCACATACCCAATGATATGTATTAATTCCTTTCTTCTCTCTCTTATCTCTTTACTTAGTCTTGTCTTTTCTTTTGATATTTTTTAAGTACTGATTCATCTTTGTTTTATTTATAGGATATGTAATGGATCATGCATTAAAAAATCAAACTCAGATTCATGGGCTTAGCCTCATAGGTAAGTCTAGGTATGCTTATTTATCCTTTATCCTAGTCATTTCACTTTGTTGCATTTCAATAATAAAGGGGGGGGAATGAAGTCATATAAAATGTCATTTGAGGGCAATGAGTGCCACTTGAGACCACCTTATACCTATTTTATCCAAAGACCTATCTTAGGGCCTCTTTAAATCATTATCCATATTTAATATGAGTTTAAACCATCCCAAGTTATACCAAAAGTAGTTCCAGACCATCTCCTAAGCATCTAAGCTTCTAGTGCACTAAATTTTACCACTTGGACACTAACATGACCCTTTAGACACTAGTTCATTGTGCTAGTGACCTAAGGACTATGCTACTATCACTTACCTCTTTTATCCTCCAATAAACATATTTCCATTTATCAAGACACCTTAGGGTTGGCCTAGACCTATTCCAAATCTTGAAAAACATAGATCAATATATATACACCACTTTTATCCCTTTACCTAATAGATGGAAATTGAGATGTAAATACACACAAACAAGCTCAGAGACAAGTGTAAATCAAGGTCATTGATCCCTATTTTTACCTACTTATACATATAGCCATCTATAGAAATATTAAGCTCATATTACATAGATTTATAGTCTAAATTCACACTTAAAGCACTCAAGTCAACACTCATAATAGCATTCACTTGCACTTATACCAGCACTTATATTAGGGAAACTACATCAGGCTTGATCCCCTCTCAAGTTATTCGTATATATGTAACTTTCGATAAAATGGGGTGTTGAGGTCATGTCCAACCTATACAACTATCATCATACTTTTTATACTTATGCTCCTCAAACACCCTAACAACATGGAGGTCTATGGTTTCACTTCCAAATCAATTAAAAATAGGTCATGACTAGTGAATTAAGGTTCATCCACATAGGCACATGCATATCAAACTTAGACAAAGGCATAACTAGAATTTCATATTATTTTATGCAAGAGGACATTACCATTCCCCTGAGGACACTACCATGGTGCACTAATGTCCAAAGGACCATGCTTTTGTCCATGAGAGGTTATCAGTCTTGATTCTAGTTGATGACACTTTGAGTAGCTTATGTACCAGTTTATAGCTTCTCATTCATCTATCTCAGGTAGTTTATAGCTAAGTACATCTTTATGTAATTCATTGCTATTTTTAGAATAACCAAATTATGTCAATTATTGTACAAGTGGCTCTATTTATTACATATTTATTCTTTGATTTTAATATTCCAACACCTTAAAACCTAGGGCTTTACAGACCATAACTCCCTTAAAATTTAAATTGGATACTATCATATTTAGATTCATTAAGGAAATGAGTAGAAAACAACATTCAAGACTAGGGATGGCTTATATAAGTGGATGGTGATGTCATTTAGATTATCTAATGTACCCAACACATTTATGGGGGTGATGAACATAGTGCTATGAGATTACATTGGTAAGTTTGTGGTGGTTTATTTTGATGATATTTTGATATTTAGGAAGACTAAAGAAGAGCACTTGAGACATTTGAGAATGGTATTATAAATTTTAAGAAAGGATAAGCTCTATGACTATTTGAAGATGTGTAGGTTTATGCAGATTAGTTTTAGTATTTTTAAGATTTGTAATTTTAGTAGATGGTGTATGAATGGGTGAAGAAAAATTAAAGGCAATTGTTGAGTGGCGTATTCCAAAGAGAATTATAGTGGTAAGAAGTTTCCATGGTTTAGAAAATTTTTACAAAAAATTAATTAACAATTTTAGTAGCATTATTACACTAATAATAGATTGCATGAGAGGAAAAGAATTTGTGTGGACAAGAACAATGATAGAAAGCTTTGAGTTTTAGAATAATAATATTATATAAAAATATGTTTTGGCATTATTATATTTTAATAAAGTGTTTGACGTTGATTATGATGCTTCACATATAGGATTTGGTGTTGTGTTGAGTCAATAAGGAAAGCTAATATCATATTTCATTGAGAAATTGAATGAAGTAAGAAAGAAGTGTTTTGCATATGATGTTGAATTTTATGCCATAGTACAAGCATTAAGTCATTAGAGCCATTATCTAGTGCCTAAGGAGTTTTCCCTATTTATAGATCATGAGGCTTTGAGATATGTGAACACTCAAAAGAAGTTAAATAGTAGACATGAAAAGTGCATGCCTTACTTGTAGGGATATATTTTTGCTTTGAAACATAAATCAGGAAAGTAGAATCTGGTAGTTGATGCTTTGAGCAAGCAAGTGGGGTTGTTATCTACTATGGTGAGTGAAGTAGTTGGAGTTGAAGTTATTAAGGAAGTATATGATAATGATCTAGATTTTGTAAAAATAATTGATCAATATAGGAATATATTAATAGGAGAGATAATATTTTAATAGATTTGAATAGTGGTGGTTTGGATAGACATTTTGGTAGGACAAAGACAATAGTTTTAGCAAAGGAGGACTATTTTTGGCAAAAGATGAAGATAGATGTGACTAGATATATTTCAAGGTACATGATATGCTAGGTGGCTAAAATACATGCACATAATATAAGGTTTTACATGTCACTACCAGTTCCAAGATGACCACCAATAGATTTGAGTATAGAATTTGTGTTAGAGTTACCAAACATGCATATAGGTAATGATTCAATTTTTGTTTTTATAGATAGGTTTTCTAAGATAGTTCATTTTATTGCATGTAAGAAAAATAATGATGCCACTAGAGTTGTAGAACTATTTTTAAGGATGTTATGAGATTGAATGGTACTCCAAAAACTAGTACATCAGATAGGGACATGAAATTTCTAATTCATTTTTGGAGGACTTTATATAAGAATATGAGAATTAATCTACTATTAAGTAGTTGATACCACCCAAAAATAGATGGACAGATAGAAGTTGTAAGCAAGAGCTTGGCAATTTTTTGACATGTATAATTAGAGAATAGCCTAAGACATGGGACTTGGTTTTAACACAGGGTAATTTTGTATATAATAGTTTAGTGAAAAGATCAATAGGAAAATCAGAATTTCATATTGTTTATGGGAGAAATCTTATGGCTGTTGTATATTTGCTATAGTTACTGGTAGAATGAGTTAGTGATGATGCAAAACCATTTGTAGAGTATATATAATAGTTGTAAGAATAATTGAGGAAAAAGCTACAAGAAATCAATAAATAACAACATATGTTATAAGACGGTCAAAAGTATTTGAAGAAGAATAATTAGTGATGGTTTATTTGAGGGGAAAAAAAATCCAATAGAGACATACAACAAGTTGAAGTATAAGAAGATTGGCTCATGTAGAATTATGAAGAAAATCCATGACAATGCTTATGAAGTGAGTTTACCACAAAATTTTGATATCTCTACAGTATTTAATGTTTCATGTTTATATGATTTCCATAGAGAAGATGGTGAAGGGGGAAAATATGAAGAAGTAGATTGATAGCAATAGGTACCAAAGAAGAAGAAAGAAAAGATAGTGCAGGTTCTGGATAATAAGACGATGAACATAAGGTAAGGAAGTTATAACAAGTATTTGGAACAATGGAAAGGGTTACAATAGGAAGATAATACTTGGATTTCAGAATGAGAGCTAAATAATATTGACAAGAATAAATGGTAGTTGTACAATCAAATTAACTTGTAGGAGCTAAGTTTTTTTCACAAAGGAAAACGATGCGGAGTCCAAACTTACGAAGGCCATAATTTTTGATCTATAACTCCATTTGAGCTCTCATTTACACTAAAACGACCATCTCAAAAAGTTTAATTCATCCATAATCATGCCTATCCACTTAGGGATGTTTTCAAAAGTTTCGATAGGCCATACATGAGTCACCATCTGAGGGTTTGAGACTGAATTTTAATATTTTTTTTGAGTTTTTTCTATTCTTAGAATTAACGTATTTCTATAACTAGACATGAAATTTAGTTCAAATTTCATCTGTTGGGTTAATTTTATTTTTTAAAATATTTTTAGATATTTCTAGAGATACTCACACTTTGCATCAAAACTTACTAAAAATAGTAGTTGCTAAAAATAACAAGTTAAGTTTTTTATTTTTTTAGATTTTCAAATTGTGCATGTCAACTCTAATTTTAAGTTGAGGTTTATTTATGCTCTTGTATTTAATTATTTTATGTATTCAATATGAATCAATACAGATTATTATTTTAGAAGTTCTTTATACTTTGCCTATTGATTTTTTTTGTCTTGATAGTATTTAGGTTCATTATACTATTACCCCTATTTTTATTGAGATAGTAGTACCAAAGTTATAAATATAAATTACATGTATATATTTGAATGTAATTTTTAACATTTACTAAGGTGACACCCCTATGATCTCATTAGGAGACTCCTTTTCAATATGAAATTATTCATCTCATAAAATGTTTATGCAAACTCACTCAACTCGTTGTAATTTATTTAGCCCTTTCATGGATATGTCCTTCCATTTATCCTTATCTCTATGATTCTCTAATAAATGATGAACACCTTGATTCAAACATGGATTTGCATAATAACTATGCCTCTAAGCTCCCACATAAATTTAAATTTCATTTCCTTCATATGTGAATAATTTGAAACTAAGAAATCTAACAAATATCTATCAAATGTACATCTCCACCAAACATGCACATCTCTTTTCCACTCTTCATCCAAATTCTTTAACTATTTTACTTGATCCTTAGTATATGTAAATTATTATATATGTGACAACAAAGTTAAATTTTGGACCTTTTTATGATGTAGCTTATAGCCCACTTTTACAAGGGGGTGTGGGGGGGCAATGCCCCCCACTATTATTGTATGGGGGTACCAGATTTTATTTTTAGAAGAAAAGTCTTAATGGTATTTTTCATTCTATTTTTAGGAAGAGGAATCCTAATGGTGCTTTGCCAATTAGGTATATTTATGTTTGTGGATTCTGCATGTAATCTACATAATGGGTTCACATGTAATCTATTCATATTATAAAATAAATATTGATATCTTGCATCATGGATGTTTTCTTAGATTGATAAGGTTTTATCACATAAATCATGTGTTTTTATCTCATAAATGTTAAGGATTTGTTTGTTTAATTATCTCTATAACTACATTCTATTATTTTTACATGGTTTTAGGGTACTTGGTTTCCTAACATTGGTATCAGAGTGAGGTTACTATTATTTTTCAGAAATTATGTTCTGGATTTGGTGTTGTACCTATAGCATCAGATGGTGAAAGTTACGAATGTAAAGTTTGAGGTGGAGAATCTTAATGACAAGAATAACTTTGATTTGTGTAAACATAAAGCACATTATGTGTTATTGAAACAAGGGATACACAAATCCATAGGCAAAAACATAAATAAACCTATGACGATGAGTGATGATGACTAGGATAAACTAGACACAAAATCTCTCAGTACAATATGATTGTCTTTAGTAGATGAGGTTCTTTTCAACATAGCTAGAGAAAAGACTATGTCAGGCTTGTGAGCCAGATTATAAGGCTTATCCATGATGTAATATATAATAAATCATATTTTTTGAAGAGGTAGTTGTATACATTAAGAATTAAAGAAGGTATGAAAATTGTTGATCATGTAAATATTTTCAATAGTCTGTTATGCCAATTGACTAGTATTAGTGTGAAATTGGATAAAGAAGACAAAATAATCACCTTGTTATGTAATTTTACAAATTATTGGGATCATATAGTAACTTCCATTAGTTTTAGTATTGTTGATGATCTTGACTATGATTATATTGTGGGAGCATTATAGCTGAGGAGACAAGGAAAAAATCTAGTCTAGAGACTTATATGCCCAAAGCTATGGTTGCTAGCAAAATATATAGAGAGAAAGAGGGAAAATCTCTAGTGGTATATCTAGATCTAATTCAGATGCCATGAAGATTAAGGCAAGTGTTAGCACTGTGATAAAGTAGGACATCTTAAGAAGGATTATTGTAAAAGAAAAGAAGGTGAAAAGAAGGAAGAATCCACCAGGGAAGCGAACTAGGTAGAAACAAGTGAAGGTATAAGTGATGATTTTTTTATTTATTTATAATGTTTCCTCTTATAATCATGAATGGTTATTATATTTGGGTGCTACACATCACATGTGTCCACATAAGAGTTGGTTTCATTCTTGCCAAACCCTTGATAGAAGTTCTATTTTTTGGTAAATAATGTTTCTTGTAAGATTGAATGGATTGATATAATTAAGATAAAAAAGTTTGATGTTAAATTAATAACTCTAAAAAAAGTAACATATGTACCATAAATAAAATGAAATTTTATTTATTTGAGTGAATTATATTCCTATGATTATAAGTTCACAAGTCAAGGTGGAACTCTTAAGGTGTCTAAGGGTGCTTTAGTCATAATAAAGACCCTAAAAGTTGGGAACCTTTACATATTACAAGGGAATGTAGATATCATTCAAGAAACTATGGTGTCTAAAATAGTAGAACATAATTCTCATCTATGGCATTTACATTTGGGCCACATGAGCAACAAAGGGTTAAGGTACTAAAAAATCATGAGTTACTTCCTAGTTTAAAATCTTTAGATTTGGATTTTTACAAACACAACATTTTTGGGAAATAAAGTAGATGGAAGTTTAGTGTAGGATGTCATGTAATTAAAGGTATTCTTGACTATATTCATCTTGATATGTGAGGTCTAGCCCCTATAATTTTATATGGAGATAATTGTATTTTGTTATGTTTATAGATGATTACTCTAGAAAAGTATGAGTCTATTGTATGAAAAGAAAGTCTGATGTTTTAGTTTATTTAAGAAATTTAGAGCTTTTGTTGAGAAGAAAACTAGCAGGTCAATCAAATGTTTAAGAAAAAATAATAAAGGCAAGTTCACATTCTTGGAGTTTTAGAACTATTACAAGGAATATGTGATTGAAAGGAATAAAACCACTAGCTATATATTGCAACAAAATGGGGTTGTTGAATGCATGAATAGGACTCTTGTAGAGAGACCAAGAAGCATGCTCAGTAATGAAAATTTAGGCAATCATTTATGGGAAGAAGCAGTTCGTACAACATGCTACCTAGTAAATCCCTCATCATCAGTTGCAATAGACTGTAAAATTCTTGAAGATGTATGGACAGGTCATCCATGTGATTATTTAGACTTGAAATTTTTTATTTGTAATGTTTATGCTTTTAATAATAATAATCAATGTTCAAAATTAGAACCAAGATCCAAGAATTACATTTTTTTAGGTATGGTGAAGGAGATGTTAATGGATACAAATTATGAGATCCTACTACCCACAAGATCATCATTATCAAAGATGTATAGTTTGATGAATTATCTTTTATAAAATCATATGTAGAATTGAAATAAAAACAAGAACCAGAATATCAAGATGTCAAGGTTGAAATTGAGCCATCTTCAGATTCTAAAAATGAGGAAATTTAGCCATTTTTCGATGGTGAAGATGTTAAAAATTTATAACAATATGAGGAAACACCTCAATAGTTAGAGTGGAGGTCATAACATGAGGAAGCACCTCCATGGTTAGTATGCAAGTCTACATGTGTCAGGTATCCTCCTAGTAAGTACAGTCTCAATATTTTAATTTATTTGATTTCTAATGATGGAGAACCTATTTATTATCAGGAAGCATGGGAAGATATGGATAGTACCAAATGGAAAAGGGTAATGTAGTAAAGAAATGGATGCCTTGGCTAAGAATAAGTCATGGGACCTAGTAGAACTTCCAAAAGGCAGGAAACATGTTGGCTGCAAATGGGTTTATAAATGAAGATAAGTGTTAATGAAAAATTTGAAAGGTACAAGGCTAGATTGGTGGTAAAAGGATTTGTATAGAAAGAAGGGATTAATTACCATGAAATTTTCTCACCAATTGTTAAACTTGTTTCAATTTGAGTTGTTTTAGCATTAGTATCTTTACTTGATTTGGAGTTAGAGTAGTTAAATGTTAAAACACCATTCTTTCATGCACATTTATAAGATGATATATATATGGAACAACCTAAGGATTATATACAAGATAGAAAAAAAAATTGTTTGCAATCTTAGAAAATAGTTGTATAGCTTGAAATAGTCACCCAGGCAATGGTACAAGAAGTTTGATTCCTTCATGGGGAGTTGGAATTTTATTAAGAGTGAGTATGATCATGGTGTTTACTTCAAGTTTATAGACAATGGATTATTCATTATATTAACATTGTATGATGATGATATGCTTTTAGCAATCAAAATAATAGTAGAAATCAACATTTTAAAGGCTAGTCTAGCTAGGACATTTGATATGAAGGATCTAGGAGAAACAAAACAAATCTTAGGCATGGAGATACATAGAGACAAGAAAAATAGTAAGTTTTGGTTATCACAACAAAGGTATTTAAAAAAGATACTAACTAGATTCAGTATGAAGTATGTGAAACTAGTTAGTATCCCTTTTGCTTCCCATTTCAAACATTCTTCAAGTTTATGTCCTAGTAGTGACAAAGAAAAGTAGTATATGTCTCATTTACCATATGCTAGTGAAATAGGAAGTTTAATGTATGCTATGGTATGTACAAGGATAGAAATTTCACATGCAGTTGGAGTTGTCAGTATATATATGGCAAATCCAAGTAAAGAACATTGGGTAATAGTGAAGTGGTTGTTTAGCTACTTATGAGGCAAAAGTGACTATTGCATAATTTATAATAGAACTAGGGATTGTTTTTTAGATGTGCTAATTCCCATTTTATAGGAGATTTGGACAAAAGAAGATCAACATCTAGTTATATTTTTACATTTACAAGTGGACCTAGTTAGATGTCTAAGCTTCAAAATATTTTTGTTACATCAACTACTAAGGCAAAATATGTGGCTGCCTATCATGCTTGTCAAAAGGCAATTTGGCTAAAGGGCCTATTGGGTGAATTTTGAAGAGAGCAATACAAAATAAACATATTATGTGATAGTCAGAGTGAAATTTATTTGGCCAAGAATCTAGATTATCACAGTAGGATAAAGCATATTGCAGTAAAGTACCATCTTGTCAAATAGATGATTGATGAAGGAAAATTAGCAATTGAAAAGGTTCACATAGAGGAAAATAGTGATGATATGTTCACAAAACCAGTTTTGGTAGAGAAGTTAAAATGGTGTTTGGCATCTCTTGGCTTGCAGAAAAGGTGATGAGTTGGTTAGCAAGATATTAGGTAGAAATTATTATCAAGGTGAAGATTGTTAGATATGTGATAATAAAGTTAAATTTTGGACCCTTTTGTGGTACAGTTTATATCCCACTTTTACAAGGGGGAGTTGGGGGGCAACCTCCCCTTCACTATTGTCACAGGGTTCTAGGAAGATGAATTCCACCAGATTCTATTTTTAGAAGAAAAATCTTAGTGGTATTTTTTCATTCTATTTTTACGAGGAATTTTAACGTTATTTTGTCAATTAGACATATTTATCTTTATGGAGTCCACATATAATCTACACAATAAGTTCACATGTAATTTGTTTATTTTGGAATTAATAAACCTTGATATCTTTCACCATGGATGTTTCCTTAGTTTGATAAGGTTTTCCCACTTAAATCATGTGTTTTTGTCTCATGCATGTCAAATATTTATTTGTTTAATTATCTCTATAATTACATTCTATTCTATTCACTTAGTTGTAAAGTATTTGGTTTCCTAACACATACTTCTTCCAAAAGTTTTAACTTTGACCTACCACATAGCCACTAGCCCCACATGAATGTGTTTTAAAAACCTTTAAAAATAACATTTTATTCAAATTGCTTTGGATATTATCATTTAACCACTTCTTTTGTTTTAAACCCTTACTTCCAATAACATCATTCGTAAATTCTAAAAATGTATCTTAAACCAGGCTTCCACTCTCTAAATAAATATGCTCTAACATCTATAATTAAAAACTCCATATAAGAAGGATCTTAACAATAGAACCAAAATTTTATATTTATTCAAGGATCTATGATGGACTTGCATATGTTAATCTCGTATAATAGATATAAAATATGCATAACACTATAATATTAGCTGAACTCAAGTGATACAGGTGCATCCAAAGTCCATGGGATCTTTCTCTTCCAATTGGGTTCCTCCTTTTCTAAATTGACTCCCTCCTTTTTAAATAGATGCACTCTTTTTCAAATCTACTTGTATATTATTTTCCTCTCTTAAATATCCTGTGACGTATGCATTAGTTCCTCTCCACACTAAAATATGAGCTCCTCATGTTTTTTAATAATGTTATTGTCAATATTGAAATTTCAGTATGCATTAGTTAATCTAATCCAAAGTAGTAAACCACATCGAAATGGAAAATTGACATATAATTAGGGATGCCACAATTTTAAGATCAAAATATATTTAAAAAAAATTTAAAAAGATGTATTTAATATCTAATTTAAAGTAGTAAACCACGTTGAAATGGAAAATTGACATATAATTGAGGATTCCAAAATTTTAAGATCAAAATGTATTTAATTTTTTTTTAAAAGGATGTATTTAATGATCAATATAGCTAAAATTTTGATGTTTTTGAACTTGTCAAAATGCAGTTCAATATTGATAGTCAAATTTTATGCCAAATTTTGTAGTGACAATCATAGGAATTATAGAAAGAAAATAATTATTAAAATATATTTCATTATTTGAATTTAATATTTTTTTAAAGTATTTTTATACATATATAATTTTGTACAATTTTGAATTTATTTTTATTGGTGAAATTTATTATTTATTTATATATTTTATTTAGCAGTTTTTATTATTTAAAAGTATGATAATATAATGTTTATTGAATCCACCTAATTTTTAATATAAATTTTTAAAATTTATTTTATTTTCTTAAAATTTTATTTATCACAATTATTTTAAAATATAGATAATAAATTATATTTTATATATTATAATTGACATATCAAAGTGGTTAGAAATATTAAATTAAAATCAAGACAACACATTCAACTCATTCCAAACCCCCAATGTCACTTATCATAAATGTCTTGACACTTAATATATCTGTGAGAAGCATTCCAACTTTTTATACATCCAAATTTATTTAAATCCAGACTTTTGGGTGAAGTTCTAGACATTTATTAACATATATCTTTACATTTAGATTAATGTCCCCAGATTACATGTTATTTAAGATAATTTTTTATTATATTAAAATATATTGGAGTGCTTTTATTTATGTTACAATTTAGTTATAATATATTTATTTGTATTATAATAAAAACTCTAAAGTAATGTATTGTGTATTTATTGCTCCTCTCCTTTGTAATAAATATTTTAAAATATCTATATAAATTAATTGAGTCTCAACATAAAATATTAATGTAATTAAAATATTTATTGGAATTCATTTTAAAATAGTTTATAAATATAAATCAAAAATATAAATAATTAAATTATATAAATAAATTGAACTTAATTTATAATTAAAATAAAACTATATATATATATATATATATATATATATATATATATATATATATATATATATAAATAATTTAATTATTATATTGTAATTAATTTAATTGAATTATATTAACTTATTAACAAATACTTTAAAATATGGTAAAAATAAAATAAAATATCTAATAAAACACACAACAGTACAGATAATTTAAGGTATGAAAGTTTTTAGTCAGACACCATTATTCAACGATGAGATCTAAATTGCTTGATAAAACAATTCTCAAATAAAGTTTGAGAGCTTGATTTTTTCTAATATGAAAAGAGTCAAGTTTGGTTGGTAAAGATTACTGGTTCACTAAAAACATTTATCAAGATTCCATGTTATTGAGTAATGAACGAGAGATAGGGTACAATTTTGGCTGAAAAGGTATTCTTCGTAATCTTAATACTAAAGCATATGCCGTTTTTTTTAGGGTAATATATAAAAGTTCAAGTTGAACACAAACACACATATATACATCAAAAACAATTACAAACTTCTACAAACAATTTCTTGATACAGTTACTGTTGTTACAATCGTTTTAAAAATAATATACTATCACTCTATTCTGTTGTTCCTCTATTTTTATTTGGTGAATATATGCTACTGCTGTTCACGGTGCTGTCACACACATAATTCTTGTACTCTGCACCTAGTTTTGTTGTTCACATGCTTCTTTACTCAGATTGCTGTCTTTACTTCTCTTTCTGCCTGTTGCGTATCTTCTTTTATTTTTTGTCCACTGCAGTCACTATATTTTCCTTGCATTCGTTGTTTTTTTGTTTATCTTTTTCTCTCATGTCTTCTCCTACCTCCCTACATTCCTGCTTAGCTCAAACGGTTCACCAGATATTCAAAATTTAAAAACTTATGTATTAAATGTGTTAGGTGAATCCAAATGGTGGAAGAAGATTTCTAGAGCAGGGCAAAACGTTGTCAGCAGTAGATAGGGGGAAAATTCTAATATTTTAACACTTGCCCTTAATCTTAATCTTGACTCTAGTTTTATGTTTCGTCGAATATTTTTCAACCCACAAATCATCTTGAAGTCTTCCTTTTAATTGTTTATATGTTTCTAGAGCTTTTATATACATTTGTGAAACCAAACTTTGCATCTCTGAAGCCAACAAGTGCATTTATAGAGGCAGTCTACATCTCCAAAGTCAGAATTGTGACTTTTGGAGCCATTTTGAAGATCTCTAGAGCTAACCTGTAGATCTCTGGAGCCAACATATGAATTTATGGAGTCAATGACCTCTAATCTCTCTCTTAAATGCTCAAAACTATATTTTGATAAAGTCAATGAATATGTTATCAAGTTGTTACTCAGACTTGCAAAATTTGAGATATATTTCAAATTTTTCAACTAATCTTTAATAAAATGATACATGAAATCTATATGCTTTCTTCTACCATAGAAAATGGGATTTTTTGACAAGGTAATGTAAGATATGTTGTCATAAAATATCATTGATGCTCTTTGCTACTCTTCATAAAAATATGATAAGATTCTTTTAATCCATATGGTTTGACATGTCGTTGAATTTGCTATTATATACTTAACTTCAACCATGAAAAGTGAGATGATGGGTTGTTTCTTTAAAGCTCATGAAATGGATCCTGACCCAATATGAAAAACATATCCCAATGCATTCTTTCTATCATCAAGATTACCAGCCCAATTATTATTTGTATATCCTACTAACTAAAACTCATATGTTGTTGTATACATAATTACATATTCTCTAGTGTCATTAACATACCTAAATATTCTTTTGTCTGCTTGTCAATGTGTCTCTTTCAGTGTCTCCATGAATCTAGAGATGAGACTAATTGCATACATGATATTCGGTTTAGTTGCAATCAAATACATTAAAATTCCTACCAAACTCTTGTACCATGTGGGGTTCACATTATTACTATAATCTTCTTTTGTAGTTTTAGAATTTTTGTCACTAGTGTTGATATTGGTTTGTTATCTAACATCCTGAATCTTTAGAAAATATTTTTTATGTACTTGGCTTGGCATATTAGATACCAAAACCTATTTGTTTAAGTTTTATGCCAATAAATACTTCAATAAACCTAAATAAGTAATCTCAAACTCTCTCTTCATGCTTGATTTGAATTCTCTTATGGACTCATTTGCATTTTTGGTAAATATTAAATCATACACATACAAAATGACAATCAAATACATTCATTTCTCACATTGATGTAGAGAGTGGACTCATTACCACTTTTGTTAAAGCTATTGTTCAACACGTATGAATCTATTTGATTGTACCATGACCATGGTGTTTTCTTGAGTTTATACAATACTTTATTCAACCTATATACCTTGTTCTCATACCGTATAATATCCTAAACAAGGGGTTGTCCCACATAAAACTCTTCTTATAACACTCCATTCAATAAGGCTGACTTGACATCTATTTGATGCACCTTCTATTTTTGTTGAGGAGCCATTGCAATGATTATTCTCATCATTTCTAGCCTTGATGTAGGATCAAGTATCTCATTTTAGTCACATCCAGGTCATTGTTTATAACATTTGACAACTAGAATTTTCTTTTGTATTTCAATCGTATCTTCAACAATGGTTTTGGATTTATAAACCCACTTCACTCCAATGACTTATTTTCCTACTAGAATGTCTACTAGCTCTCACATTTGATTTTTATTTATTGAATGCATTTCTTCATCCAATCCTTCACACCATATGTTGTTTTGGATTGTTTCCTCAAATTAGATATGATCAACTACTAAAAATAGAGAAAAAAAAATCATAGTTTCATTCTCATTTTCTTCTTACTTTGATTGTTATATGTCTTGTAACTTCCTTGTCCTGTCCAAGTGCTGACTTGAGTTGGAGGATGATGAAGTTGAATTATCAGTTTATCATTGTGCTCTTTACTAGTTGTTACCACTATATGAATCAACCCTTTGTAAAATATGGATACAACTTGGTGTATGAGTGGTTATACCACTTGCTAGTTTGGTTTTAGTAAAGTGTCTACTTGCCCTTGTTTGCATTTGATGCTCTTATTATCAAACAATCCATAATGTATCATCTATAAACTGAACATTTGAGTTGATTACTAGCTCTTTGGTTACCAGATTATACATATGGTAACCTTTTAATTTCTCAATATATCTAATGGAAATGCATTTCTCTCATTTGTCATACCACTTTGATCTTTATTATTTGGGCACATGTGCATATGCCATGCATCCAAACACTCTAAGGTGTTCAACACTTGATTTTTGGCTACTCCATGGTTATTAAGGGATCATATCTCTAACGCTCCTAGTAGGATAAATATTGATATATATTCAGGTTAAAATTCATTTGACAATCCTTTAACCCTTAGTATCCTCACTAACATCTCTTGGATGGTTTGGTTCTTCCTCTCAGCTACATCATTTTGTTGTGGTGTATACCTCTTTGTAAATTGCTTCTTGATGCCATTGTGCTTTCAAAAATTCAAAAATTATTTTGAAATATAGTATCCCCCTCTGTTAGTTCTCAAAATAATTATATAATAGTCACTCTACTTCTCAACCATGAACTTGAACTGCTTTAAGATTTCAAATGTCTTTGATTCCCTATTTAAAAAATATACCCATGTCTTTATACTAAATTCATCTATGAATGTAATAAAAGACCCATTCTTGGATAAGGATTTATTCTTCATGGGATCATAAAAATCTAAATGTATCAATTTAAAAGGAGCTCTAACTCTTTGTGACTTACCCTAGGGAAAGGCACTCCTTTGTTGCTTCCCTAATATGCATCTTTGACACACTTTGTTTGGTTATTCTCTAAGGGGAAATCATATCACAATTTTATTTTTGCGAAGAATATTCAACCCACTAAAACTCAAATGTCCATACCTTAGATGCTAAATGTTAGTTACATCCACCACCATTATTTTAAATGTTGTTGCGAGCTCACTTTACATCGTCAAGGGAAACATTCTATTGCTTGTCATCTTGACTACTATAATCTAGCTACTATAGCCACTTCTATCATAAATGATTTATTATCCATATTCAAATCTCACCCTATATCCTTTTCAGATAAGTTATCCCATGCTGATTAGGTTATGCTTCAACTCTTATGCATAATATACACCTTGAATTTGTCTCATCACCTTTTTTGGTGCGAATAAAAATGCTACATTTGCTTATGATAAATATCTTCTCATTTTCCCCCATCTTAATTTCTAGTTGTATTGATTCATCAATTCTATTGAGCATCTCTTTATTTTCACTCATGTGGTTACTACCCGTGGACATGAATTTTTTGAAATTTCAAAAATTTGAACTTCTATGGATAACTTAAGATGGCTACACTCAAAATTTAAAGATGGTATAAAAATATGAATTGTATAATTTTGAGTCTAGTTTTCAAAAAACTATTTTTTTTTTAATGGTTAAGTAGGTTAAACATCTAAAATTTGAAGAAGACCTCCTATTTTTTAATAAAACATAGTAAATAGATGGCCAATAAAAAACATCGTTAAATATTGTTTTAAAACCTTTGGTGAATATTTAGATAAAATATTCTATTGTATTATGAATTTTTTAAATATTTTTTCAATTAATATTTTTTTATTATTAATTTTACAATTAAGTAGATCCTGAAAACTAACAAAAAAATGGATAGTCAGTCGTGCGGCCTGCCCTAACTACCTTCAAAAAAAATAAAAATGATTTTTTTTAATGTGTATAGAATTAGGCCTAGTTTGTTACCATATAATTTATTTTTCAATTAGATCAACAAAAATCAAATTAGATAAACATGAATAGGCATGTATAGGTGCAGCATGTAGTGGCCTAAAAAAGTGTAGTTAGAAATAAATATAGTTTAAACATTTAAAATAGACCAAAAATTATAAAATCCATATATTCAAAAAGAGAACAGTGTGCTCATCATGATGGCAATAATTTTTTAAATTTTGATGTTGAAATTCATAGCGTATTTGGTGATTGAAGTTGAAATTTGTTATTTTTTTCAAAACTCTCAGTCTTGACTATAGATGCATAGTCACAAGCCTTTGGCTCAAAAATCCAAGCTATTTCCAAGCTTAAAGGCTCAATTTTCAATCTAAATTCAAATAACATGTATGCATTATATAACACATATGTGCTATAGAATACGTATGTGTTGTATAATGCATACATGTTATATAATGTATTATATAATGCATACTTGTTATATAGTGTATTATACAATGTGTACGTATTGTATAACACACACGTGTTACATAATGTGTATGTATTGTATAGTGTACTATACAATTCAAATGTGTTATATGGTAATAAGACCAAAACCATCTCCACAAGTATGTGGGAGTTGCACGTGAAAGAAACTTTGGCTGGAAGTTTATATTTACTACTCTAAATGTTAAGTATAAGCTTAAATTTATTTTAGTAAATATAATAAATTAGGGTCACTTAGCATATGATAGATTTGGTCTCACAATTTTACACCTTATGATGTGGAAAATAGTTTTTTAAAATCTAATCAGTGCAGTACTTAGGCATTTTCAAGGTTTAAGTATTAAACTTAGGGATTTCAAAACATAACTTTTGTAATTGATATCCATTTTTGGTAAACATATAGTCATTTTTTAAGTTTTTGTGCCTTCTAGATTGATTCCTAACATTTATATGAGTCCTAGGTTTGTCAAAATTGAATTTTTCAAACCACTCACTTTAAAATTGATGTAAAGTGGTTTTATTCAGGTAGCATAGATCACATTGATAACCTACACACATCAAACAACCTCTTTACATGTTAATTTCACTTGATCAACATCCCTCACTCATCCTTGATCACTTCCTACTCATCCCTTATTACCCCTAATCACTCTCTCATCATTCTTCATTGTCCTTAATCACTCCCTCATTGACCCTCACTATCCTTAGTAATCTCTTATTACTCCCTTATCATCCATAATCACTCCTCCATTAACCCTCACTATCCCTCATCATCCTTAATCAGTCCTTCCCCATCCTTCATCATACCTAATCATTCTTTCCTCATCCCTAATCATACCTAATCACTTCTTCATCCCTATTCACTCCCTCCTCATCCTTAATCACTCCATTGATCTTAATTATATCGCATCATCTCTAATTACTCTGGATTATCATCCCTAATCACTCACTTCTCATCCCTCATAATCCCTAATCAATATTTCTTTATTCCTCATCATCACTAATCACTCCCTCATTGACCCCCACCATCCTTCATCACTCCATCATTGACCCTTACCATCCCTAATCATTCACTCATCATCTAGCATAATTATATACTCTAAAGATATCTTTGATTTCAATAATATGTTATTTAATCAATTATAATAGAAATTAACTCTTTTCTAAGACTTGTGTTATCAATACCCATTTGTGATAGTTAATTTTATTATTGAATGAATTGGAGGATCTTTCAAATTTATAGTCAAGTAACATAAGTATTAACATAAAATAGAGTCTAAATTTTAGGTCATCAAATTATCTTTGTTGTGCAGTTGACTAAATGAAACTTTATTTAGTTCCACCTTTGGTAGTTTGGTTTAAAAGATAAAAATTAAACATAAATCTCTTATATAATTTCCTCATTCTGAGAAGATTTGAATCAGATGCAAAGTTATTTAGTATTTTCCATTCCTATATGACTTGAATCTTGGTTACGTTCACACGTGCACTCCTTGTGTGTGTAATGTGTCCCACATATTTTATCTCTTACATGAAAAATGAACATTTATTCATGTTATCACAAAAATATATTTCTGTAAAATGTGAAACACTAGTTCAGCATGGTGTAGATGTTCATCCCATGTTTTCTAAAGATTAAGATGTCATCAAGGTTCATTAAAAAAATGACATAGGTAAAGGGCCTAGAGATGTCATTCATCATCTTGAAATGAATGAATTCATTATATTATTTAACCTAAAAGGCATAACCAACTATTTAATCAATCCTTCCTTTGTTTTTAAGACTATATTCCAAATTTCTAGAGGTTTAACATGAATATGATGATACCTAAACTTAAGATCAATTTTGTAAAAGACTTCCACACCATGGATATGGCATAAAAATGCCTTAATATTTAAATGAGGATAATAGTTCTTCAATTTAATCTTGTTAAGATTTTTTTAATTAATTCACAACTTTGGCACAAACACAATTGGGCTTCTATAAGGCAATGATTTGGGCATGATGTGTCTATTATCCATGATTTCATGGATCTGTCACTTGATCTATTCATTCTCTATAAATGATATGTTATATAAAGAGGTTTGAGGTATAGGTATTTAAGGGATCAAATCAATAGTATTGTTTAGTGTATAGTATGCAAAAACTTATTTAGGTAACTAAAAGATATCCTTATATTCATCTAGTTTATGGTTCAATTATTTTGTCTTTTTTATTATTGGATAAACCACACTATGATATGGTGACATAAGGATGTCATTAAATTTACTTCTTACCATTAAGAGTATAATTATTATTAGAACTGACAATATTATTTCATTTCCTTGCATTAATGACTAAAAGCTTATGAACTAACTATGATATATGTTATTTTAGATCATGACAATATATCACAACATTTCAAATATTTAATTCATATACTACATGTCAATGGTAAATACATGGTTTACCATATGTAAAACATCACAGACCTATAATGGTGATATGTCACAAAGGATTGCATCTTTAAATTTTTTGATTTTGTACACCAAACAACACTACTAGGTGATCCATTTCTCAAGGCCTACACTAAACCATACACTAGCATATGGTTATGGATGATGTATGAATTTCAAGTTTAATTTTGGAAAATATGATGTAGGAGAAATTAAATTCTTCTGACTTTCATTAGAAATGATGAAGTGTATTGGCTCACCATTGATCTACATTTGTTAATAAAACAATATTTTTATTATATATAATTTCTTGTTGGGGGAAGTAGAGATATTTTTAGTACTGACCATATCATTGGGTTCATAATCTATTATCTACTTAAATTTTATAGTGCTACATAACTTGTACCCACTTCTCAAGATGTGCAAGTAGAGATATCATAGTGTGACACTCTTCATTGGATTTAATATTGAAGTTATGAATTAAGCACCAATTTCCAATCTTGGACTAGTTGTTCTAATCATTTGAAAATTATTTTTCTCTCTATGGCATGATGACTCAATCAATATATATATATATATATATATATATATATATATATATATATATAGAAGGCCTTCAATTTAATTATTCAGATCATAAAATGTCCTCAGATGGAAAGCAATTGATTGGTTTCAAGAAATCACATAGCTTGGTAATCCTCATGTATTTACTACCCAGTTTTGGTGATATGGTGGTTTTACTTGCTTTTATTTCGCTTGTGTATTTTCAATTGTGATTTAAATCATTTCTAATAGGCCCATATTTTTTCATAGGTGTTAAATATTTATGTTTCAAATCCACATCATTTTGATCACTATGTCTTATATTTTATGCTAGCACTCAACTCTCCACTTGTATCTCCTAACATTGTTAAACCCTAAAAAAATACCACCATCAAGGTACTGGATGGAGTGATTAAGGATGAGGAGGGATGAGGAGGAATTGAATAGAGATGATGAGGGATTCAATAGGGATGATGAGCGATGGTGAGGGTCGATGAGGGAGTGATTAAGGAGGATGAAAGAGTGATTAGGGATAATGAGTGATGGTGATGATTAATGAGGGAGTGATTAGGGATAATGAGTGATGGTGATGATTAATGGGGGAGTGATTATGGGAGATTAGGGATGAGGAATGAGTGATTAGAGATGATGAGGTATGATGAAGAAATGATTAGGGATGATGAGGTGATGTAGAAGCATCAATACCCAATATAAATAGTGATGAGTGATGGTGATGATTAATGAGGGAGTGATTATGGGAGATTAGGGATGAGGAATGAGTGATTAGAGATGATGAGGTATGATGAAGCAATGATTAGGGATGATGAGGTGATGTAGAAGCATCACTACCCAATATAAATAGTGATCTAGTTTACATGTGTTGAGTCTTTAGAAGGTGGTCAAGGTCATAATAATTCTGTAGGAGTCTTTCTAAGTTTCTAGTTTTGTGTCAATTTTGAATTAGAGTTGTATAGGACTTTCCCACCAAATCTTTCATTTAAATTTTTGAACTTTCATAGAGACTTCAATCTTGTTTCAAGAATTCAAACGTTGAATTTGGTGTGGTTAGAATTTAGAAAGGATTTTAGGATGTTAAAAAAAATATACATAAACTCATATTTTATAAATATGGTAGTGCTTAAGTTAGTTGAGGACACTCTCAACATACAAAATAAGTTAGAATTTAGTTTATGGTTTTTTGGTAATAAGAGTCGTATCCATGTCTTATTTTGTATTCAAAGTCAGATTAAAGAGAGTTGGAGGGGTTAGGATTGGAAAGGATGAATATAAAGAAACCCAAACATGTGAATAAATATAAGTTTTGATTATTTTTAGATAATAAATCAAATAGACCCTACATCTTCTTGAATATTCGCAAAGATAGTTGATAGTGTGCATGATCATTAAACATTATTAGTAACAAGTTATTTGTGATATTGATGTGAGTGATAATTTGAAAATACCTTTTATTTTATGTTTATTATATAATTTTTCATTTGTGTTTCAAATATTTTGAATGTTCAAATCACAAATTGTATACCCTGTGATTTTACAAACTATGCCTTGAAATCTTAGTAAAGGTTAAAGTCTTGTGGAAGAGGATATTATATTGCGTGGGATTTTGAAATGTATGAGTAATTAATAATTTGACATAAATTTTATTTAATATTATTTAAACATTTTAATTTTTTATTCTGCTAAGGACATCCTGTGTTGAACAACACAAACCTATCTTCTATGAGTAAAAGTTCTGAGTATACATTTGTGTGAGAAGATATATGCATGTATTAAAGTAAACATTCAAATGTGTATGTTAGTGAGTTTATTTTCATATGATAATTAATTATTATAGTCTTTCAATTAGCTTTCATATATTTGGATGAGTAAAAATAAAACTAACATAGTCCTGTAATCATCAAGAAACTTAACACAATCAAAGTGGTATCTCATGGAAATTGGCAAATTGAGTGTTATAGATAGAAGGCACTGATTTTTTAAAGTGTGTAAACATTGTGCAAAGGATTTTCAACCTTAATTTTAATTTATAACCCTTTTTGGAATGAATTATAACAAATAACCTCTTTTTGGATTACTATAGAGCTATGACTAAGTATACAGTCTATTCAAATTTGGTTAAGTCAATCTACTATAGCTTAAAAATGGAAATATAACACTTGGAAAATGTGAATAGGGTAAAATCAGACCTAATCCAATAGTCAAAGTCATTTTAAATGCCTTTGGAAGATTGAAATCTCATTTTGACCCTTCTCAGGTCTGTAAAACTAGTCCAAACCCTATATTAGGGTTTTTAATTTCAAAGTGAGTTTTTAGGAGTTGTAACCATCAATAATTCATTAAATTTGGTTAAAAGTTTTAGTTAAACATGCATAAAGATAATATAGTGTTTTTAAGTTGTGTAAGTATGGATAAGTACAGATGGGGGAAGACTGTGTGAAGATATGGGATATTTTATAGGTTATCCATAAATGAGGGTTATTTGATGATTTGATTACATACAAGAGTTTATGACAGAGTAAGAGGTAGTGTATGCTATGAGGATTGTGTTGAGAAGTTAAGTAGGGTTAAAAAGAAGTTAGAGATAACTCAAAGAAGTGGAAGGAATTTTTATAGATACCTATTAAATCCTAAGGAACTAGAGACAAGATTTATCCAAGTTATGATAAATCATAAAGCCTAGTAAGGGGGATAGTCTCAAAGTAAGAGAGATTAAATGCATTGAGTAAGGAGAATAGAATGAAGAGTTTAGTGAGAGCATCCGAAGAATCATGGAGGATAAATGAAATGAATAAAATGTAGATGTGAATTTGAAATGTATGTAGGGTCCAAATATAAAGATCAAGTAAGAAAAGACAAAGTGAAAGCTACGTGGATATTGATAGAAAGCTTGGACAAGTAGAGTATGTAATAGGGCTCTGTATCATGATGGATAGTGAGGGTAAATGAGGGAGTGATTATAAATGATGAGGAATTGTGAGGCTTAATAAGGGAGTGATTAGAGATGAGGAGGGATGAGGAGGGAGTGATTGGGGATGATGAAGCAATGATTAAGGATGGTAAATGACAATGAGGGAGTGATTAAGGATGATGAGGGATGGTAAGATCCAATTAGGGAGTGATTAAATATGATGAGGGATGGTGAGGGTCAATGAGGGAGTGATGAGGGATGAGGAGTGAGTGATTAGGGATGATGAGGCACAGTGAGGGTCAATGAGAGAGTAATTAGGGATCATGAAGGAGTGATTAGAGATGACTAGGGACAATGAGGTTTAATGAAGGAGTGATTAGGGACAATTAATAATGATGAGAGAGTGATTAAGTGTGATGAGGCATGAGTAATGAGTGATCAAAGATAAGGGAGGGACACTGAATAAGTGAAATTAACACAAAGTGTTTGTTTGATGTGTACAAGTCATCAATGTGACATATGCTACCCCAATCATACCACTTTGCATCAATTTTAAAGTGAGTGGTTTGAAACTTCAATTTTAACAAACCTAAGACTTCTATAAATGCTAGGAATCAATCTAGAAGGCACACAAACCTAAAAAATGACTATATGTTTATCCAAATTGATATCAATTATAAAATTTATGTCCTGAAATCCCTAGGTTTAATACTTAGACCCTAAAAATGTCTAAGTACTAACCTAATTGGAATTTGAAAAACTATTTTCCACATTGTAAGGAATGCAACTATGAGACCAACTCTATCAGATACTGAGTGACCCTAATTTATTATATTTACTAAAATAAATTTAAAGTACTGTAAACTTATACTTAACATTTAGAGTAGTAAATATACACTTATGGCCAAAGTTGTCTTCATGTACAAGTCCCACATGCTTGTGGAGATGGTTTTGGTCTTATTATAGAATAAATCATACACATTATATAACACGTACATGTTATATAATACATTATATAAAGTGTACACATTATACAATGTGTATGCATTATTTGAATTTATACTAACGTGTATGCATTATTATTTTCTCAATAACGTGGTCATGTTATTAATCAGTAATTTCTGATCCATAATTTAAATAATAAAATCATGTTACCTAAATTATCCATGAAATTATCCCCCAACTCCATGCACATACCCTACAACCACTATCCAAATACTAATTTTTTTAATACTTTGCTCAAATATATTACTTGTTATAAACAAGTTTCCTCCTTTCTCACTCTTATCAATTCCAACCTCTTTCTCCTTAAATAAATTTGAGTTTTAGCTATTTGAATCATATTATTTCTTCTTACATTCACTTGCATAAGGTCAATATTTATTTTAATAATAACATCATATATTTGATTTCTCTTCCTCTTCCATGTGATTCTTGATCATTATGTCTTCCACAGTATTGACTGATACAAGTTCTTCCTGTACCTATGTTGTTAGCTCCTCTCCCCCTACCTATCACATTTACATTTTACTTGAATGCTTATTCATGGTAAGAGGTGGCTGACCTATTCAGATATTATTAATGGATTTTCAAGGAACCCATCAACTCATCAATTATTATTTATCTCAAGTCTTTAGAATCTTCAATTTCAAATATTATTGGATCAAAATTAATTGGAATACTCATCAAAACCTTCTCTATAATTTTATGGTCTTCATGAGCATCAACCTTTGACTTAATTTGATTTATTATGCCCATTATCCTCATGAATAAGTCATTTATAGATTCTAATTCTTTCATCATTTGGGTCTTAAAATCCCTTCTTAACATTTACAACTTGACTGAATTCACTTTGTCATTACCTTGATATGAATTTTTTAAAATGTTTCATGCTTGCTTGGAATGGGTAGTTGCTACTATCCTAGGAAAGACTAAATCAACGAGTATCTTTTGAATGTAGTTTAGAGCCTCGCCATCCTTTTTTCTATTATTTTCAACAAATTATTTTATGCTTGAGGGAGGGCATTGAATGTTGCTTGGTCTTCTACTTCAGTATGTCCACCTCTACAAGCTCCCATAGCTATCGACAGAGAAAAAATAGTATTCATCTTGATGCACCATACATCATAGTTATTACGATTAAAAATCGGGGGGTTTACCATGAACTATTGTTATTGGTTATCATCTTCAATAGACCTTAAAAACCTTAAGTCTATAATACCAGTTGTTACAAATTAAAACCATGTTGGGTAGCACTAAAACCAACTATGATAAAATATGAAACTAAGTACCCTAAAGATGCAGTTGTTGCATATTACTAGATATAGAAAATAATACAATAAATACACTAAACAAAAAGATTAAAAACCATAAAATAGGGTCTACCCTATTTTCTACAGCAATATACAAAAGTGCAACACACATACAAACAAACTTCTAAAAACAACTTAATGATATAGTTATTATTATGACAATCATTTAAATAATAATATACTATCCTTCTACTCTATTATCTTGATATAATAGGTTGCTCCTCTATTATTTTTTTTGGAATATATGTTGTTCCTACTCAAATTGTTATTACACACATTCTTCTTATATTTTGAACCTTCTAATTTTGCTATTCACATGGTTCTTTTCTCAAACTATTTTCTTTACTTATATTTCTACCTATTGCGTATATTCTTATGTTTTCTCCCATTTAATCACTATATAATCCTTGCATTCATTTTTATTTTTAATTGTCTTCTTCTATTTTGTCTTCACCTACCTCCCTACATTCTTGCTCAACTCAAAAAGTTCACAAGACTTTCAAATTTTAAAAAAATGTGTATTAAATGTGTTTGGTGAATCAAAATGGTGGAGGGATATTTTTTGGAGCATAAATAAACATTGTTAATGGTAGATAATGGAAAGAATATAATATTTTAACAAAAATTTCATGAGATGAAGTGGCACAGTTAATATGATATTAGGGTTTCAACATGTATATAGAAGTTATAATTAGTCAATGGTTGTTAAGTATAGACAAGTTAAAATAAAGGCCATCTAATTTTAACTCTATGCAATAATGAAAGACACATTTATGCCTCATTGTCTCTACATTGATTTGTTTATGGTATATAACCTCCTTATTCCTTGTCAACTCTATTTGTATCTTTATGGATCCAACCATAGAGCTGAATAAAAATGTCATTAAAGGTGACTATTATAACAATCTTGTTTCTATAAGGATTTTAGTCAATATTAACCTTCTCTTCCAATAGAATGTAGTACTAAATTTGAAAATAAAATTAGAGATGTCCACTTAAGTCTATATATGTTGCCCTATGTCTCTATGAGTAAAGATACAAATCAAAATCAAGCTATAAGTTCTAGTCCAAGTTTTTCTAGTGCTAGTGACTATAGTTTTGAGCAATGTAGGATGTGAGTGCAAAGAATTGAGAAACCTATCCAATCACTCTAGCTTTCTTAAATCAATTTATAAGGCTAGATGCAAGAAAAACCATGTTTGGTGTGCTCATGATCCAGAAGCCTATTTTCAATCTATTCATGCTCATGGATATTCACAAGGAAAATGGGCCCACTACTCCAAAAAGTATTGCATCAATGTTTCTTTTGATCCATATCACTGTGTAAAATGTGGGTATGCATGTAGTTATTACCTAAGCTACTATGGAGAAAAGTGCATAGACTTATCATTTCCCTATCTCTACCATCTTTGCCAATTTTTGGGTCTCTTATTTTTAATTCCTTAAAGTTTCCTTCTCTTCATTCAATTCATCCCACACATCTTTAACACACCAATCTATTAGTATGCCCCCTTCATTAAGAACAATTTATACTTTTTTGACTATTATGGAAGGTATAACATTAGTACATTTATCAAACTTTAGTTCTTATAGAATTTTCAATGACCATGAAGAATGGTGATGACAGAACTAGGGTCCTAATTTGTATGGATGACTTTAGTTCAACATTCATCTTATGAGGATTCTTGGACTAAATGTAATTTGATTTCATTGTTTGAAATTTTTACTAAGATGTACATCTTTGCACGTACTAAAGAGGAGAAGGGGATAACACCAGAAGGCTTTGCAAAGTTTCTCAAAGTTTTTGATACATGTTAATTATGGGATTACATTCCACACCTAATTTAGAACACAAGTGGAGGATATAGTCCTCATAGTTCTACTTTGATAATTTTCCAATTTTATGTCCCTTATTGTGGGAAGCTTGATCATTGGTAGGATTTTAACTCAGGTCTCTCTGATACAAATACATTTGATTCAACCATTACACCACAACCTCAAGAATAATATGGTAATATTTGACACATTTTTAGATGTTTTGGTCTAATTGAGGAGCACCTTCTCGAAATGGCATATGGGGGTGCACTTGGGTCTATAATATCCGAGTTGTGTTCCACTTAGTTCATATAGAGAAGTGTAACTCCTACCTCAAGGTGTCCCTTGGCTACTTGTTGTAAGTGTACAATGGGCTCAATAGTAATGGAACCTAGGGTAGTGATTACAAACTACTTGGTTCTCACCACTAGCCCAAGCCCTTGAGCCTAACATAAATTTGACATCTTTTTAGATTTTTTGGATTAATTGAGGAGCACATTCTCAAAGTGGGACATGAGGGTGGACCTGGGTCCATAATATCTGAGGTGTGTTTCACTTGGTTCACATAGAGAAGTGCAACCCCTACCTCAAGGTGTCTCCATGGCCACTTTTTTAAAGTGTCCAATGGGCTCAATGGGAATATAACCTAGGTTAGTGATTATAAACTACTTGCTTCTCACCACTAGCCCAAGGCCTTGAGCCTAAAAAAATTGGCATGTTTTTAGATGTTTGGATTAATTGAAAATCACCACTTGAAGTGCAACATGGGAGTGGGCCTGGGTTTATAATATCTAGGGTATATTATGCTTAGTTCACATGGAGAAGTGCAACCCCACCTCAAAGTGTTTCCATGACTACTTGTTGAATGTATCTAATAGACCCAATGAAAATGGAACCTAAATCAGTGACTAGAAACTACTTATTTTATAAAGTTTCTTGAGGATATAAGACATAAATAAATAGGTATCGATGTGAAAAATTCACAAGCATTTACCATTGTGTTGCCAGAATAGAGGTGGGTCATTTGTATTCATAAAACCAAATTATTTAATTCAACAAGGATATTTTCATATTACATAGAATTTAACGTTGATTCTTATAAATGAGATATTAGTTCAAATTTTGAATATGTTATGAATTGAGGTGTTCGCTCAAAAATTTAATATATTATGAATGGGATATTAGCTCAAAATTTAAATCTGTATGTAAAGCGTTTGAAATTTTGTTAGAAAATGGATAATTTTTTAAGCATGATTATTATATTATTATCAGGTGTGATAAATGTGACCTTAAAAGTAATTTGCAATAAATTCAATAATATTTATTTTAAAAGAAAAAGAAAATAACAAAATTGTTAAAAAAATTATAATATGTATTATAAAAATCAAAATTATTACAAATTATTGCTTATTTACTTTGTTTTATAGATTTGTAGGTTTTGACAACAGTGGAAATCCATTCTTGTGCTAATATTTTTAGGTATGGTAGTTTTTAGTTATACACCGTTAATCAACGATGGAATCTAAATTGCTTGGTAAAACAACTAAACATGCAGGAAAGAACTTTGATGTCATTATACAAAATTTTGTTACTTAACAATCAAATATCAATAGTTCATAATAGACATTTAGATAGTAAATTTTTTTTTCTTTTCTTAATGTAGAGATTCCAGCTCGTCTGATTACCTACCCATCCTCAATATTTTTGAATTTCCCACTTGGCGCAATTCAATTTTTCGATTACTGTAAAAGGATGGCCATTTAATTAATCATGTTGATGTGTACTGCACCGATTCTGTAATATTGTTTTTTTAATGCCCCTGATTATACAGTACTGTCAAATAGGGTGTGAGAGCTTACCTTTTTTAATATAAAAGGAGCAAAGTTTGATTGATAGAGAATGCTGGTTCACATAAAAATTATCCCGAATTTAAACTATGGAGTAATGAACGATAGATAGGGTACAATTTTGTTTGCATAGATATTCCTTATAACTTTATGTTAAATATAACAGTAAGACTCTTGTTTTTTAAATGAGAGAAGGAATTTTAATTGGTAAAGAGTGTTGGTTCACAAAATATTTATCAAGATTTTAAGATATGAAGTAATGGATGAGATAAGATATAATTTTAGTTGAGTAGCTACTCTTCGTATTTTTAATATTATATTTAAAAGAGATAAATTTTTAATATATTAGATATTGATTAATTAGTTTTAAAGTCAATGACATGGTGAATTGGTTAAAAGTGGTTTAATTGGGTATAATCATACTCAAATTTAAAGTGGTTTAATTGTACCGATAATGATTGAGATATTGGTTACAACCGACATACTGATTATAAAAAAAATCAAGACCTCTTATTTATATTTCAAACTAGTTCATAACCTCAATTAAAAACGTAACTCCAAATTTTTGAATAAAGTATTATCAATCTATAGCCATTACCCTGTAAAGACGAGGTAAATTACAGTGTTAAATTAAAAATAGGTGGTGTGCAGACGATGGGTGGTAGGGCACCATTTGTCAAAAATACGGACTAGTTAGTATATGTTATCAGAAGATTCAGCATTCCCGTGACAATTTATGTGCAGCAGCACAATGATGTAGCGTCGTGTGGGGACCATCTTATAGTCAAATCCGCCCATTGGTTTGAAACTCGAAACCTAACAATCTCATAAAATCATGGCAGCTGTCTGCCCTCTTACTTTTTTCCCTGTCAAACTCAGAATTTTTATAACTAGACATTGCATCTACTTTCAAGAGATGAAGTGGCACAGTTATTATGATATCAGGATTTCAAAATGTAGAGAAGGCGGTCTGAGAAGCAATAATTAAATAATTATGAGTATAGATAAGTTAAAGAAAAGACCATCCGAGTTTAACTCCGTGCAATAATGGAAGACACATTTATGCCCAATTGTCTCTACGTTGATTTGTTTATGGTATATAGCCTCCCTATTCCTTGCCAACTCTGGCCGTATCTTTTTGGCTTCGACCATGGAGTAAAATAAACAGGTCACTGAGAGCGACTACTATCACAAGCTCGTTTCTAGAAGGACATCAGTCAGTATTAGCCTTCTCCTCCAATAGAATGTGGTAGTTATAAATTCAAAAAAACAAGTAGGGATCTCCACTTAAGTTCCAGTCAAAATCAAAATCAAGCTATCAGTTCCAGTCCAGAGAACCCATGAGCAATGTAGGATGTGAGTGCAGAGAACTGAGCAACCTGGCCAGCCACTCCAGCTTTCTTAAAGTAAGTTATAAGGCCAGATGTAAGAAAACCCATGCTTGGTGTGCTCATGATCCAGAAGCCTGTTTTCGGTCTGTTCATGCTCGTGGATATTCACAGGACAAATGAGCCTGCTGCTCCAAAAAGTATTGCATTGATGTTTCTTCTGATTCATATCACTGTGGAAAATGTGGGTTTCATGCAGTTATTGCCTAAGCTGCTGTGGAGGAAAGTGCATAGACTTGTGGCTGCCCCGTCTCTACCATCTCCGCCAACTTCTGAATCTCTTCTTTTTAATTCCTCAGAGTTTCCTTCTCTTCCTTTAATTCATCCCGCATATCTTCAACACACCTATCTATCAGTATGTTCCCCTTTGATATGAACAATTTATACTTTTTCGACTATTATGGAAGGTATAACATTAGTACATTTCTCAAATTTTAGTTCTTATAGCATTTTCAGTGACCATGGAGGATGGTGATGACAAAACCACGGTCCTAATTTGTATGGACGACTTTAGTTCAACATTCATCTTATGAGGATACTTGAAGTGAGTGTAATTTGATTTCCTTGTTTGAAAGGTTTATTAAGATGAAAAACTTTGTGTGCGCACTAAAGAGAAGAGGATAACATTAGAAGGTTTTTGTAAAGTTTTTAAAAGTTTTTGATATATGATAATTGTGAGATTTCCGGTCTTAAGATTGAAAGGATATGCGGTGGGCTAAGTGTTCAATGAGTTCAATAGGAATAGAGTTTGGATTAGTGATTACAAATTAGTTGGTTAGTCCAAACTCTTTGAGTCTAATATAAATTTGACATCCTTTTAAATATTTTAGATTAATTAAAGAGTCTGTCTAATAGGTTCAATGGGATCAGAATTTAAGTTAGTGATTACAAATTAATATTTGTTTCTCACCACTAGTCCAAGCTTTTGAATCCATAAAATTCTGACATCGTTTTAGATATTTGGATTAATTGAAGAGCACCTCTCTAAAATAAGATATGGGGTGGGTTTATGTTCATAATATCCAGAATATGCTCTACTTGGTTTATATGAGAAAGTTTGACCCCCACTTTAAGGTATCTCCATAACCACTTACTAAAATGATAAATGAGCTCAATAAAAATAAAATCTAAATCAATAATTACAAACTAATTGTTTCACAACTTTTCTCGAAATTATAAAATAAAGTCAAATAATTATCAATATGAAAATTTCAAGCATTTACCATTACCATTATGTCCTCAAAATAGAAGATGCATCTTTTGTATTTGAAAAACAAATCTTTTAGTTAATAAAGATATTTTCATACAAAAAAATCTTGAAAGCCCATTCTTATGAATGGGATATTAGCTCAAAATTTGAATATATATATATATGGAGCATTTGAAATTTTGTTAAAAAATATTGGAGCAGGACCATTATATTATTATGCCATGTGATAACTGTGACTCTCTGTTAAAGAGATAGACATGGTAAAACTGCTTCCAAGCTTGGTGCTAATCTCACAAATCTCATTGACATTTATCTAGGTCCGCAATATTGTCCTTTCTTGAATTTATTATCTAACTATGAAATGTGAAGACGTGCAGCCAATAATCGCCAAGTCTATGGAAGCCTTGGATGGTACTTTGTCCAGTGGAGTTATTAGTAATAATGATAGAAGCACTTAACCAGCAAGAGAAGTTCTTCAATTTATGGTAACACGTTGCACCTCAAATTAAAGTGCGAGAAGCCAGATCATGCACCGATTCAGATGGCAAATGGTTCTCATCTCATGCAAAAGTTTTCAAGGAGATATGCTTCCAAAAGTAATTGAAAGGGCGATTGGTGGATCATGACGAAGCTATGAAACTGATTTGTAGCATTTCGAGGTGTTTGAATGCAAGATATCTCATCTGCAGAGGATCGATCATTACAGATTATGAAAAGACTGCTTTGGTTGTTCACATTTTCTTCGCCGACACAACCAAGTGCATATTGCAAGTTTCCACTTAGACATTGGTGGTGTGTGAGAATGATATTATTGAATTTCCAAATTAATTTAATGTGAAAAATATTAAAATTTGAAAATTTAAAAAAAAAAATCAGTGGCACGTATTTGGCTTAAGCAAGCAGGGATCGTTGTTCATCCATTTTTTTTTAGAGCTTCGTTTGGCCTTCCATTTGCTGTGTTGGAAAGTACTTTTAGGGATTTATGCAAGGTACCATATTTGGGTATAATTAATGAAGTACCAAAATCTTGTGTGTGTCTGAGTTTCTATATCCACATGCTTTTCACAAGGAAATCAATGGTGCTAAAATAGTTCTGATCATTGGGCGTACTATTTTTTTCCAATAATGATAAATATCATATGATAATAGCAGTAGTGTATGTGTTTTATTTATTTGTAGTTTAAGATAGATTTAGTTATGGTTTAAAAAAAAATAACAGTACATGAGCTAGATTTAGAATACAGCAGTCTAAAACAATTGGTCATAACTATTTTAATTGTTAAAAATAGTAGATAAATGTATTTGAAATTGATTTAAAAATAAATGGATAATATAAAATTAAAAAAAATAGATGGAACGATCATACCATCACAGAGTTTTAGAATTATGGATGTGCAGACCTGGTTTGGAAAGAACGACCGAGTTTAGTGTAAAATTTCGGTTACGTATTATACAGGGACATTTTAAATGCCTACCATCTGACCGAAAAAAAAATTTGGGAAAAATTTGACAGTGCCTTTATAATTAGCGAATATGTTTCTGACCAACAAATCTATACTATGCACCTTTCAGGATTTGGAATTTTTCTTGATGTTGTACAGTTTTATATTTCAGCTTATCTAAAATACTGAGAATAGTCTCAAATGATGTCTTCTTCTTTTTTTTTTTAACTAATTCACCACAAACCATATAAAAGGAGAAGGGATAAATCTTTTATTTTTCACCTAATTCACCACAAACCATATAAAAGGAGAAGGGATAAAATTAGTTGGGTCAAGCAATCTTAATAGATTTACAATAACCTATCCCACATGTTAGAATTAAACTCCATATAATTATTTTGTAGTGTAAATGGAATGCTGAGCAAGGATTTCAACCTCCTCATTTTTAGAAGTCCTAATTCAAATTCAAAAACATTTTTTTTCAACTCTCTTTGAGTACAAGTAGATGATGTCAGAATAACTCGAAAAATATCAAGGTGAATAACTCTCTTTGAAACATTTTATCATATGATTTAAAAGTTTATTATTTTATTTTTAATTTTTTTCATGGGAAAGCGACTTTATAGAGGAATTGTCAAATCATATAAGTTGTCTAGCTTGTTTTATTTAAATTGTACAACAGCTTCATCTTGTTGGAAGTTACTATGATGCTGGTGAAACTTCGTGTTTATCCAGGGTTAACTTCCAGCCTGGCGTGCCATTAACTTAATTGATGTAAGAGAAAATTTATACGATTCTACTGGTTTTAGTCTACGCAAGAACTTAGAGAGTAAGGAAGGCTGCCATGAATTTAAATACTGAAAAACTAAATTTGTAGCAGCCTTTACAGATATTTTTGGAGCTTGAATTTGTAATTTAATCAATTATCGTAATGATGGGTCAGTGTGTCACAGGAAACTTCTAACTTCAAAAATTTCTTACCACCATTTTTGCAAGAAATTAGTTATGGAGCTCGAATTTGTAAATTATCCTCATGGGTTACTACGTGTGAGAATAAATTTTCTAAATTTAAAAAACTTGTTTCTACAATTTTTTTAAAATTTTATAACTTTAAAAATTTGTTACCACCAATTTTGTAGAATATTAGTGTGAGAAAAAAAAAATCTAAACTTAAAAAATTTGTTCCCACCATTTTTGGAAAAAAAATCGAACTTCAAAAATTTGTTACCACGTTTCTCTCTTTCTTTCTTTTTTTTTTAAAAAAAAAAAATTGATTTTTCTGATGATTATGAAGTGGAGAAGCGTAAAATCCCTCTTACAGACCTACTTGTTCTAATGGCTTCCTTACACTTATAAATGCTATGGAGTGGAGAAGCTTAAAATCCCTCTTGTTGCAACACATATGAGCAATGACATGGAAAATTTGTTCAATAAAATGAAAAAAACAATGAAATCCTTTCAAAAATCTAAAGCATTGAAAGGAAATCTTAATCCATTCATGCATATTGTTTTAATATGAAGGTTGATTTGATACCAGTTACCATATTGAGCTGCAATACATTGGAGATTTGTGGGCCCATATATCTTTCCTTGTGGATAGTATTGTCAGATTTATGCTGTTACTAGATTATAATTTTTGCGTATTTGGTATAAGCTATTCCATAGAATTTTATGAATGTACATTTTGAGGTTTAAAGGACATAATCTTTAGTATTTATTGGTAACAATATTTTTGATTTCACATGATTTAATTGACATTTTCAAGGCAAAACAGTTTGACAAGACCTCTCCAAAAAATTTTAAGTACAAATTATTAAAACAAATTTACATTGCAAAATTCATGCAAATTCAAAGCAAAAACAATTCTCGTGTTTACTTGACTATTTTGTTTTCTAATCTTATTTGTTTATGGCTTTAAATCTTTTTTTTGGTAGATTGTTTTTATAAATATATATTCTTTTAATTTTAATTTATTTTGGCTATAAAATTGAAATTAAAATTATTTATTCAAATATTTATATTTAAATATATATAAGTTAATATAAAATTATTAATATTAAAAACATATTCTTTTAACATTAGTACATCTTTAAATATTATATATTTTATAATTATAAAAATAGGCTTAAATTATTTATTTAAATATTAAAATATATTAATTTAAATATACGTTTATTAATATAGAAATATTAATGCCAAAAATATTTTATTTTAATTTATTTTTTAATTAGTGAGTGATTAAAGATATTAAATCCTTTATCTAATTATTAATTTGAAAACTATATCATTTTAGTTAAAATTAGACCATTAACTATTATATAATTCATTATAAGCTTTTAATTTTTTTTGTTGCTATGAATTATTTAATAAATTTATAGGCAATGTGAACCATAAACAATACTAATTTTAACTATTAAGGCAAGGACTACTCACTACAAGACACTTATTTATATATAAACTCCTTAGGACATGAGATGTACAGGGTTAACTACTAGTAGCAATCCTCTTCAGGACGTGTTACTGTTGTATTATAGTTGAATTCATCCAAAAGTGTCAAATGGAAGTGAAAAATACCTAGACTTGCATGGTAGAATGATGTTGTATACATTTATTTAACACCATCATTGGTCTATGAATTACTTAAAAATAAGTTTATTTGAGACGTGCATGACAATTACACTTGGCTAAACTATCACAAAGATATTGAAATTATTAAAAATAACCTTTTATTATTATGAATTAGAAATGCATGTCACTACAAATATGTCAAAAATATAGATAACCTTGTTTAGCCCAAAACTCAAACATAGAAAAAAATTCACTTTTTTTAAGTTACAAAGATTCACTATTTATAGAGTCTACATGAATCTTTGACTTATTGTCTCTTCATTCCTTCATCCTTTTCATCTTAGGGAACATTCAACCTTTTATTTATCCTATCTAGTTACATGG
Source organism: Torreya grandis (assembly GCA_037957365.1). Lineage (NCBI taxonomy): Eukaryota > Viridiplantae > Streptophyta > Pinopsida > Cupressales > Taxaceae > Torreya > Torreya grandis. Next base: position 185,004 of record JARHVA010000293.1, read on the forward strand.
TTAATTACAACATATATATTTGTCGCATATATAACTTTACAAAAATATTGAAAACTATCAATCATAGTGTCTTAATAACACTTTCTTAGACTTAAATAGTTGTCTCATCTCGAGGTAGAATTTGTTTTTGATGTGTGTTATCCTTCATCTTATTTTGACCATTGAGTGATCTTCCTAAAATTTCTCACATTTATCCTGTCTTGAATCTATATTCATAGTTTCACAATAAGTGTTACTTAATAATTTTCACTTCTTGTATACTATTTAGCAACCCTTTTAAGTTTGTAGGTATGCAATGTACTAATATGTTTCCCTTTATGGGTTTTTAATAAGTTGGTATAACTAGGAGGTTGCCCTTTACTAATTTTCAATCTTTATAGACTTGCTTGCACATACATTGCCTACAATTTTCTTACCTAAAAACTCATAGTGACAAAAAATTATAAAATTTTTGGAAAGCCTTTATACCCTACTGTGAAGAGGTGGTAGTGGTTTTATTTGTGTTGGTATCACTAACTCATTGACTTGCAATGGAAATCATATGTGATGGTGTTGACACTCTAGGGGTAGATGAGATTTGTTGTTACAGTTTCCTGATGAATTATTATGATGTTAATGGGTTATTAGTCTTTGTTGACATTGTAGATCCTTTTGAGAAAAGTCTTTGGAAAATCATATGGAACTATATACTTAGACTCATTGAGAACATTCTTCACTGAAACCATATCATCTACCATGTTGATTTTGAAATTTTTTAAATCACCTAAACCTTCATGTATCACACTGAAAAGTGCACATAGTTGTGCAAAAATTTCCATGATTACTTTCACATTATCTTCCCCTATAATCATTATTAGTGGTATATTTAATGCAACATTTTGATCAATGTCTAGCTTTATTTACTTGAAGTGCTCAACATATCTCTATGCTTGGATACCTGCAAACATGTTGCATAACATTTTTAGCTCCCATATACACAACATTTATAGCTCTCATATGCACTTTCAGTTGATTATGTTGTATCTATACTGAAGATACTAATGTAAATTGATTCTATCTTATAATTTAATGTAGATCATGTATTCTAAAATTATGAGAGATATTTTTTTCACTTGCATTCTTTCCATACTGATGGCATTGTATTCCTATAGAGATTCAAAAATGGCTTGGGCCTCCATGTGGTTCCTTTATACATGGAATTTTATTTTATCTAGCCTTTACACATACTTCCTATCTTGTGAGAGCTTTATGATCAATGCACTAAATTTTAAGGGCTCTAAAATTATGTGGCCTCCTTATAATTACTAAACCAGGGCTAGAAAATTATCCTCCATTACTTTACAAGCATTCAAAATGTTCTCCTTGAAAGTGTAAAATTATTTTTTAGCTAGAGTGTAGTCTGGGTGATAGATGTATTTAATGTAACTTTTTATATTGCAAGCATTTTTCTTTTCTTAATCAACCTCCTTATTTTAATGTTATTCCATACCACTTCTACTACTCCTCTTTCCTGAGCCTGCTTCTCCCACATCTCATTCTCTTATGTATCCTTTCACTTTTGATAAGCCTTTGATTTCATAGCCTTTATCCTTGATGGATTTTTTTTTTTTAATTCATGCTATTTTTAGACCTTTTATTTTGTCATTTTGTCCACTGTAAATTTTTCCTATTTGATCTTCATGTGTGATTCTTCCTGCCTATTATTCTCTTATTCTTAGCATGTTTCTTTCTCCTTCACACTTTTTATCCTACCTAATTTTTCCATGATCCTCCTACATGGATTGGTCATCTTTCTCCTTCACATCCCACTCTCTTTCCTTCTTATCTACTTCAGTGTGCAATTTTGTGACCTGTACAAAATGTTGTTCTCTAGATTTGCCCTGAATTCTTGGTTAATCTAATTACATGGCAGAAGTTGGATTCTTAGTCTATGTTGGGGTTGCATCTAATAATTTTCCTATGATAGACCATTTTATTTTTCATGTAAGCAACATAGTCAAGATGAAGGATGCCCTGATGTATGTTTAGATTATCCTAGGCTAGATGGAGGTGCACACCTTGTGGTGGAGAATGCGTAGGGGTTTGTAATGGACTTCCCCTAAATATAAATGGAGGAAATGAGGGTGGTTCATCCATTAATTTGGGGTGGGGATATGGGGGAATGAGGTAGTTTTGTGATATACAAAACCAAGTTTTATCTTTTATAGATGTATAGGAAGTAGATTTAGAGGCATAGGGAATGGGTATTTTTTTCTTTGACACATCTTGAGTCTTATTTCTCACATTGATGCCTTATATTTTTATTTTTAATTTCCAAGATTTGATATGAGACCACCTTTCCAACCTCTTTTGGGTGTGTGTTGTGTTGTTGTTCCATGAATTGTTGGCTTCTTTTTCCATGTTTCTTGTCCAATTTGTATAATATTGAAATGGATTGCCTATTCCTATTCCTCATCACTTGATAGGTTAATCTTTTCTTGTAATAGTTTCCTTGCATTTTATTATCAATGATTTTTTTGGGCTTTCTTTTTTTCCTTTCGCAACAGTCCATGGCCCATTTTTAGTTACATAGTCTATCAGGAGCTGAGAAGATAACTTCTTCTATAAAATTACTATATCACTCCTCCTCTTGTGTGTCTACCTAACTTCCTATCATCATAGTCAAAATATCAATGAGGATAACATTGGGAATGACATTTTTTAGCTATATGGTATGTGTAACCTTCCAAAAAAATAATTATTTTGCTTCCTTGCCATTTGGGCAGTAGCAATATATTCATTTTAAATTTATTGTATGATTTTCAAATAGACCCTAATGGTATCATAGTGAACTCACCAATGATTTTGGGCTAATTAGGATCTAATGTTTGTGATTTCTTATTCTTTATCTTCTTCTACAGAGGCTGTGTATGATGTGTGGGTATCAATTTTCTCTTTGTAGGTGATTATGTTGATCCTGAAGGTGTTTATTATGATGATGATGATGACTATGTCAAGGCTTATGTCCCACATTTTTCAATGGGATTACATTTTTCATGAAGAAGTTATTTTATTATATCACCTCTACTTGTACCTTAATCATGTTGATTAATAACATCAAAGGGATTATGGGTTGAGTATTGAGCAATTCATGTATGTGCACCATGATGCCACTATATAATTTATTAAATTTTGGATAATGTGTCAAGTAATCCATAACCTCTCATGAAACTTGTGGGTGTGTGTTTATGGTTTTTCGAATCTCAAGTAGCTAGTGCCTAAACTAGTGTGAATAAGCATACATATCTTGCTTTTATGGCCACACCAAGTTTGTAAATGCTACCACCTAAAAAAATTAATATCCAATGAAAACCAATCCCATCAAGGGATTACCATTATGTGAAATAAATGAGAAGCACCAATAATTGGTACTATAATGACTATGACTTGCTAAAGAGTACTTTCTCTACATTTGTTTTGATCTCAATGGCTAGGAGTTTGGGCTAATTGAACTTCTCCTACAATTCAATCATTTGGTAAACAATTTAAATGACCCCCTTTATTACCTAATTTTCTCTTTTAAATTTTTTTTCAATACCTTTTCATGATATAATCCACTAATACTTGTACTGGGGTATCAATAGTTGATCATACATAGTTCTATTTTATCTCAAAGTAACATGATGGGTTTGTGCATTATTAGGATTATAACAACTTCCCATTTTATTTTAGCCTTTTTACTTATGTAACCATATAATTATTGTTTTTTATTTTTGCCTAGGATGAGAGTCTAATGGTCTCCTTTTATTTTTATTATGTATTTTGTTGCTCTATCTCCATCTCCTAAGTATCTATGATGGGCTCATCTTTAAATGAGTGAACAAGTTCACCCTATACCATTTCCCTAGAAACAAAGGATTTCATCTTACTACCAATAATCATCCTACATTTGGTTGGTTGTGTAGTCTCTACTTATGGTTGTTGTGCCTCCTATGTTGTAGGATGTGGTGACTCAACTTGTATTGGTTGCTACTTTGTGGTTGTAAAGCTTATAGCATGTGCACTAATGGTTGGGGATACTTGAGCCTCCCTTCATGTTATGGATTAATGGTAAAGGGATTATGGAGGGATTTCATAGAGTGTTTCAAATAGATATGATGGGGTTAAAGTCTTTAGTTGTTACTCTTCAAATAATTATACTATGAACTTGGTATGCTTAGTTTCATGGTCGACAGTGTTAACTATGATAGAAGATGGATAATCAGGGAAGTCCACCCATAGTTCTTTCGGTACCTATTTTTTCACTTGCACCATGCACACTAATTTCCAAAATAAAAAATCCTTTCCCTCTTACTTCTCATATAGGTCCCTAGCCATGTCAACAAGCATGACTTGATATACTTCATGTTCATCAATCCCCATTATTGGCAAGTCACAAAAATATACGACTGTTGGTACCTGGAGATCATATAGCCATATATAAGTGTCATGTGATTTTCTCTTTAGTAGAGGGGATTGGATTTCATCTGTTGATTTTCTATTTTCCCTCTATGTATGCACTGTGCTAAGCTATGGTTGTTACGTTATTGGTATTGAAATGTATAGAGGTACTATTTAAAGTCGCATTACATAGCTCATAACTAATGATTTTTGTTTGATGAACTATTTTTGGGCCATCTACATATCAATGAAAAATGAAAGAATGAGACCTATTTCAGTGGTTAACTCATGTATATGCACCATGATGTCTTTGTATAGCTTATTCCCCATGGCATGTTGACCCAAGTATTGCATTACATCAGAAGTAACTTTGGGATTGGATGTAATGAGATAAATCAAATCCTCCCACCATGCTCAAAACTTCAGTTGGTGTGTGAAGTATGTGTTTTAAAAAGTCCATATCAAATTCATAAACTCAATGTTAGGTCAGTAGTCAACATCTAAATGCACCTCTATTTTAGGTGACTTCTTACACCTCTATTTCAGGTGACTTTCACTATGTGAAGACCAACAAGAGAACCAAGATTTTATATTGGAAATTTTGGTTCACAGGAGTCAATACTTTATCAATGTTGGTGGTCATCTCAAAGACGAAGAATTCAAGCCATTTGAATTCTTCATTGAGGTGAATGATCTAGTGGGCAATGTTAATTACCCCCTTGGTAGCTTGCTTGGCATTCTTGGTTATTTTCCAATATCACTATTTGATGCATCTGATGGACACTCAGACTTTTTCATCTAAAATATTAGTAAGGGGGATTCCCCTAGATCCCCTAGTATAGGCTTCATGAACTTCTAATAGAATTGGTGGTGATTTAGATCTATAAGCTTCTACTTATTTGATTTGAGCTAGCAAAGTTGTGGCTTACACCATCATAGCCTCATTGATATAGATTTTAACCTCTTGAGATATATATATATATATATATATATATATATATATATATATATATATATATATATATATATATATATATATATATATATATATATATATATATATATCTTACCCTCATTATATCAGGCTAGTAATAATTTTATTAAGGTCATTGAAATTCAATAGCCAGATTAAGCACTTGATATATATGGCATGAAAGTGATTTGTTTGTCTCAATGCAAGGGATTTCACTCCTTGGAATGCATCTGGAATTAACTTCTAATATATGACTTTAATTAATTTTATAGCATCTGAATCTAAAAACTTCATTTTTCATAGAGCCAACCCAAAGCCTAGATCTTCTTTTTGAGAGTCAGTGAGAGTTCTGAGTGACTGAGAAAGAATGAAATTATTCATTATGCCTTCTCAAAGTATTACACAATGAAAAATTCAAAAAACTTGCACTTTTCTCAAGTAGATGAAAAATTACAGAGGTGGCTAAAACCTGGTATGCACTAAGTGTAAGATGCCCAAATTGTGTATCCCACCTGACTTTTATATCTCCCTGAGTACTCTTCTTCCTAACTTTATGTTAAACATTCTTGATTACCATTCAATATTTCCCATATGCACATTAAATATAAATAATCTTGTCTATCTGATGTGTCAAATTTGCTAAGCTAGCTTACTTGTTGATGGTGGATGAAATACAAGAAATATCCCATCACTCTATTTTGCACGTGCCATACTTGATCATTCCATCCATGATGTTGACCTTTGATTTATTTTGGTATATTTATCAATCTCATCACCTAATTTGTCAATAACGGTCACATTTGACCATTACTATTTATACCTACTTGATATCCTTTTGTCATATTATTCTTGGACTTAATAAAAGTTGTACACTATCTTTTGAAACTCACTATATCCTTTAGCCAATACACTCTTTATTAATGGTGCCTTTGATAATGTTACTATTTATTCCACTCCCCATGATTATAAAAGATCATAGTCTAACCTATGCACTGATAAAACTAACAACCGGACTCCAGTCAACATAACTTAAAAGAAACCATAAACTATACAGTGTGACTTAATACCTTCTCATATTTACAAAGATTGATTATTGGTGGTAGGGTTTTAGCCTATTGCCATTCACTTGTCCAAGTAAAATGGTGCCAATTAAATCTCATAAAACTACCATTATTATCTTTGATAACTCATGGATAATGTATGGACCTTTCCATTTAATTTTGATCTTGCCTGAGAAAGCTCTAAACCAACTATCATAAATTAATATCGGTTGATCTACCTAAAACTATTTGATGCACAGGTTCTTATCATGTTAGGATTTCTAGTTGTATTTATGTAACTCCTATGTCCAAGATGTTATACATATATCTTAATCCATGTGATTGATCTCTATTAACCTACTTGTCAATTATTCATGATCATCCATGTGCATGATGATTATGATTGGTAGACTAGGTACTACATACTCTATGCGCATGACCGCTTCCAACCCATAGACAAAATAAAATGGAGGGGACCCTATCACACCCTTATAATGTGTGTGATACACCCATATAAATATATAAATTTTATCGTCATAATCATTTCTTTGTACTTTATAGATTTTAGTAAGCATCTTACCTAACACCTTATTTGTAGCTTCAGTTTGGTTTTTAGCTTGGGTGTGATATTTTTTACTTTTGTGATGAAAATTTAAAAATTCATTAGTGAGAATTTTTATATTTTTTGTTCAATAAATGGTTTCCTCTATCACTCACTATTTTTATAGGATAGCCAAACCTAGTAATGATATTTTCATACAAGAAATTTGTTGCATTCTTAGCACTACAACTTGACATCACAGTGGATTCCACCCACTTTATAAAATATTCCTTCATAGTAATAATATATTTGGCATGTCTTCAATTACTAAGTGGATTAATGGGCCCAACAAAATCAATTCACCATTTCTCAAAGGGTTGTTATGCTAGAATTGACTATAGAGGCATTTTATCTCTTTCGTTCAGCTTGCCCACCTACTGACATACATCACATTATTTCGCAAATATGTGGGCATCTTAAAATATATAGGGACACCAAAGACCAATCTATAAAATCTACCTCATAGTTGTGTCTCCTATGAAGTGACTCCATGTGATCCCCTGATGTGTCTCCTCAAATAATTTTGGTCTTTCATGCTCCAATGCAACTCTATCCAACACTTCATTTTTTCCTAGATGATAAATAAATCTATTAATAATACTATATGGTAAGGCTCTAGTAATTAATTGCTTCTTATCCTTTTCCACATAATATTCTATAAATATCCCTTGTTCAAGAAAGTTTTTGATATCTTATAAATGTTTCTAGAATGCACAAACACAAAACATATGTGCTTTTAGAGACTCATCTAGGATATCCTCTAGTTCCTCACCATTTTACATCCTGCTCAAATCATTTAGACTTATGTTCTCTTTATCTGGTTTAAAATTTATCTAAAATTAAAATTCTTGGAAGAGCAACAACCATTATGAAAGGCATTTTCCCAGTATGGACTTTTTAACCAAGTATTGTAGCACTTGATGATAGGTTAATAACTCAAAAAGTGTAGCCAAAAGGTAGTGTCAAAACTTTTGAAGTGTAAACACCATAGCTAAGGCCTCTTGCTCAGTTGTCATATAATTTTTCTCCATATCAAACAATTTCTTGATTGTAAAATGGATAGGATGATTAAATATACCCTCTCTTGGTTGTGATTACAATGGATAGGGTGATGAAATATACCCTCTCCTGGTTGTGATAATACTGCTCCAGCTATGATTCCTAATGCATCTATATGTACATGAAATGGTTTACTCTAATCTGTCAAGACCAAGATCAATGCAGTCATGAGTCTCTTCTTCAATTTAATGAATGCTACTTGTCATTCCTTTATACACACAAATGGTGTTTTTTATGAAATAACTTCTCCAAAGGATTAGATATGGTTGCATACCCCTAAATTAACTTCTAGTAGTATCTTATATGTCCCATAAAATTTTGCATCTCTATTGAAATTATAGGTGCAAGCATTCCCAAAACTACTATGATCTTAGCTTGATATACCAAGATTCCCTTACTACATATTACATCCCTAGCAAAACCCCAAACATTATAAAAAATAAGCATTAATTCAAATTAAGCACAATTTGCATCACCCTACATCTCTCTAACATATGTCTAAGTTTAGCCAGATGATTTTAGAACAAATAAAACATTGCCTAATCATCCAAGTAAACTTATAAAAAGTCATGGATAAAGTCCTTAAATGAAGTGACTAGAGCTCTAGAGAAAACTATAGGTGCATTCTTCAAACCAAATGGCATTACATTGTATGCAAAGGAGCCTCATTTAGTTTCAAAAGTGGTCTTGGCCCTATCCTCTTCTATGATTAGGATTTGATGATATCCACTGAATCCATCTGTGAAGTAATATACTTCATGCACTACAACCACTTATAAAATGTATGTGAATGGAATAGGAAATGGTTCATTGACACAATCCTCATTCAAGATGTGGTAATCTCCACAAATTTAGATCTCACTAGTCTTATTTGGTTTCATCACCATGTGGATAACCTAGTCATTTTCTCTATAGGAAAGATAATCCCAGTTTTCTATGTGCGATCCAACTCAACTTTCAATTTAAGCTTCATATTTGGATTCAATAAGTAGGATTTTTTTATTGATTTGGCATGTGCACTCCTTCAAATCAATGTGAATTTCACCTAAGGATGGATCCACACCCTTAACCTAAATGAATTTTTTAGGGAAGACATCCTAGTAATCTCTTAAGAGATACATAAACTCTGATACATATTCTTGAGACCAATATATGGTAACTTTGGAATGGCCTTTGTTCCAATGTTTCCCACATGTTCGTTCAAGGTTCTTGATAGATATTACATTCCCCCTTAGGAATTGAGTCACATATTATCCACTAGGCTTTCCACTCTGTAAAATTGATATCTTGTAGCATTTATCCTTTTTTATGCTCTACGACTAGGTCTAAGAGTGGCTCAACCTCTCATTTTTGTTCAGATATATCAACTAAATCCATGTCATCCTCATCATATTAATTGGACATCCCATCATCTTGATATTGTATCTTATGGTAAGGTTACACAATAAATTACTATTTTCCTTTTTCTCCTTTATAGATCTGTAAAGTTTCATTCAAATCGTACGCTGCACTTTATTGTGAACATGACTTAGCTATACTATCTAATTCCTCATCTCTCCCATGACATAGAAAATTCTTTGATTTTGTTAATTCCTTGTACATCAAGGGGTTATTATATCCAAAAATGAACATTTGAATGAAGTCACTTTGTATTTATTCCTAATGTTTCATCTCTCACCTACACTCTTGATGTATGTACCAGGAAATTGGGAAAACATATAGGGTATATTTGAGAACATGTACCTAGTACTTTAGATCCATAAATTTTTAAATCTAGACTTTGATACATAAATAAATATGAAGATTAAACAATCACCCTCTTGTAACAATAGCCAATCTTTTCTAAAGTTCTCTAGCAACTGGAATCAAGATAAAATTATTTCACATGCTTCATCCTAGCTTAGTTTCTCATCATGGTGTAATGGACCACTAGTTTACAACAATCCCCTTAAATGTGTAATTGAGATCACTCACCCTTTGGTTAGTATCTGGTACATGTTCTTGGAATCAAAGGATAAACTAGTTAACATCCTCAGTGGAAAAATATTGGGGTATTTGGTGTTAAGTCATAAAGACCATCTATAGAGGACATATCTCATGATCTTCCTTGACCCAATGGAGTATGTGTGCATCAAAATCCCCACTCATTAGAGTAGTTATATGCCATGGTAAAATTTCTTCTAGATCAAGTCTATTTAATCTTTGTCCATGAAACCTTTTTGGTATAATAAGTCTATATCAGACTAAGTTGGCTACCATATAGACATAGATTGCACATCCTCCAATTTCAACTATGGATTCTCTATACAATTTAGTATAGGCATGAAAATTAGTTATTCCTTACATAGAGTTTATGTTTATGGATTGATGTTATCATAGATAACTCTATATTTAATAGCTCATTTAGTTTTCTATTTATCTTTTGCATTCACTTTCATCCAACTACTTTCCCCACAAACATATGGTGAGTTAGGATATTTGGGTATGCAATATGGTTTTTCCCACAATAATTTAGTGGAATTAGTATGATCTTATCTCACTGATTATATTCCAATTGATTCATCACCATCTTGATGGTCATTTGACCATCATATGCCCACTCTTTTCCAATCAATATAGGGTAGTGGGTCTCATTTATCACCACGTAAACTTCAAAGTAACCACGTAGAGTCAACTCTATGACTTTGATTTCCACATCCTCTAGACATCCAATATGTTCAAATCATCCATAGTCCACAAGGCTTAAAGTGACAGGACTATATCTCATCACAAGTCACCTAATAACTACCCATGTTGATCTCAGGATCATGTTAATGGTGCTACCAAAATCAAATATTGCATTGGATATTTCATACCCTACCAAATAAATATCCATTATATAGATAAAAACCCAAATTTTTTTAGTCTTAACATACCATATCATTCTATATATCCACTTTTGGGATTTCTATGCACATTATAAAAAATTATGGAGTAGATTGGTGATATTCTATGAAATGTCTTCATTACACAGTGTACTGAGTAACTATTTTCACCAAATATCACAACTATAAGAGGTTGCTTAATCCTACTCTAATATTTGGGAAAATTTTGAATACCTCTACGCCTATGGGTTGCTTATAATAGAGGTATACCTATAGGTTTAAGGGCTATCACCCTAGATTGAACTTTAAGTGCTTATTAACTGTGATAATTGATTAATTGTGTGAAAAGGGAAATAAATATGAATTAAATTAAAATATCATAAGGGGGTAATACACAATAATTATCTCCACAATATCATCATACTCTTTTACTAAGAGACAAGATCTACAACACTAGCTTAAAAGTCCTAGAATATTCTATAAATAGTATTTCAGTATCAAGGTGATATGCATGAGACTACTCAAGGTAAGTGGACCAAAGGTAAATTACATACACTAAGGTTACTTTCTCTCTTGAAGGGAGTAAAAACACTCTAGATACACTCCATATGACTTGTTAGAATGGGAAATTCTTGCACCAAACATGGAAGGATAAAGAGAAGCAAGGATAGAAGCTTATCACTAGACCTCACCATACATCACTTCACACACTTAGAAAAGATATTTTTGAACTCAAAAATAGATTTCATGTATTATTCAACATCAAATTACAATATCAAACAAGTAAGGCTTCACCATACTAGGTGTGGAATTAGAATACAAGAGCCAAAATGGCTAGCATTTATAGAATTTGTGAGAGGAGAGAGAGAAGTGGAGCTCAAGGGTCACAATGCCACTTGTCAAGGCATGAGATTTATTTATGTTGGAGAGGAATGGAGTATTAAAAATACCATGAAATGTCTCTTTGTACAAATTCCTCTCAAATCATGAAATATCCTTAAATATGGCATAGGACCCATCAACTACCTTCTTGGAAATTGCCTTCATCATTAGGCCTCTTTTGAGCACTCCAAATCAGACTAGGAAGAGATGACACATGTTCACTTTGATGGGGGGTTGTAAACAAGATTAAAAATTTCATTATATGTGTCCCTAACCATTGGTATTCTTTTGGACAAGTGTTCTCATCATCTACAGTCACCATCACTAATTCTACAAGTTTGTCTTCACATTTATCACCAATATCGCCTTAAATTTCTCAATCCAATCCATGAAATGGGTGATATGACACCTGTCAAGAGTCCCCTTGTGTCCTAATCAATTAAGAAGACCTCAAAAGGCTTCCCAATTAGAATTATCACTTTTTCACTTGGTGATCACTACCCATTCTCATTGTCTTCCATAGACAGCCTAAAATGAAGGAGCTAGAAAAAGTGTTTGTGTGTTTATTTAAAGCAATAAATTAACCTCCCCCAATAAATTAACCTCCCCTAATGACTCTCATCCTTAAAATCTCCTCTAAACATGCACAACACATAAAATTTGTCAAGAAAACATGTTATTTACCCTTTCTATACAAATAGGGTACCAACAATCTGATGGGAAGGAGACTGAGGGATTTATATGTAATTCCAAAACCACTTCAAATTCATACTATCCCTCTTTAATTCATCTATATCCATTTCTTTCCCATCGAGTCTCGGGTAAGGGTTTTAGAGGGTTTTAGGATGTTTTGACTCTTAAGGATTGTTCATACAATCATGACATTGAAACTTAAGACCAATTCCACTAGAAACATGTTAGGGACCTTCCTCAACATCTCATAACTCCTTTATTCTCCATCATAAACTTCCATGCTTTTGTGAGCATCTAGAGATGACCTCCCAAGCTTGAGAGTGCAATCTAAGTAAGCCTGAAGTGAAAAATGTCAAGTTAGACCAACTTATGATGGATCTGTATAATTTAATGGCACCAAATAACCTTATATCTCCATATAAATATGATCCAATTAATTGGAAGGTTCACTTGGTGTTAGGAATGATATTAGTGCCCCTCCCCTTGGGCTTAAGGCCTAGTCCAAGTCTAGTTTATGTTCTTAACCTAACACCTTGTCTGCATGCCCTCTAATAATTGTGAGTCCTAAATTATGTTGGTTCATGTTAAATGTAACTCTCCACACCTTTATTTCAATGTTATAATACTCCTCAACACCTCCCTTTATCACCCACTCACTAAGCCTGTAGATTTGACTACCTAGGAGTGCCCTCTATCAGAGACAAAATAGAGGGTATCTCCCCTATCTACCTAAAAAATGCAAAGGTATGAGGGGATCAGGTATATCATGAGGGCCCATAATAAATTTTAGGGTTAGACCACATTTAAAAATCCAATAACACCCCAACTTTCTAAATTATACTTTTAGAATATAAGATTGTGCATGGAGTTTCTATGCAAAATTGGGTTTATTATTTTATCTTGCTCTTTTGGTTTGGGAACTATATAAAGGTGTGGTATTACCCTTTTTAGCATGGTATTCACCAATTTATCCCACCATTAATCTCTTCCAACTCCCAAATTTCATTCTTGACTGTAGTAGGCCTAATTAACAAATAATGTACTGTGTATTCACTTAGAAAAAAGGCATGCCTATAGGTGAACATTTCATATTAGACCCTGAATTTCATGTCCTAAGACCTCCTTGGAGTTTAAATCATTTATTTGGTGAAACATACTCATAACATGACTAGATCTTAAAACTAACACTCAACTATCATGTTCTAATATGTAGTCACTCTAAAGTCAAATTGTGAGAGATCATTCGTAGGACAAAAGGCACCTATAGGTTATATTTGTGCTTGAGACATGTGTGTTTCATAATCTTGTTTAAGCTCACCATAGTTATTATAACCATATCTACTCCCAAAAAGGCTTTTATTCATCTAAAAGTAGGTAATCTCCTCCCTAGTCACCATAGCTAGTTTCTAACAAAACTCAATATAGCTATAGATGTTCTACCAGCCTAAAGACTCCTATAGGTGACTCTATAAGTCAAAACCCTACATTTCAATCTCCTTAAATTTTTCTCTAGTAGTAGTGACACTCCACTTTCATAAACAACTTATTCTTTCAAATTTTACTTTCACATGTCATATTACATTTTAGGATCACTCAAACTTTAAGAACACTACAGATAACACTAACAATCTATAATGAGAAGTTGTATGGATTGGAAAATTTATTTTGTCACCTTTTCATGGTCAATAACCTAACCTATTATGTGAAAATATTCACCTTATGATTGGGGCACATCACTAAAACATCTAGGCTATCACAAACCTCAACATACTCTAGAATGAGAGGGTCAAACATAAGCAAAGTCCTTGTTTCAGAGATATTAAGGTAACATGTCCCTGAAGTGGCTTTCTTAAACTATGGACATGGTTTCAAATAATTTTATCATTATATGAAATCCACGTGATTTTTATAACCTTATCAACTTTCTCAAACTTGTTGGGGGTATCAAACAGGGTCCAAAACTTATGTTTTAATTCTGCTCAGTCTCTATGGAGATTTGTAGGTGCACATATAATAGTATACAGGGAAGAATTATATGTTAGGGAATTGGTTGTCTCAACTATTCTCAACCATTTACATGGTTCAACTTGATATGATCATGCTTGAAGAGTGTATTCATCATCTTGAAACTCTTCATTCCATCTTCATAGCTACTCAAAACTCTCATTCACCTGACTGTAGGTGAATATCTATAGGGAGGTCTATTGTAACATGTCTATGACTAAGTTATCCCTCTAGGAATGACTTGATTCCACATATCCTTAGATAAAAAAGGTCACTTTGTAATATAATACAAAAAAAACATGTTATCCATGTATTAACATTGCCATGAAGGTGAAAACAAGGTTATGAACTTCTACAACTGATGAAATTACTTAAAAACTAACCATTGAAGTCTTAACTAGCAAACTGAGGTACTTGTGCCTTTCTCTTCACTTCCACATGTGTAACTAGGGCTGGAAACCATGAGATAAGAATGTCCACACTCTCCACAGTCATTGATAGCACTTGGTTTATATGGACTAACTCAAACAAAGAAGAAACCTACAAGGTATGGGAATGAGAAAGCAAAAAGTAGTAAACTTCTTAGTATTGGTTCATAAAGTACAAGCAACCAATATTATAAATCCTACCATGGATTTGAATCAAAAAAGGGTACTTTCATCCCATAATAGCATTTGACCTAAATCAACCCCTATTTTATATACTCAAACAAATCCAGTTAGTCATTTTTGTATGTCTAATGGAACTATGAAAGAACAAAATGATTTTAGGCCAATTATGGGACCTTCATAGCTGATCAAAAATGGAAATGTGATCAAGGGACATAAATGGCCACTACAATACCTTCCACATGTGCCATAACTCCTGTAGAAGTCGTACAATTGTGAAAACATCCTCTCTTTCAACTATTTTCTTGTTCTGACACAAAAACCTACAAGTTTTTAGTTAGGACTAACATTTATGACAAGAAACTGACATGGGGGACATTGAGAAACACTTGTATTACATGGTAAACTATACAAACCTCATTAAATGGCCTAAATATGACCTCAAATGTCATGAAATGACATAAGGGATTAAAGATGAATGTGACAAAACTAATGACACATCAAATGACATTTATAGGACCATGACACACACTATAAGACCCAAATACACCCCTATATATGTTTTCTACTATAGGAGGTTGACCTATTTTAACTTGTGGTCAAAATAATCAACAATCTTGGTGATTTCCTAGTGGTGGCAAGCCAACTATGCTAATACCAATAGCCTACTCCTATCCATTAGGATATGGAATCACCTATGCACAAGTTTGACATTCAATTGCCTTTGAAACCACACCAAACAAAAAGGAAAGACACATAAAACAAGAAACACCAAAGGAAACCACATCTATTCTAAAGAACACTTATGGAACACACACACACACACAACTAAAATAAAGACACACACCTATCATAATGTCTACAAGACCTTAATCTTGAGGTGAAAACAACTCACCATGCTTCAAATAGAGTCAATTTAGTGCCTCTTGCATCTTTTCTGCTTCATGAAAGTAATCTAACATGTGAAGCATGTTCATTATTCAACACTTGACTATGTAGATGGTGAAAAGACCTATCATCCTTAGGTCTTCTCATGCCTACAAGTCTACTACCTTGAGCTCTGAAATATGCTCCATTTTTCTTACCAAGGATCTTGTTTAGGTCACCAACTTGATTTATCTCTATCATATCTGATTGGTGCTCTTCAAACTGCAAGTTAGGAGGCATGACAATTGTCTCAAACTTACTCTCTTCTAGGACATAATGTACTTGATGTTTAGATCATCAAGTCTATTTTCTTTCTTCCCTAACACCTCTAAGAGTGGATTGATATTAGGATGAGGTGTTAGCTTCTCCTCTATGAAAAAAAAAATCTTTGAATTCATTAGACTCCTCCATGGTTGTAACTTATTGGAAAGCAAATTCATGTTCAAATTCATTTATAACATGACCCTCAACTTCATACTTGATCAAACACTCAAAAACCTACTTGTTAGGTTCATCAACCAACTTGACATCAGATATAAAATTATTTGGAGGAGAAGTAGTCTTACCCAACTGATTAAACTCTTGACTTATGGCATTGAACCTTTGCCATAGGTCATTTTCCTTCTCATGAATGTCATATTCAAGGGATCCTTCATCAAGTGTAGGAATAATTACATTGTTCTTCTCACCATATTGATATATCATGTTATTCAAAATATCATCATCATACACATGAACCAAATAATTTCCCATAGTACTTTGTGAGGAAGAATTCTCAATGCTTACCTAAGGTTGCTCAAATGTTCCCTCATGGATGATATAGGTGCCAAGGTTAGTTTTCTCAAATTAGGTATATGGATCATATTCATAAGCATCTACACCATACTCATCTAGAAATAAATCATAAATTCCTTCAATCTTGGAATAAGTACCATCATCCACAATATATTCCTCTTTATCATTGATAACATAATTCAAATTGGAGCTTGCCTCTACATAAGGCTCAATATGGAACCTAGAAAGTGGTTGAGTTCTTATGGTCAATTTTGTTCCATACCTTATCCTAAAGGCAAAGAAGGACCAATCTTATGAGAGGTAGCCTCCTATTTGGATGTGAAATC
Source organism: Torreya grandis (assembly GCA_037957365.1). Taxonomy (NCBI): domain Eukaryota; kingdom Viridiplantae; phylum Streptophyta; class Pinopsida; order Cupressales; family Taxaceae; genus Torreya; species Torreya grandis. Next base: position 202,195 of record JARHVA010000293.1, read on the forward strand.
CCTTGAGAGGTAGATAGTAAAGTGGGTAGGAATTCAACAACCATAATATCTTAGAGGATGGGGAAACTAGGATAATCATGCAAGAAAAGTTTCAACCCTTTGATCAATCCCACTAACTTTGTAGGTGTACCATATAATTGAATTACCCCTTTGATATGGGATTCATACTTTAGACCCAATTTATCAGCTACAACCTTGGGCATCATTGATGTGATAGCTCCACTATCAACTATGCAATTATGAACTAGTTTATCCCCCATAATGAGAGTGAGGTATAGAGGTGTAGGATTCTAAAATTTAGTAGAGGATTCAATAATGTTATTATAATTATTGGTAAGAGAAACATGTTTATGAATATGTCTTGATGATGAAGGACTAGCATGGATAGTGGACAGATGCTTTTGCAAAATCTTTTTTTGTCCAAGCATGTGAAGGACATCCCAAAGGGAGATAGATGCCTTTGAATTTTTTAAGTAATCCACAATGTTTAGATAAAAATTAATTGCCTTTATTGAGTTCTTAGAGGAAAGGAAGTGTTTGTAACTTGGGGTATTGAAGCACTTGAATTAACCCTTCCAATATTTTGACTTGAAGGAGGTGCAGGATTTGTAGGGATGGTCATGCTTGTAAACATGGTTTGTTGCCTTATAGGAGGACTATTTGCACTTGTAGGCACACCATTAACATCTCCTAGAGCCTTTAACTTAGATCTATTATTGTCTACAACTGAATTTCTTTGATTAAGCACATAAGTGTCTTCAATTAGGAATTTTGTGAAACTTACTCCTTGAGGCTACCATCCTTCACTTGATTACATGAGAACTTCATCTTCTACTAATAGCTAAGGATTGACTCCTCCTTGATCAAATAGATATTTTTCTCCAACTTCATTTGCATCCATGAATTGACCTTGTTTCCACTCTTCTCCTTAGATCAGATTATTATGCACAAGTACCATTGCTCTTGTATTGGAAGTTGAAGTAGGATTATATGTATTGGTAGGCCTATTGAAATTAGGTTGCCCTTGACCTCTCCCTTTCCCATATTTTTGACCATATTTATAAAGATAGGGTTAAGGTTTTGTATTCACACCATGTTGTAGATTAGATTTCCTAGTTTGAGCCTCTAAGGCTTGATATATTTCCCTCTAATCAATTGTCTCTTCTACCTTCTTAGAAGCATACCTTAACTTAGCATTTACATTAGGAACTTGGGAAACATTTGGAGTATCAGTAGACATATTAGGTAACAGAGGCATGGAAACTTTTGGAGGTTACTTTCCAACTTGTATAAGTCCATTCTCAACTTTAATGGCAAGGTCATATGATTTAGGTAAAGTGAAACCACCCATGGATTGTAGCATGATCGCTATGTCAGTGTTAATGGCTCTCAAATAAGTAGGAAACATAAAGCTAGTAGGTGGTCTCATGGGAGAAGGTAACCTATGCTAATTCCTTTGGAATCTCTCATTAAATTAGGGATTATCTCCTTGGTAGATCTTTGAATCACATTGAGCTGATGGATAAGTGAAGTATAATCAGTTTTGTCCTCAAATCTTGATTTTATTAGCTCTCCAAAATCATCCCATGTTATGATACATCCACCTAGCAAAGTCTTAGACCAATCAAGTGCTTTCCCTCTAAGAGACATGGAAATGAGTCTAATGGAAATGTTGAACTTAGTGACATTGTGGAAACTGTATAATTTTTATATATCCCTAATGTGCTCATTAAGAGTTGTTAGGTTGTGGAGCTAAAAGCTTCACTGATGCAAACATGGAGGAGGTTGTTGAGAGGTTGCTGATTTGCAGAGCAACTGACGTCAGTCTGATCAACTGACGTCGGTCATATCCAATGAGCAGAGCAATTGACATCGGTCAGGTATCAACCGACGTCGGTCACCTCTAGCCAGACAGTGACCGACGTCGATCGCCTGTCCAGTTCCAGAACTGCTAGTTCATGAATAGTTTGTTAATGAACTGGTTGTTTGCATGTTAAGAGGCCAGTTTTAGACTTGAGTTGGGGATCTAATTATTGTAATTGGATGTCTAATTATTTTTTGAATGGGATCTATATAATAGACTCATGGGTTGTATTGTAAAGTGTGCTAGTTAGAGTTGAGCTTGGTTAGCTCCTTTAGTGTGAAGAGAGCAAGGGTAGCTCCTCCTAGTTCCATAGGAGTGTTATAGAGGAAGGCAAGGTAGATCCTTCCAATTGCAAGATCATTTTAATTGCAGGTTGTTGCAAGTTCATGAGAGATCTACATGGTAAGTAAGATCATTTGAGATGCAGGTATTTATGTGTGTGAGATCCAGGTTTGCAGGTGTTGTAAAACCAAGTTGATTTGCAAGTGGCAGCAAGATCAAGGAGATCAGCAACACAACTGGTGTAGCAAGCTCATGGGAGATCTACTTGGAGTACGTTGAGTACTTGGGGTATGTGTGTATACTCGGTCATGGAGTACGTGGAGTGCTTGTGTACTGGTAGTAGTGATACTAACTAGTGGTACTGGCAGTAGTGATACTGACTGGTTAGAGGTGAACACCAACTCTGTGTTTGACTTGTGTGTTGGGACCGTAATTGAGAGAGTGAAGTCTTGAAAGTGAATTACTGTACACTTGGTGTGGGAAGCTTGTAAGGTGTGGAAGAGTGTGGTGTCTCTTCATTGTAATTTCTTTCTGGAAGAGTATTAATACAATTGGGTATTGTCTCTCATATTTTATGTTATTTCTGAATTTTAGTTACTTGTTACTTCTAGTTAAATTCCGCATTTAGTTGCTTGTACATGGTAATCAATTGTGCTTCCTAGATCCTGACAAAGTGGTATCAGAGCAGTTTATTGTTCTAGATTCCTGACAGTTGGTATCAGAGCTAAGGTTGCAGGGAGCAGGTTTGTGTTTGATTATAGGGCACTCTCAGGGGTTTTTGATTGAGTGGGAGTATAGCAATGGCAGAAGAAAGTACACTAAGAATGGAGGAATTGAAAAGCAAGAATGGTCAATTACGGTGTTATGGAAAGAAAGAGCAGGAAAAGAAATATTGCTGGTTGGTAAAAGATCAGCATGAAGGAACTAAAGAAGCAGATGTTGTAGGTGTTGTTACATAGGATGCTCTAGGACGTTCCTTGGATAAAGTAGAATCTTGGTTTAGAGATTATGTTTCCTCTTTCCATGCAGCCCGAAATAGAGTATATTTCCATGTTAAGGTCTTTGGAGACTTTGGAAAGATTTATTTAGGGGCTGGTGTGCCTTGTCAAAGTTTTGGCAAAGGGGAAGTGCGGCTGAAATTGCAAACGGCCAACACATGGGTGTTGAAAAAGGTCATGTAGGTCCTAGTCTTGAAGATCAGGCTAATTTCTTCAGGAAATTTGGGTGATGAAAGATGCACAAAAACTCTCACAGTGGATGCACTTGAATTAGCATGTGGTAAGAAAGTAGGTACTCTTTATCTACTGCTTGTATTACTGATTATTCTTCTGTTGCAAAGATGTGGCTTTGTAGGCTTGGTCACAAGAGCAAGAAGGAGATGCAAGTTCTTAAGCGAAAGTCAGATGTCTTTGACAGACTTAAGAACTGGAAAGCCTTGGTGTTCATGGAGGAGATGACAGACAGAGATTAGTGGAAAAGGCTGAGTAACTCTGAGTAGGGCAGTTTGGATAGGGTTTTGATCCAAAGAGAGCTCACGGGTAAAAATTCATCACTCACAGGAGAACACAGGTACCGGCATCAGTTAGGAGGAATCAGCGTCAAATAGACAGATGCCAATGTCAGTCATGTGCAGACCAGAGCTGGTGGTGTCAGGCAAGGTGGCTACTGGCATCGATCAGAGAACCGACGTCGGTGACCAGGTAAGACTGACATTGGTCAGGTAACTAGCGTTGATAGAAAGGACAATCACATGGAATTGACGTCAATTGGATGCAGACTGTGTGGTGACCAAGGTTGGTCACTGAGATAGATTTTGGGCAGACAACAAGCTATCAAGGAGTCTCAAACACCCATATGGAGGATTGAAAGGGTAAGTAAGCCTCAAATTCATTATTCCTCTTCTTTATACTCGTTGCTCACTGTAGAGCAGGAAGGATCCAGGAAAAAGTGGGAGCATGGCATGAAAGAGGAATTTGATTCCTAGGATGCAGAACCAAATGGGAGATTTGGTAGGGTTTCCATCCAAAAGAAAGCACTGAAAGAAAAATGGATTCCTTGGTTAAAGAATAGAGTGAATGGATACGTGAGATGGAAGGCCAGGTTATATGGTCTTGAGGAAGTTGTAGGGCAGTGGTACAGGTTTGACAGGTGGATGATAAAGCATGGCTTTAGTCAATGTCATTGTAGCCATTGTGTGTTTCTTTACCAAGTTGGATAATGGTCGCTACATTATCCTGCTACTGTATGTGGATGATGTGCTTGTTGTAGGTGCATACATACAGGGAGTTGCTGAGCTAAAGGTAAAGTTAGTTCAGTGATATGTCATGAAGAATTTGGGAGCAATAAAATTCTTTGACATGAGTAATTCTAGAGACAGGGAAGATCACAGGTTGATGTTGTCACAGGATGATTATGTGAAGGTAGTGTAGGATGCAGAACGGCAAGCACACCTATGGATGGGCAGTTCACAGAATAGGGTCCCCAATCACATGATGAGGTTGAGTACATGTGTACTCCCTGATATTGCCCCAGTAGTGGGAGTTGTCAGCAGGTTTGTGGCCAATCTGGGAAAGAAACACTGGAGGGCAGTTCAGTGGATTCTCACGTATCTGAGAGGGACCAGTAGCAGGGGCACATGCTATGCAAGGTCAAGTTCTTTTCTACATGGGTTTGTAGATGCGGATGTGGCAGGTTACTTGGATGATAGGAGTTGCACCACAGGATGTGTGGTGGTTGGTCTTCAGGATTGAGCTTGAAGAGGGATACAAGCCAAAAAACAAATTATATGGTGTACAGGTACAGGTATAGTGTAGCTTTTTATCTCCAAGTGGGAGATTGTTAGGTTGTGGAGCTAAAAGCTTCATTGATGCAAACATGGAGGAGGTTGTTGAGAGGTTGCTAAGTTACAGAGCAACTGATGTCAGTCTGATCAATTGACATCAATCATATCTAGTGAGTAGATCAACTGACATCGGTCAGGTATCGGTTGACGTCGGTCATCTCCAGTCAGATATGGACTAACATCAGTCGCCTGTGCGGTTTCAGAACTGCTAGTTCACAAATAGTTTGTTAACAAACTGATTGTTTACATGTTAAGAGGCCAATTTTAGACTTGAGTTGTGGATCTAATTATTGTAATTGGATGTCTAATTATTATTTGCATGGGATCTATATAATAGACTCATGGGCTATATTGTAAAGTGTGCTAGTTAGAGTTGAGCTTGGTTAGCTCCTTCAGTGTGAAGAGAGCAAGGGTAGCTCCTCCTAGTTCCACAGGAGTGCTATAGAGGAAGGCAAGGTAGATCCTTCCCATTGTAAGATCATTTGAATTTTAGGTTGTTGCAAGTTCATGGGAGATATACATGGTAAGTAAGATCATTTGAGTTGTAGGTATTTGTGTGTGTGAGATCTAGGTTTGCAGGTGTTGCAAAACTAAGTTGATTTACAGGTGGCAGCAAGATCAGGGAGATCAGCAACACAACTGGTGTAGCAAGCTCATAGGAGATCTAATTGGAGTACATTGAGTACTTGGAGTATGTGTGTATACTCAATTGTGGAGTACGTGGAGTACTTGTGTATTGGCAATAGTGATACTGACTGGTGGTACTGGGAGTAGTGATACTGACTAGTTGGAGGTGAACACCAACTCTATGTTTGAGTTGTGTGTTGGGACCATAATTGAGAGAGTGAACTCTTGAAAGTGAATTACTATACACTTGGTGTGGGAAGCCTATAAGGTGTGGAAGAGTGTGGTGTCTCTTCATTGTAATTTCTTTCTGGAAGAGTATTAATACAATTGGGTATTGTCTCTCATATTCTGTGTTATTTCTGAATTTTAGTTACTTGTTACTTCTGGTTAAATTTTGCATTTAGTTGCTTGTACATGGTAATCAATTGTGATTCCTAGATCCTAAAAAAGTGGTATCAAAGCAGTTTATTGTTCTATATTCCTGACAAGAGTGACATGACTTTCACCATTTATTTTAAGAACACTCATTGTAGCATTAGGGGGAATGCCATCATAGGCATCAAGATGGATTGTATTTTCAAAGTTAAAGGTTGGGAAGGCTTGCTTCCTATCCATGTTCTCTTCAAGTTTGTCCTCAATCTCTTGGTCTTCTTGGTTATCAAAGTCTTCGTACTCTTCAAAGGGCATAATAGGTTGAGGATGTTGAACTTCAAGGGGAAGTTCAGGTTGAAGAGGTGGATTTATGGGATTGAAAACTCTACTAGAAGAGGACATGGTAAGGACCATGAAGTATGAGCATAATATTATGACAAAAGAATGGTATAAAACCATATTTTACCTTTAATGGAGTCACCAAATGTTAAGTATAACACCATATGCAACTGTGATGTTATCAAGACTAGCATTCATCTTAACAAGTTATCTTTAAGATAATGGTCCCACTAGGAATGCCAAAACTATTATTGCCAAATATCACACCCTATAGGAGGTTGTAAAATACTAATCTAATATTTGGGAAACATTGGAATACATCTAGGCCTGTGGGTTTCCTATAATAGAGGTAGACCTTTAGGTTTAAGGGCTACCTCCCTAGATTGACCTTTAAGTGCTTATCACCTACACTAATTGATTGTATGTGTGAAAAGTGATAGAAATATGCATGAAATTAAAATATTCTAAGGGGGTGATACACCATAAGGATCTCCATAAGATCATCATACTCTTGCACTAAAAGACAAGACCTACAACACTAGTTTCAAAGTCCTAGGATATTCTAACATTAATATTTCAATATGGAGGTGATATGCATGAGAATACTCAAGGTAAGTGGATCAAAGGTCAGTTTTAGACACTCAGGTTACTTTCACACTTGAAGGCAGTAAAAACACACTAGTTACACTCCATATGACTTGTTAGAATGGGAACTTCTTGCACCAAACATGAAAGGATAAAGAGAAGCAAGGATAGAAGCTTATCACTAGACCTCATCATAAATCACTTCACACACTTGGACAAGATTTTTTTGAACACAAAACTAGATTAAATGTATTATTCAAGGAAAATTACAACATCAAACCAATAAAGCTTCACCATACTAGGTGTGGAATTAGAATATAAGAGCCAAAATGTCTAGCATTTATAGAATTTGTGAGATGAGAGAGAGAGAAGTGGAGCTCAAGGGTCACAATGCTACTTTTCAAGGAATGAGATTTAGTTATGTTAGAGAGGAATGGATTATTAAATATACCATTAACTTTCTCTTTGGACAAATGTCTCTCAATGCATGAAAACTCCTCAAATCTAGCATAGAACCCTTCAACTACATTCTTGGAAACTACCTTCATCATTAGGCCTCTCTTAAGCACTCCAAATCAGACTAGGAAGATATTAAACATGTGAAATATGATAGGGGGGTTGTAAAAAATATTAAACATGCATTATATGTATCCCTAACCACTGGTATTTTTATGCATAAGTGTTTTCATCATCTACAGTCACCATCACTAGTTCTACAGGCCTGTCTTCACATTTGGCACCAAGATGGCCTTCAATTTCTCAATCCAATCCATGAAAGGGGTGATATGAAACTTTTAAAGAGTCCCATTTCATCCTAATCCATTAGGAAACCCTTAAAATACCTTCCAATTAGACTTATCACTTTCTCACTTGGTGATCACTCCCCATTCTCATTATCTTCCACATACTACCTAAAGTGAAAGAGCTAGAAGAGGTGTCTATGTGTTTATATAAATCAATAAATGAACATGAGTGGTTACATTATGTCCAAATTTAACTCCCCCAATGACTCTCATCCTTCAACTCTCCTTTGAACCTGCACAACACGCCAAATATATCAATAAAACCTATTTTATATCCTATCCATATAAATAGGGTACCAATCAATATGATGAGGAGCCTAATGGAGTTATATATAATTCCAAAATCATTTAAAAGTCATATTATCCCTTATGGATGCATCTACATTGGTTTATTTCCCATCGGGTCTCAAGCAAGGGTTTTGGAGGGTTTTAGGATGTTTTGACTCTTAAGGATTGTTCATACAATCTTAACATTGAAACTTCAGATCAATTCCACTAGAATAATGTTAGGTACCTTCCTTAATATCTCCTAACTCCTTTATTCTCCATGTTAAACCTCTATACTACTGTGAGCATCTAAAGATGACCTCTTGAACTTGAGAGTGAAATCTAAGTAAGCCTGAAGTGAAAAAAGGTCAAGCTAGACCAACATGTGATGGATATCTATAATTAAATACACCAAACAAACTTATATCTCCCTTTGAATATGATCCAATGCATTGGAAGTTTCACTTGGTATTAGGAATGAGATTATCCCCCTAATTACTTTAGGCCTAGTCTATGTTCTTGATCTAACACCTTCTCTGCATGCCCTCTCATAACTATGAGCCCTTACTTATGTTGGTTCATGTTTAATAAAACTCTCCACACATTTATCTCAATGTTCTAAGCCTCCTCAACACCTCACTTTATCACCCACTCACCAAGCCTATAGACTTGACTTCCTACAAGTACCCTTTATTTCAGATAAAATAAAGGGTATCTCTTATGTATACCCAGGCAATGTGAAGGTATGAAGGGCTCAAGAAGGTCATGAGGGAATTTTCTTTTGAATTTCAGGGTTAGACCACCTCTAAAAATCAACTAAATTTCTAAAATAGACTTTTAGAATATAGGACTATGCACAGAGTTTGTATGAAAAGTTGGGTTTGTTGATTTGTCTTGCTCATTTGGTCTAAAAATCATATAGATTTGTGGTATTACCCATGTGAGCATGTTATTTATAAATTTATCCCATCATTAATCTCTGAAAACTCCTAACTTATATTCTTGACTTACCTAGGCCTAATTAAAAAACAATGTATTGTGTATTCACTTAGAGAAAAGGCATGTCTGTAGGTGAACATTTCATATTAGACCCAAATTTCATGTCCTAATACCTCCTTGGAGTCTTTAAACTCATTTATTTGGTGAAACATACTCATAACATGTCTAGATCTTGAAACTAACACTCAATTGTCATGTTTTAATATGTAGTCACTCTACAGTCAAACTATGATTGATCATTTTGAGGACAAAAGATATTTGTAGGTTATATTTGTGCTTGAGATGTGTGTTTCATAATATTTTTTAATCTCACAATATTAATTAAAACCATATCTACTCCCAAGAATGATTTTCTTCATCTAGGACTGGGTAATCTCCTCCCTAGTCACCATAACTAGTTTCCAACAGAGATGTTCTTCCAATCCAGAGACTCTTGTAGGTGACTCTATGAGTCAAAACCCTACATTTCAATCTCCTTCAATTGTTCTTTGGAATTAGTGACACTCCACTTGTATAAAATATTATACTTTCCAAGTTTTCTTTCACATGTCATATTGCACTGTAGGATCACTCAGACTTCAAGATCACTATAGATAACAATGACAGTATACATTGAGAAGTTGCATGGATTGGAAACTTTCTTTTATCACCTTTGCATGGTCAATCACCCAACATATCGTGTCAAAAAATTGCCCTTATGATTGGGTCACATCATGAAAACATCTAGGCTGACACAAACCTCAAGATTCTCTAGAATGAGAGGGTCAAACATAAGTAGAGTCCTTATTTTAGAGATGTTAAGGTAACATTTCCCTAAAGTGGATTTCTCAAACTATGTACATGGTTTCAAGTCATTTTATCATTATATTAACTCCACCATGATTTTTATAACCTTCTCAATGTTTTCAAAATTGATGGGGTCTCAAATAGGCTCCAAAACTTGTGTTTTAATTCTATTGAGTCTCTATGGAGACTTGTAGGTGCACATATACTAGTATATAGGGTAGAATTTCATATGTTGGGGAATTGGTTGTCTCAATTTATCTCAAACATTTGGATATTTCAACTTGATATGCTCATGCTTGAAGAGTGTATTCATCATATTTAAACTCTTCATTCGATCTTCATAGCTACTCAAAACTCTCATTCACCTGACTGTAGGTGAATATTTACAAGTCTATTGTAGCATGTCTCTAACTAAGTTATCCTTCTATGGATGACTTGAGTCCATATCTCCTTAGATAAAAAAGGTCACTTTTCAATGGAGTACAAACACAACACTTTATCCCTACATTAACATTGTTATGAAGGTGAAACAAGGGTATGAACTTCTGCAACTGATGAAATTACCTAAAAACTAACCATTGAAGTCTTAACCAGCAAACTGAGGTAATTTTTCCTTTTTTTCACTTTCACATGTGTAACCAGGGATGGAAACCATGAGATAATAATGTCCATGCTCTCCATAATCATGTACAGTACTTGGTTTGTATGGACCAACTCAAACAAAGAGGAAACTTGCAGGGTTTAGGGATGAGAAAGAAAAAATAAGTAAATTTATTAGCATTGGTTTATAAAATAGAAGCAACCAATCTTAAAAATCCTACTATGTATTTTAATCAGACAAAGGGTAATTTCTTCCCACTAGAGTATTTGCCCTGAATCAACCCTTGTTGTTCGTACTCAACCAAAACCAGTTAGTCCTTCTATATGTTTAGTGGAACAATGAAAGAATAGAATGGTTTTAGGCCAATTTTGGGACCTCTAAATATGATCAAATGTGGAAATGTGCTCAAGGGTCCTAAAGGGTCATACAATACCTTTCACACATGCCACAACCCCTGTAGAAGCTATACAACTATCCAAACTTCCTCTCTTTCAACTATTTTCTTGTTATGACATAGAAACCTATAATTTTTCAATTAGGACTGAATGTGTAACAATAAACTGACATGGGGGACATTGAGAAACACTTTGTAACACTTGTACTACATAGTAAACTATATATATCTCATTAAATGGCCTAAATATGACCTCAAATGACATGAAATGACATCAGGGATTAAAGATGAATGTGACAAAGCTTATGACACATCGAATGAAATTTTTAGGACCATGACACACCCTATAAGACCCTAATATACCCCTATATAATTTTTTACTATAGGGGGTTGACCTATTTTGACTTTGGTCAAAATAGTCAATAGTAACTTCATTAAATTTGTCAAGGTGGTGACAACACCATCTTATCACATAATATGCACTATTTTTCCATGCATGTATGCATCTGTAGTCATAACATTATCTTTTTTAGTCTCTTATTTTTGGATTATTTTCAAAATATGTGAAGCTTCTCACATTAATCCTTTCTCAGTAATTGGTTCAAGATATTTGTCTTATCAAGCCTTTCTTATCATTTGATCTTGTGGCATCTCTAGATGTGGTAATACTTATTTTGCATGTTGTTTCCATGTGACAACTTTTATAAAGGCATATTTTTTGGGTTGTGTATTAATCATATTCACATTTCTTACAGCCTTCTCCATTCGTTGTTTCTCCAAAATTGGATAGTCTTTTATGTCATATTGATCTGAAACCCTACACTAGGCATAGTATCCCTGTAAGTCATTTGTTTCTACATAATTAGTACTAAATTATAAGTCATTGGGAATTATTTCCCCTACCTCCTTGTGCACCACATTAGTATCCTCCTCTCTTTGCTTGGAATCCCCATCCATTTTATTGTTATAGCCTAAAACTGCTAAAATCTTATTGTGTGTTCTATCCTTTTTGTTTTTTTAGGTCATCATACCCAACATATTAATATTGAGGAAATGATGGTGCCCAAGTTACCTATTGTGCCCAGGGAATCACAAGATTTCAATGGGATGAGGATTGATATTATGTTGATGGAGGTTTCTAGTTCTGGGATAGAGTTGTCCAAGCCTACGATGGTGGTGTCCAATTGGCCATATGTACAGGTTGATATTGTGGTCCATTTAAAATCCATGGTGCACCTGACTATGTTGCACTTGTCACACTAACCTCTGGATGGGGAAATGTTTTAGTCATAATAGTTGCTTACTATGTAGTGATTGCAAACACATTATTTGTAATATCCTCCTATAGTTTAGCCTCTTTTACCTTGAAATTTTTTTATTTTTAAAAATTCAAATCATACTCTTTCTTCCTAAATTGACTTGCATATTATTTATACTTATCATAATAATAAAAATATACATTTGATTTATCATACCTTTGTCTAGAACCACATCTTGAAGCGTTATAGATTCTTCCTCTTCCTCTTCCATATGATTCTTGATGATTATGTCTTCCACCTTCTTGAGTGAAACAAGTTCTTCCTATACCTTTATTATTTGATCATATCCCCCTACCTCTCGCAAATACATTTGACTTGAAGGATTGTTCATGGGAAGAGGTGGCTGACTTATTCAAACATAGTTCATAGGTTTGTAAGAAACACATCAACTATGATTTGTCTCATGTCTTTAGACTCTTCAATTATAACCACTATTGGATTAAATATAATTGAAAGGCTCCTCAAAACCTTTTCTATGATTCTATGGTCTTCAAGAGCATCACTATTTATCTTAATTTGATTTACTATGCCCATTATCCTCAGGAATAAGTCAGTGATAGATTCCAATTCTTTCATCATCTAGGTCTCAAAATCCCTTCTCAATAGTTGTAACTTGATGAGATTCACCTCATCACTGCCTTGATATGTATTTTGTAAAATGTCTCATGCTTATTTGGAATGGGTAGTTGTTGCTAACCTAGGAAAGACTAAATCAGCTAATATCTTTTGAATATAGTTTAGAGACTCAGCATCCTTCCTTCTACTCTTTTGTAAAAAAATTCTTTGCACTTAAGGGAGGTCATTGACTGTTGCTTGGTCTACTACCTTAGTATATCCACCCTTTACAAGTTCCCATAGTTCTTAAGAGAAAAAATAGTATTTATCTTAATGAACCATACATCATAATTCTTACCATCAAACATTGGAGTTGTTTCCATGAACTATTACTACTTATTGTCATCTTCAACAGGCCTTAAAAACCTTAAGGCTCTAATACTAGTTGTTGGAAATTAAAATCTAGTTAGGTAGAACTAAAACAAACTATGATAAAAGATGAAATTAAGCACCATAAAGATGCATTTGTTGCATATTTCCAGAGCTAGAAAATAATGTAGTAAAACAACTAAACAACAAATTTAAAAAATCTAAAATAGGGTATGTCCTATTTTCTAAAGCAATATATAAAAGTTCAATACACACACACATTTTTTATTCAAAAACAACTATAAACTTATAGAAACAACTTCTTAATATAGTTATCATTATTATAATCATTAAAAAAAATGATATATTTTCCTTCTACTTTTCTATCTTGATACAATAGGCCACTCATCTATTTTTATTTGTTGAATATATATTGTTCTTACTAAGAATACTGTCACACATTCTTCTTTTATTCTAAACCTTACAATTTTTCTATTCGCATACTCCTTTGCTCAAACTTGTCTTCACCTACCTCCTTACGTTCTCACTCAGCTCAAACATTTCACAAGACTTTCAAAATTCAAAAAACTATTTATTAAATGCGTTTGGTGAATCTAAATGGTGGAGGAATATTTTTGGAGCAGGAATTTTTTTATTAATGGTAGATAGGGGGGAAGAATATAATATTTTAATATAACTTCCATGGGATGAAGTGGCACAATTATTTTGATATTAGGGTTTCAAAATGTAGAGAGAAGTTATAATTTGTTAATACTTGTTGAGTATAGATAAGTTAAAGGAAAGACCATCTGAGTTTAACTCTATGAAATAACGAAAGACACATTTATGCTTAATCATCTCTACGTCAAAATTTGTTTATGGTATATAGCCTCCCTATTACTTGTCAACTCTAATTTTATTCTTTTGACTCCAATCATGGAGCTAAATAAACATGTCACTGAAGGTGACTACTATAACAAGCTTGTTTCTAGAAGGATATCAGTCATATTAACCTTCTCCAAAAAAATGTGGTAGTAAATTTGTAAAGACAAGTAGATATCTCCCCTTAAGTCTTTATATGTTCTCATGTGTCTCTGTGATTAAAAAAGAAAATCAAAATCAAGCTGTCAGTTCCAATCTAGGTTTTTCTAGTGCTAGTGACTATAGTTGTGAGTAATGTAGGATGTGAGTGTAGAGAACTAAGCAACATAGCCAGCCACTCTAGCTTTATTAAATCAATTTATAATGCCAGTTGTAAGAAAACCCATGTTTGGTGTTCTCATGATCCAGAAGCCTATTCTCAGTCTATTCATGCTCATGGATATTCATAGGAGAAATAGGTCTGCTTCTCCAAAAAGTGTTGCATTGATGTTTCTTCTGATCGATATCATTGTGGAAAATGTGGGTATTCATGTAGTTATTGCCTAAGCTACTGTGGAATAAAGTGCATAGACTTGTTGTTGCCCTATCTCTACCATCTCTGCTAACTTCTGAATCTCTTCTTTTTAATTCCTCATAGTTTCCTTCTCCTTCAATTCATCCCTCGTATCTTCAACACACCAATCTATCAGCATGCCCCCCTTCATTTTGAACAATTTATACTTTTTTTTTAACTATTAAGGAAGCTATAACATAATTAAATTTCTCAAATTTTAGTTCTTATAGAATTTTCAATGACCATGGAGGATGGCGATGACAAAACCAGGTGCTAATTTGTATGGATGACTTTAGTTCAACATTCATCTTATGAGGATTCTTGGAGTGAATTTAATTTAAATTCTTTTTTTAAAAGTTTTACTAAGATGTATATCTGTATGTGTAATAAAGAGGAGAAGCAGATAACATTATAAGAATTTACAAAGTTTATTGAGGTTTTTGATACATGTTAATTGTGGGTTTGTTGTGCCTATTTCATTTGGAATACAAGTGAGGTCCCAGTCTTCATAGCTCCACTTTATTAATTTTATAATTTTATGTCTTTTTTTGTGGGTAGCATGATCATTGGTAGGATTTTAACCTGGGTCGTTATGATATAAATACATTTGATTCAACCAATACACCACAACCTAGGAGACAATATGGAAAAAAATGACACATTTTTAGACGTTTTAGTTTAATTGAAGAGTACCTTATTCAAGTGGGACATGAGAGTGCACCTAGGTCCATAATATCAAAGATGTGTTTTACTTGGTTCATATAGATAAGTGCAACCCCTACCTCAAAGT
Organism: Torreya grandis; assembly: GCA_037957365.1. NCBI lineage: Eukaryota > Viridiplantae > Streptophyta > Pinopsida > Cupressales > Taxaceae > Torreya > Torreya grandis. Next base: position 217,424 of record JARHVA010000293.1, read on the forward strand.
GTCCCAATGGCCACTTGTTGAAAGTGTCCTACAAGCTCAATGGTAATGGAAGCTAGGGTAGTGATTACAAACTACTTGGTTCTCACCACTAGTCCAAGCCCTTGAACCTAACATAAATTTGACATATTTTTAGATGTTTTGGATTAATTGATGAGCACATTCTCAAAGTGGAAAATAGGGGTGACTCTGGGTTCGTAATATCTGAGGTGTGTTCCTCTTCATTCACATAGAAAAGTGCAACCCCTACCTCAAGGTGTCCCCATGGCCACTTATTTATAGTCTCCAATGGACTCAATGAAAATAGAACATGGGTTAGTGATGATAAACTATTAGCTTCTTACCACTGGCCTAAGCCCTTGAGTCCAAAAAAATTGACACATTTTTAGATATTTGGATTAATTGAAGAACACCTTTTGAAGTACGACATGGAGGTGTGTTTGGGTCCATAATATCGAGGGTATATTTTGCTTGATTCACATGGAGAAGTACGACCCCACCTCAAGGTGTTCCCATAACCACTTGTTGAAAGTAACTAATAAGCCTAATAGAAATGGAACCTAAATCAATAATTACAAACTACTTGTTTTACAAAGTTCTTTGAAGTTATAACACATAGATAAATAAGTATAGATATAGAAATTTCACAAGCATTTACTATCGTGTTGTGATAATAAAAGATGGAATTTTGTATAAAGAAAACCAAATCATTTGATTTAATAGGAATATTTTCATACTACATAAGTTTTAACGCTGATTCTTATGAATGGATATCAGCTCAAAATTTGAATATATTATGAATTGGGGTGTTCACTCAAAAATTTAATATATTATGAATAGGATATTAGCTCAATATTTGAATATGTACGTAGAGCATTTGAAATTTTGTTAAAAAATGAATAATTTGTTAAGCATGTCTATTATATTATTATGGCATGTGATAATTGTGACCTTAAAGGTAATTTGCAATAGATTCAAAACTATTCATCTTTAAAACAAAAGAAAATAATAAAATTATTAAAATTCTATAATATGTATTATAAAAGTCAAAATTATTATAAATATTTAAGATATATACAATTGAATATCAAAATTATTATTTCTCTATTTTATTTTTAAAAATTTATAAATTTAACTAATAATAAAAATTTATTTTTATATTAATAATTAAATGAGATTTGGATCTCCTATTTATGTCCCAAACTAATTTATAATCCCAACTAAAAAAAACCCTTCAATTCTTAACTCCAAATTCTTGAATGAAATATTATCAATCTATAGCCATTAACTCTGTAAAAGACGAGATAAATTAGTGTTAAATTAAAAGTAGACGATGTGCAGACGACGGCTGGTAGGGCACATTTTGTCAAAAATACGGACTTGTTAGTAAATGTTATCAGAAGATTCAGCATTCCCGTGACAATTTATGTGCAGCCGCACAATGATGCAGCGTCGTGTGGGGACCATCTTATTATCACCCGTCTTTGTTCAGACTGCATTAGTCAAATCCTCCCATTAGTTTGAAACTTGAAACCTAACTATCTCATAAAATCATGGCAGCTGTCTCTGCTCTACTTTTTTCCCTGTCACACTCAAAATTTTGATAGCTAGACATTGCTTCAACTTTCATGATATGAAGTGGCACAGTTTTTATGGTATTAGGGTTTCAAAATGTAGAGAGAAGCTATAATTAGTAATGGTTGTTGAGTATAGATAAGTTAAAGGAAACACCATCCGAGTTTAACTCCGTGCAATAATGGAGGACACATTTGTGCCCAATTGTCTCTACGTTGATTTGTTTATGGTATATAGCCAGCCTATTCCTTGTCAACTCTGGCCCTATCTTTTTGGCTGCGACCATGGAGTTGAAGAAACAGGTCACTGAAAGCGACTACCATCACAAGCTTGTTTCTAGAAGGATATCAGTCAGTATTAACCTTCTCCTCCAATAGAATGTGGTAGTAAATTCGAAAAAACTAGTAGGGATCTCCCCTTAAGTTCCAGTCAAAATCAAGCTATCAGTTCCAGTCATGGTTTTTCTTGTGCTAGTAACTATAGTTGTGAGCAATGTAGGATGTGAGTGCAGAGAACTGAGCAGCCTGGCCAGTTACTCCAGCATTCTTAAAGTAATTTATAAGGCCAGATGTAAGAAAACCCATGCTTGGTGTGCTCATGATCCAGAAGCCTGTTCTCGGTCTGTTCATGCTCGTGGATATTCACAGGGCAAATGGACCTGATGCTCCAAAAAGTATTGCATTGATGTTTCTTCTGATCCATTTCAGTGGAAAATGTGGGTATTTATGCAGTTATTTCCTAAGCTGCTGTGGAGGAAAGTGCATAGACTTGTGGCTGCCCCGTCTCTACCATCTCCGCCAACTTCTGAATCTCTTCTTTCGAATTCCTTGGAGTTTCCTTCTCTTCCTTCAATTCATCCCACACATCTTCAACACACCTATCGTTCAGTATGCCCCTCTTCTTTATGAACAATTTATGCTTTTTCGAGTATTATGGAAGGTATAACATTAGTACATTTCTCAAATTTTAGTTCTTATAGCATATTCAGTGACCATGGAGGATGGTGATGACAAAACCGAGGTCCTGGTTTGTATGGACGAGTTTACTTCAACATTCATCTTTTGAGGGTCTTGGAGTGAATGTAATTTGATTTCCTTTGTTTGAAAGTTTTATTAAGATGAACATCTTTGCGTGTATTGAAAAGGAGAAGGGGATAATATTTGAAGGTTTTGTAAAATTTATAAGGTTTTTTGATATATATTAATTGTGAGATTGACAGTTTTCATTTAATTTGGAATATAAGGGGGGTTTTTAGTTTTTGTAGTTTTAATTTGTCAATTTTATGTTTTATGTAGTGGGTAGTCTAATCGTTGTTAGGATTGGAATATGGGTCATTCCATACAAAAGCATCCATTTTAACTGGGGCATCACAAATTAAAGGACATTAAAGGACACTGGTAAATTTTGGCATCTTTTTAGATATTTTGGATTAATTGATAAGCAACTTTTCCAAGTGGGATATAAATGTCCAATAAGTTCAATGGGAATGAAACCTAGGTTAGTGATTACAAACTATTTGTTTCTACCATTAGTCCAAGTTTTTGAGTCTATAAAATTTTGACATCTTTTTAGATATTTGGATTATTTGAAGAGCACCTCTAGACGTGAGACATTGGGATAGGCTTGGGTCCATAATATCTTAGGTATGTTCAACTTAATTTATATGAGAAAGTTTGACCCCCACCTCAAAGTGTCACCATAACCACTTATTGAAAGTGATTAATGAGCTCAATAAAAATAGAATCTAAATAAATGATTACAAACTAATTGTTTCACAATTTTTTTTTTTTTTTTTTGTAATTATAAAACAAAAATAAATGAATATTAATATGAATATTTTACAAAAATTTATCATTGTATTGTCAAAATAAAAGATGCATTTTTTATATTTGAATAACAAATATATTAATTAATAAGGATATTTTCATACTATAAAAACTTGAAAGCTGATTCTTATGAATGAGATATAAGCTCAAAATTTGAATATATATATAACATTTGAAATTTTGTTAAAAAATGGATTTTATTTTATTTTATTTTTTTTGAACGTTACTATTATATTATAATGGCATGTGATAACTGTGACTCTGTAAAATTGCTGCCATGCTTGGTGCTAATCTCACGAATCTCATTGACATTTATCTAGATCTGCAATATTGTCCTTCCTTGGACTTGTTATCTAACCATGAAATGTGAAGACGTGCAACCAATAATCGCCAAGTCTATGGAAGCCTTCGATGGTACTTTGTCCAGTGGAGTTATTAGTAATAATGATAGAAGCACCTAACCAGCAAGGGCAAATGCTGTCCGACCCCGAGAAAATAGATGAAGATAAGTTGCCAGATCATGCACCGATTCAGATGGCAAATGGTTCTCATCTCATGAAAAAAATTTCAAGGAGATATGTTTCCAAAATAATTGAATGGGCGATTGGTGGATCTGACGAAGCCATGAAACTGATTTGTAGCATTTCGAGGTGTTTGAATACAAGATATTGCAGTTTTCCACTTAAGACATTAGTGGTGTGAGAGAACGATATTGACCCCAAAATATTATTGAATTTTCAAATTAATTTAATGTGAAAAATATTGAAATATGAAAATTAAAAAAAAAAAAAAAAGTGGCAACATTAGGCTTAATCAAGCAGAGATCGTTGTTCATCCATATTTTTTTTTTATCTAGAGCTTCGTTTGGCCTTCCATTTGTTGTGTTGCAAACCACTTATAGGGATTTATGCAAAGTACCATATTTGGGTATAATTAATGAAGTATCAAAATCTTGTCTGTGTCTGAGTTTCTACATCCACATGCTTTTCACAAGAAAAACAAAGGTCCTCAAGTAGTTCTGATCATTGGGCGTACTTTAATTTTTTCATAATGATGATTCTCATATCCTTATACTCATAGGATAATAGCTGCAGTGTATGTGCTTTACTTATTTGTAGTTTAAGATAGGTTTAGTTATGGGGAAAAAAAAAGAATGGATGAGCTAGATTTAGAATATAGTGGTCTAAAACAATTGATTATTACTATTTTAATTGCTGAGAATAGTGAATAAGTGGGTATTTGAAATTGATTTAAAAATAAATAGACAATATCAAATAAAAATAAAAATAGATGGAACAATCACACCATAATAGAGTTTTAGAATTATGGATGTGTAGACTTGGTTTAGAAGGAATCATTGAGTTTAGTGTAAAATTTGGATTATGTATTGTACAAAAACATTTTAAATGCCTATTATCTGACCAACAAACTTTCTTAGGGAAAATTTGGGAGTGCCTCTATGATTAGTGAATATGTTTCTAACCAAGGAATCTATACTATGCACTTTTCAGGATTTGGGATTTTTCTTTGCAAGTTTGCTTCTTGATGTTGTACAATCTTATATTTGGGCTTCTTTAAAATACTAAGAATAGTCTCAAATAATTTCTTCTTTTTCTCTTCACCTAATTCACCACAACACATATAAAAGGACAAGGGATAAAATTAGTTGGGTTAGGTAATCTTAATAGATTTACAACAACATATTTCACATGCTAGAATTAAATCCCACAATTATTTTGTATTGTAAATGGAATGTTGAGCAAGGATTTCAACCTCATTTTTTTCTAGAAGTGCTAATGCAAATTCGTGAACATTTTTTATTTTTCAACTCTCTTTGAGTACAAGTGGATGATGTCAGAATAACTCAAAGTATCAAAGTGGAAGACTCTATCACAAGTTTAGAAATATAAATGTAAATTGAAGGCTGTAACTCAGATTATAGATAAGGACTCACATTTTCTCATATATATCATAAATTACTAGGAATGATTTATATATAGGACTCCCTAGGACATGAGATGTGCATGGTTGACTACTAGTAGCAATCCTCTTCAGGGCATGTTACTGTTGTATTCTATTTGAATTCATCCAAAAGTGTAAAATGGAAGTTACAAAGACCCAGACTTGCATGGTAGAATGATTTTGTATACATTTATTTAACACCATCATTTGGTCTATGAATTACTTAAAAATGAGTTTATTTGCGACGTGCAAGACAATTACAGTTGCTTAAACTATCACAAAGATATTGAAATTCTTACAAAATAACCTTTTATTATTATGAATTAAAAATGCATGTCACTAAAAATATATCAAAAATATATGTTGGTATGAATAGGGTTATTTCCTGTCTAATTCCACCATCAGGTGTGAACGGGGTTATTTTCCTAACTGGTTCCACTGGTTGATTCCTTTGACACCTCGTCTAGTTTTGTTTACTTAGGTGTTTGTCTCACCTCACAGGGTTATGACACCTGTCACAATCCTATGCAAGGTTGGTGAGAGGTATTTAGTATAAATACCCTCTATGTAAGCTTGTTTTGTTACACCAATTGAATGAATGATTCATGCATTTTTTTGAGTTTAACATTCATTCTCATTCTCTAATCTACGTGCTTCCCTAGGCCTTTTAGATTCTTGTCTAAATCTTACATGGTACCAGAGTGAGTTAAGGTACCTAAGGTAGCCTAGTAGGGATTAGAATCTGTGAATTTCTCTCATAGTCCATATGTTATTTTCTTGCATCATAGGATGGTCTTGAGAATCAAAAAGATGTGAGAAGAATAATCAGATTCTTGGGGGAGCTTCTTATTCATTGTTTTAGTTTCAGATTCTTTTTTGGCATTTGAAGAAGCACGTTGGAGCTCATCGTTATGTTCATATATCTTGGATCACTCGCAATTTGTTCCAGTTGAGCATTGGAGGATCCATCATCGAAATATTTTTGCAACAGTTCTACATGCATCTCGTAGATTGAAAGAATGAGATTTGAAAGTTTTATCTTAAATACATTTTTTTCACCTTCAAATTATTTTTAAAAAAAATTAAAAATTCCTCTAAATTTGTTTCTCAAAATTCTGATTTTTTCCATTCTCCGGATGATGATGATGATGATGATGATGATTATTATTATTATTATTATTATTATTATTATTATTATTATTATTATTATTATTATTATTATTATTATACCAAAAAAACATAAATTTTTATCAAAAAAATTTATAAAAACTAAAACTTAAAAAAAAAAAAATCAATTATAAAAAAACATTTCAAAAAGTTTTTTTTTCAAAAAAATTGAAAAACATTTTAAAAAAAAAGCACAATCATACCCAAAAATAAATAAAATAAAATAAAAACCCACGTAGTTTTTTTTGGACCCAAAAAAAAAAAAACAATTGCATACAATTTTTTTTTCCAAGTCCCATGGCCTATTCACAAAGGCTGTGGCCTTTGCCCAGGGCTTCGGCCATTTCCCACGCCTATCCCCGCACAAACCAGAAAAAAAAAAAAAAAAAAAACATCAAAATTTTTTTTGTGTGTTTTTTTCAACACAAAAAAACACTCGTGGAAATCAGAGGCAAACACAGCCATCACCAATCGCCAGTGTTCTGCCAATTTGGGATTTTTCACCAACATAAATTCATTTGTGGTCGCTAGCTCTTACAAAAATTATTGGGTTCTGCCAAAAATCTTCAAATTCTCTGGTGGAAAGAAAATCCAACAAATTCATTATTGAAGGTAAAATAAATTAAACAAATCCATATTTTCTATGGTTGGGTTGTTGGTCAAAATTTGTTGGGCGTCTAAATTTGATTGAAATTTCTGGATTTTTTTCACATGGAAAATGCCAATTTTTTCAAAATTTTGAAAAATTGGATCAGATTTAGTAGCCCACCTACATTAGTCAAACTTGGCTAGTAATTTAAATTGAATGAAGCTCTGATTTTTCCAACATGTAAAAAATGACCAATTTTTTATTTTTTTGAAAAATTTGATCAAATCTAGGACTTTCACTAAATCTAGTGGGTTTCATTAAATTTAGTAAATTTTTCTAAATTTGGCAGATCACCAAATCTGGAGGCAGTTCTGCTAAAGTTGGAAGATTTTTAAATTTAGCAACAGTTTCGTTAAATTTGGTGACATATTGTATGGTCCCTTCTCCGTTGGCGTTTTTGATTTTGCAGTTCAATTTCAAACGACCATATCTTGATCATCATAGCTCCATTTTACGGACAATTTTTTTTTTTTTTTTTTTTCCACCCTCTACATGGTGGTGTAGACATTTTCTATAATTGATCAGTGATTTTTCAGTAGTTGGTACTTTTTCACAAGCTTTGCAAGCATGTCATCTATTTTGGACCTCTTGGGACTCCATTTGGGCTCATCCAAAACCCTTTTTGAGTACCTTTTTTTTTAAATTGCATATTTTTTATGTACTTCACAGATATGGTATTAGTTTCTATCGTTGTCTTATAAAATTGTCACTTAATTATTCTTGCCTTCTTTTGGTAAAGTGTACACCAATTGCAATTTACCACTTAGCCAATGTTGCAAGTAGAATTTGTAACCGCACTAATTATAAAGTGCCAAACTTCTATTTGCTTAGGGGGATCCCTGATTTAGTGGTTTTTAGGGGGTTGTGTTAGTGTCTCAATCTGTACATTGAGTGTGTGTTTGCATTTCTTTTTCCATGATTAATCCTACTTTTCCTTTGTTAACTCCATATAATTATAATACATGGGAATCACATGCATGAAGTGTACTAATGGGGAAAGGATACACCCACTACATTGAGGGTACATTTTCAGAACCCACAGATCCTAAAGAAAAGATTGCATGGTTAATTGAACATACTAAAACTCTTGGATATCTGCACACATTCATTTCCTTAGATATATTGTTTCACATTGATCAATGTAAAAATCATAAGGAGGCATGGGACATCCTTAAGAAACTATATGGTAAAATGGATGAGGTCAGAGGGTATCAAATTGACGATGAACTCTCCAATCTTGATCCATCTTCTTTTGACAACATTTAGGACTATGTCACTAAGCTAAATGAACTCTACACACAACTCAAAGTATGTGGACTTGATAAAAAGGATGTTCAAGTAATTTTTAATGTGCTTAGCAAGCTTCTTATTGAATATGCTGCATTTGTATCTAGCTTTCATACTCATTGGCTAACAATGGGTCAGGGCTATGTTATGCCCACATTTGAGACATTTACTGAAATGCCAATGCTTGAGAAAATTAAGTTTCTCCCTATAGGTATTCTCAAGCCATTTAAGTCACATGCATTAATGGTAGGACCTCCTCAACATTCAAAAGGTCCTAAGCAGAAAAAACAATAAATGTCAAAGCCATGAAAAGCACCTCCACAGTCTTCACATCCAACATCAGTAGCATCAAAATCCTACAAGAAGCAAAAGGATTTTCAAAAGAAGGGATGACCAACTTTCTCATATTGTAATAAATATGGTCATGATGAGCATCATTATCATGCTAAACAAGTTTATGAATTGAAACATTTGCTCAAGAAGAATAATATCAGTTTTTAATCATCTTATACAAAGGTGTCCTCTCCTTCTACTTCTTCACAATCTAAGAAAGGTAAAGTTCAAGAACTTGGCACAACTGACAAGTCTTCTCAACAATGGATACTTGACTTTGGGGCCACACATCATATGGGTTCTAATAAAAAATAGTTTTCTTCATTGGAACCTTGTTTGTTGCCTCACATTCTCATAGGAGATGATACATCGATGGATGTTACTGGAAAATGATCAGTTGTAATGCAAGAAGGCACCTTTTTAGATGTAGTTTATGTTCTAGATTTATGTGTCAACCTTCTCTTAGTCTACTAGATCATAAATCTTGGGAATGGAAAGAAAGTTGAGTTCTTTCTTAATTCAGTAAAAATTTAGGATCTTGAGGTTAATGTCTTAACTACAATAGAAAAAGATGATCATGAGTCTCATTTATATGTATTCTCCCATTTTGTACCTCATTCCCCTTCTACTGCTTTTCTCACTCATACATATTTGGTGAGCAAACTATGGCATGAGCAGTTTGACCATCTCAACTACCACTATCTTCAGTAGCTCAACTCAAAGGATATGGTTCAAGGACTCCCTCCCATTCAATTTTCAATGGCATATGTTCAAGATGTACAATCGGCAAGCATTCAAAGGAGAAGTTTGATAAAAGGTCATCTCGGAGGGCTTTACAAGTCCATGAATTGGCTCACAGTGATCTTATGTGTCCATTTCCCACATTATCTTTTAGCAAAACTTGTTATGTCCTCACTTTCATTAATGACTATTCACGATCTATTTGGGTCTACTTCCTTTGTCAGAAGAGTGAAGTCTTCAACTCGTTTCTAGAAATCAAGGCTCATACTAAAAAATAATCTAAAAATCTCTCAAAATTCTCTGCACTAATAATGGCTGAGAATATGTGAATCATCACCTTGAGAAATTTTACACACTTGAAGGGATCAACCTTCAACATTCCATTGTCTACACACCCTAGTAGAATGGTGTTTCTAAATGGAAGAATCATGCCTTGAAGGAAATGGCAACTTGCATGATACATGCTCGCTCTCTTGATCCATATTTTTGGGCTAAAGCTATTAATTGTGCCACTCAAATTTAGAACCACATTCTTCATAAAGCCTTGAAAGGTGTGACTCCTTTTGAAGATTGGTGTGGTCGAAAACCTATTGTAGGACATTTTTGAGTTTTTGGCTCCCCTGCATTAGCATGCATTCCTTCAAAATAACATAAATCTCTTCAACAATAGAATTGAAATAGACTTTTTGTTGGCCATTTCGATGGTGTCAAGGGATATCAACTTTTGGATCTAGAGACAAAGGAGCTTTTCATTGATAAGAATGTTAAATTTGAGGATATAGTTTTTCCCTTGGCCTCTAACACTCCATCTCCTCCATCCATATTAGAATCTAATGATAGTGATTCAGATGATTCAATGTCACCTCCACTTGGGCCATCTTCAACAGCGACTGCAACCCCATCTTCATCATCACCTCAATGGGTTTGACATACTCTTCAGTCAGTAGGTACATTTCTTAGGGATCCTTCAAACACTCAGAGGACTCAGTCAAAACATCATCATCTTCCACATGTATACATTGCCCTTGCTTTTGATCCACAATCTTTTCATGAAGCATCTGGTCATGCTGAGTGGGATTCAAAAATAAAATAAGAATACAGATCCTTGATAAGGAACAACACTTGGGATTTAGTCCCCCTTCCAAAATAAAGTAAGATGGTTCATTGTAAGTGGATATACCAAATAAAATATGTAGTGGATGGAACAATTGATATGTTCAAAGCACGCCTTGTTGCCAAAAGTTTCTCACAAGTTCCTAGTGTTGACTATATCGAGACCTTTTCACCTATTGCTAAGATAAACTCCATTCGTTTGACTCTTTTTATTGATACATCTCATGGTTGGGTTGTACATCAGATGGATGTGAAGAGTGCATTTCTGAATGGAGATCTTCAAGAAGAAATTTACATGGAGCAGCCACAAGGGCTCCTAAAGGACTCTTCTTTGGTTTGTCACTTAGGAAAGTTTCTCTATGACCTCAAAAAGGGCCCTAGATGGACTCATTTCTTCTATCGACTAGATTCTCACATTGTCATTTGGATCTCGTTGTCTAGATTCTAAGATAAAATAACTCCCATTTACTTTTTTTCCTTTACGTTGATGACTTAATTCTTACTGGGAGTTCTTCATCCATCATTGACAGAGTCAAATCTGCTTTGCACGAGCACTTTTCTATGATTGACTTGGGCCTTTTGCATTACTTTCTTGAGATTGAGATCACTTAGTCCTCTTCTGGGATCACACTTGCATAACCTGAGTATGCTCTTGATCTAATTTCTTGATTTAATATGGTAGAATGTAAGCCTAGACTGACTCCCTTCCTGTCTAGAGTTAAGCTTGAGGTGAAGTCTTCCACTCTACTAGTTGATGCCACTTTGTATTTTTAACTTGTTGGAAGTCTCATATATTTGATGCACACTCACCTTGACATTTGTTTTTCAATTTTCATGGTCTCTCGCTTTATGCAAGATCCTCATGAACTTCATTGGAAAGCAACCAAACACATCTTACATTACATTCAATGCACTCCTCAACATGGGATACACTATGCAACTAGGATTAGTCTTGACTTGGTTGGATATATAGATTTTGATTAGGCTAGTGATTCTGAAGATCATAAGTCCACATCTGGCTACAGCTTTCACCTTGGTTCTGACCTCATTAGCTGGCATCGTAATAAGTAACATGATATTACTCTATCTTCAATTGAAGCTGAGTATCAAGGGGATGTTAATGCTACTACTGAGGCCATTTGGTTTTAGAATATTCTAACTGAGTCTAATGTCACTATTCCATGACCATTTATCATTCTTTGTGACAATTAAATTACCATTCAAATTTTAAATTAACCTAGTTCATCATCAGAGGACCAAACACATCAAGATGCATATGCACTACATCAAGGAGCTGATTTAGGAGCAAGTCATTGATCTATGATAATGTCCTATGATATAGCAAGTTGTAGATATCTTCACCAAACCTTTCATTGAGAGCAAGTTCCATCATTTTTGAACTCTCTTAGGGATATGAGACACTACTTTTGGGGGGGTCACTTGACCTTCCTTCATCATCCTCTCATGGGGGGAATTTTTTCCTACGGTTTTTCTCCTTCTCTTATGTTTTGAGGATATTTGTGTGTATATGGGTACCTCATCAATCCTTGTTGTTAGTACCCATTTCCTATTTTCTACATGATTGAATAAACCCCTAAGTTGCACTTAAGTGGGGGTGTTGGTGCGAACAGGGTTATTTTCTATCTAATTCTACCGTCAAATGTAAACAAGATTATTTCCCTAATCGGTTCCACTAGTTGATTCCTTTCACACCTCATCTAGTTTAGTTTACTTAAATGTTTGTCTCACCTCACAAGATTATGACTCTTGTCACAATCCTATGTAGGGTTGGCGAGAGGTATTTAGTATAAATACTCGTTATATAAGCTTATTTTGTTACACTAATTGAATTAATTATTCATGCATTGTCTTGAGTTTAGCATTCATTCTCATTCCCTAATCTACATGCTTCCCTAGGCCTTGTAGATTCTTGCCCAAATCTTACAATACAGATAACCTTTGTTTAACCCAAAGTTCAAACATAGCAAAAACTCACTTTTTACAAGTTACAAAGATTAACTATTTATAGAGTCTACATGACTCTTTGAATTATTATCTCTTCATTCCTTCATCCTTTCAATCCTAGGGAACATTCAACCTTCTACTTATCCTATCTAGTTACATGGTTGATTATAGCATATACATTTATCGGATATATAATTTTACATAGATATTGAAAACTATAAATAATAGTGCCTTAAATACACATTCCTAGACTTAAGTTTAGTTGTCTTATCTGGAGACAAAATTTGTTATCGATGTATGTTATCCTTCATCATATTTTGACCCTTGAGTGATCTTCCTAAAATTTCTCACATCTGTCCTATCTAGAATATATATTCATAGTTTCACAATAAGTTTTATTTACTAGTTTTCACTTCTTGTATACTATTTAACAACCATTTAAATTTTTTAAGTATGCAATGTACTAACCTATTTCCCTTTATGTATTTTTAATAGGTTGGTATAACTATGAGGCTTCCTTTACTAGTTTTCAATCTTTATTGACTTGCTTGCAGAGACATTGCCTAAAATTTATTTACCTAAAAACTTAGTGATAAACACCAGAAAATATTATGGAAGGCATTTATATCTTACTATGGAGGAGGTGGCAATGGTTGTGTTTGTGTTGGTAGCACTTGTAGACATGTAAAATTAGCCACCAATGGCTTTGCATCAAACTATTAGACTAATTCTTACCAATCATTAAATATTTAACCTAAAAATTTCTATTAATCTCGAATGTAGATTCATAACCTTACATTAAATCAACTTGATACATTAAATCAATTAAACAAGACAAATATACACGTTGAATTAATCAAAATCAAACAAATGACCAAATACCTAAAAATAATTAATTAATCTACACACCTTAATCAAAATCAATTAGCAAGTTAAATTAATTTTAAATCCTTATTGAATTCACCCATGAGCTAATAAATCAATTAAATAAATCACTAAAAAAAATTCAAGAGCATCTTAGAACATCATAGAACACACTCATTACCTTTGTGAGTTGTAGCTTTTTAAAAATATCTAAAAGAATATCTTACAAATATGTCAAACTCAACTAAGATTATTAAACTCAACCATGGTCAGATTTAACCCATTCTAAGGGATTTGAAAGCCTATAAAAGCAACCTTAGAGCTCTTCATTTAGGTAGCTCAATCAAAGTAGAGTTATAATGCAAAAATAAATTCATGAAGCTAAAATTCTAGTGTTATAATGCTAAAATTGAGCCAAAGCCATCAAGCCATCAATCAAGACAAGTATTTAACAATGGTGCATAGAGGTGATAATGTTAACCATATGTCATTGATGAAGACTTTGTATGCATAAACTAAGCAAGCCAACTAAATTACCATTTGGAGCTATCAAATATTTGGTAAGGAATTTGTGTTTTTATGTTTATATTTCTCATTTCCTTCCATGTTTTGTTGAGTTCTCATTTGGTTTATTAATTGTGCTCCCCCCATGATTAGGCCTAAAAGATGTTAGATTGTTATTGGATTCATTTTTCTTTATTTTTTATACTAACTCCATACTAACCTCCTCCTTTGAGTTAAAATCTTAGATCACAAATGGCACGTCTATTGGGACATGATTGGGCACCCCATATATTTGAACAAAATTAGTTGTTAAAATAGCTCTTATTTTTAATTCGTTTACTATTTTTATGAATTTTTTATAGGTTGTATTTAAGGGTTTCATCCTAATTCTCTCAAAACTTAATTAAAATATGATTTTTAATTTAGAAGTTATGATTCATTTAGTGACTGTCACTTTTTATTTTCTAATTTTCTAATAAAAATGGCTAGTACATAGATAATAACTTTTTTATTCACTATTTTGACTTTATTTTTTATAGAGAGGTGAGTCCTAGACCTATAAACAGCCTCCAAAACTTTTGTGACAAATGAATGTATATTTTAAAATTTATGGTTATAATACTAACTATAGGGTTTTATATTTTATGTGTTCAGTTTTATTTATTTTAACCTTCTAACTTGTTTGTATGTTACATAGGTTCATTTATTTTTTGATATTTATTGAGTTTTTGTTGAGATTTTTCCTAACATTTACCTAACCTAACATGTTTACTTTATTAAGGTTTTACCTTCGGGTCGATAGATTTTACCCTTCAAAGTTGTTTGTCTCATTTGATAAATAAGCTTCAAGGCTAAACAAAGTGCTAACATTTTTCTTGCAGAGATCATTTAAAAAATCCTAAAAATAAGTTTATTCATTTTTTTCACACTTCTTTTGGGATGTTTTAAAAAAAATTATGCATTTCACTTTGGGTTTAAAAATAAATTTTTACATGTTTGTGTTAAATGTTTTGATTGTTCTTTCAAAGTTCACAACTTAAAGCCAAGGGGATAAAGAACATCATCACACATATAATTTAGTGTTTTAAAATTGAACACACTTCAAGTTTTTTTGAAAAATTTTTATCATTATTTTTTTAGATTAGATTTATTTGAACAAATAGGGAGTTTTGCATGTATGCTCTCCCATCCATCACCTTTAGGGAACTTTTGAGATCAAAAGAACCACAACTTCATTGCAAAGTGTCTTAGTCAAAAGATATAAAAGAGAAGTTGTCAAGGCTCTCTCCAAGACCTACATGGCTTGGGTGATCTAGAAATAACTTTTAAAGCTCTTTATTTTGTCTTTTACTTTTATTGCATCTTGGCTTGTGAGGGGGACTTCATTACCTCCCATAAATTATTTAGGGAAGCTTTGACCTGAGGTTTCATCTCCTAACATTATTTTCAATCCCTCTCCATGGGAGGTATTAAATTGGGATCACCCCATTAGGATCAAAGGTTTGAACAGTTAAACTTTCTCCTAACATTAGAGCTAAGACTAAGATGTGTAAGCGTTGAACATCACACTACACTGAATGAGTAACGGATGTAGTGGTTGTAAAAAAGGTAAGACCTTTTTACAACAAGCCATATAATGCAAACCCAAATGATGTGAGATTATTTTGGCACATTGGATGTGAAAGTCCTATACAATTGATCCATCTAGAATGTTTGAAAAACAATTAGTTTAGTCAACCCTACATTGCCATACCCTTGCTAGAATTTGGGCAATTATACTTAGTATATTTTAGTCATTTTTGCTTAGTGTGTTAGACTAAAACTTTTATTATTCGAACCATATCATTTGACAAGTCATAATTCCACATCACTCCACTATTTGAGGAGACATCATGTCATCTATATGACACTTTGATTAAACTTAACAAATATTTTTTTTTATGTCAAAATATTGGGAGTAGCACTTGATTGAGGAGGGCACCATTAAGCTCCCCAAATAATTTCAAAATATTGTGCCTTTAAATTATTTAAACATAAATCATTTGTCACATTTTATTTCAGGAGTGCTAACATTGTTATGATGCCCAATTTGTTTCAAAAGACTTGTCTTGTCTTGCATCCAAATTATCATTATTGAAACCAATCATTTGAGCCTTATTAGATATTTATCTAAGCCTAGTCATGTTATTCAATCTTTTCTAGATTATTTTTCATTAGATCCTAGTTTACCTTAGTTGAGTCCTTGATTAACTATTACAAGTTTAAATTCAAATATTGGTTGCTTTCGGTTTAAACCTCAATTCGTGGGGTTGATACCCAGATCTTCCTCTTTTGGATTATGTAACTCGGGTTAATTTGTCACTCAAATTCAAAAAATTATATTATTTTGTGCTTTTATTTTGGTCAAATTAGTTTATCTTCAAAACATCTCTTGTTTAGCATCTTATACCAATCAGATCATGTTTTATGTCTAGAGTCATGTACCTTGTCTATGTTAAACTATTCCAAGTTTGTTAGATTAATCAATCATCCTTTTCAAGTCAAGATTTTGCTTTTGTTTGGCCATTAGTCCTTGCATATCATGTTTAAGCCTTGTTTTTGACTCCGTATTTAGACAAAAGACCTAGCAATTTTTCCCCTTAGTAGCTTAGACCTACTTGGAACATGTTTCAACATTAGAGTTTGATAGTTTTATTCATAAGTCATTTTGTGTGGCCTTTACGTGTATTAGACACTTATCATTTATCATTTGATCCTACATTATTTTTATCAAAGAAATTCATATACTTTTTGGAGATTCAACTCCACCTTTGACCAAGCTAGATCACATTTAAACCCTTTGTCTTTATAAAAGGCATATATTTATAAAGTTTATATAACTGTAATCCCTTCTTGTTGTGAAATATTTTCATTTAATTTGAACATGACTGACTATACATGTAGTGTAACTATGTACAATTCAGGATATGGAAATCCTTTCACACAAGGGGACTTTATGGAAAACCTACTGAAGATAATGTCATTTGGGAAATAATTTCTTATCCACCCCAAAACATTCAACTAGGGGGACAAAGTTAAGATCCTTTGGCCAACTATTTAGTTAGTACACCTCCATATACAATGTAAGATCAAGAGATAATAGCCTAATACTTATCTAGCATATCATTAGTTGTAGAAAGTACTCAATAATAACCTTATCACATCATATTGCCATCAATGTATGATCCCAATAGAACTATAGAGGTAGGGTTTGAAATCTTATAAAATCTAGAAAGAGGGCCTTCCAACATGTTTTACAATTAGACTCATAAATGATTCTCTTCTAGCAATCCTAATGCCATTATACCAATACCTTATCAAAACCCCCATGTGTTTATTCCACAAAAAGGTCCCATGGATGACCACTTCAATCAAATGCATCAAGCATACCAGACATATCTCAATTTAGTGCATAACTTCACTAATATGGCATTGTCAAATGTGCCTCTTATTAATCTAGCTCCTCGAACAAGAGTTTTAATAGAGTTGATAGGGCAAGACAATCAGGGTTTAAACCCATTTATGCAAAACACTTCAGTAGAAACCATTTTCAATACATTGATTATAAAAGAAATATCTTTAGCTTCTATGCAAGATACTAAGCAAAACATAGGGGATAATGTGCAAACAATGTCCAATTTAAACCAAAGTGGTGTCGGCACACAAATAATCAATTAACAAAACCTACTTTCAGCTAGCACTATTATTGGTTTTCAAATCAAGGAGTAGGAACTTCTACATCCTAACCTCAACCAACTACTTCTAATCCTCAACTAGTCACTTCTTCAAGCACATAACCAATAAGATTAATTAGCTAGCTAACAAGCAGTACTGCACCACAACAAAATGTGTCGAATCTTACTCCTCCCCAAAATGTGGAATTCTTCAAGCACACAACCAATAAGATTAAGTAGCTAGCCAACAAGCAATGTTGCACCACAACAAAATGTGTCGAATCTTACTCCTCCCCAAAATGTGGCATGTAGTATTTCATAATAATAGGCACAATCAAGTATCCCAATGCAACAGAGGCTAAACACATTGCCACCTCAATAGGGGAAAACCAATGATTCACCTCACCAAGTAGCAATGAACATACCTCTTCCCTCATAGGCCAATATACCAATCCAAAATTAAACAATGTCTAATCAATAGAGTATTCATATTGGTTAATGACAGGTATCAAATATCCAACATGCATCCACTTCTAAACATGTATTAGTGCAACAAAGAGGTTCCAATGTTCCTCAAGTACCTTCTAGGTAGCAATTGCCTTTTGTGCAGAAAATACCATAGGTTCAGAGATAGGGTCTTGGCTCACAAGTTCCCATTCAATAGAAAAGTTCAAATAGTCAACAAAAAATCCCTATTCAACCACAATAGGCATAATATGGTTATATCCATCCATCCCAGCCTCAATATTTATCAAACTAATTGTACATATACAACCCCAACCAGAATGTCACACCACCATAGATACAGTTTCAAAAATTACACTCTAATCTATGCATGTGTATCCCTAGACTATTCCCTAGCCAATCTAAGATAACATATAAAATCTATCCATCAATCCCAATCCAAGTCATCCACTTTTGAATTCCCAACCATTAACCCAGGCCAACATTCCAACAAGTTTCCTTGAGAAAGAATTACAACAAATGAAGGATGCAATTACTACCATCCAAGCTAGGAAACAAGTTAAAAAGTTCAAATTGGATGATGTGTGTTCATATCCTTTTAATATGGAGTACTTAAAAATTGCATTATCTCCAGGATATGATCCACCCAAGTTTGACAAATATAAGGGGAAAGGTGATCCCAAAGCACATCTAATGGAGTTTTTTATTGCATGTCAGCCAATGGTATATAGTGACATCTATCTGTTGTTGTTATTTTCAAGGAGTTTAACTGGATAGGCCTTGGAATGATTTTTGAAACTACCAAAGAACATGATTTCTAACTTCGATGATCTATCAGATAAGTTTTTTCAACACTTCTCATACAATCTCAAGCATGAGATTTTATTGGTCAACTTAATGCAAGCAAAGCAAAAACTAGGTGAAAGTTTTGTAAGTTATCTATAGTGATGGAGAGCCCTTGTAAGCTACTTTACCCATAGTCTACCAGACAAGCAACTAGTAGTTATGTTTACCAAAAATCTACATAGTGAAATATCCTACTATCTAGAGTTATAATGTGCACATTCATTCAAAGAGATCGTCGACAAAAGTTTAGTATTAAAAGATCCCTTATTAACAAAGGGATCATAAAACTAAACTCAACCAATCAAAACAATAGTCAAAACCAAAATCAAACTAATACTCAGCATCAACATCCAGTCCAAATGTAAGCATCATAACTGGCACAGGTTAATAACAATGATAGGCCAAAACAATTTAACTGCAACAATAATGTTGTCAAGAATGGGGTAATGGAGTCATGCCATTTCCAAATGGTGCAAACACCATCTACTCATCCAAAACCACCTTTCCATCTTACTCCTACCCAACAACCTCTTCAACAACCACAACACACACAACAAGCACAATCTAGGCCAATGCAACAACCATAGTAGCCTTTGACTTTACAAAACCCACCTCCTTCGAGGAGAAACCCACCTACTCATCATGCTTTTACCTAACTTGGAGAACCCATAGAATCATTATTTTAAAAATTCATAATAGCTAACCTAATCAGATACCCTATTCCAAAAGAGCAATATCATGAGGGTATAAACTTGCCAGACTGGTAAAAGCCAGAATAATTATACAAGTTTCATAAGGTTAAATGCCTAATTTAAAATGTTATGTGTAAATCAGACATGCTATTCAAAATATGTTGGAGAATGGAAATATCACATTGGATAATGGAGCTTCCACATCTAATCAGAACCCATTTCCTCAATATAACAATCATTATGTGCAACAATAACAAAATCATAATCAATAGAACTAACAACATAACCAATAAAACCAAAATAATGGATAGAATCAAGGCCACAATAGTGGCCACAACCAAAAAACCTACCATGTTACACATGACTATAAGTCAATTTAGGTCATATCTCGAGAGGTAGCGTTAACACCATTTCCATCAATTATAAACCAAATTTCAACCAAACAAGACTATTTCTAGTCATACTAAGCCATTCTAATCATTTTGGTAACCCTTTTTTGGCCTGGGTCCATACACAAGCTAACCAACTTGTAGGGATTCCCACGTTAGAACCTTATACTAATAACTCATCATTCACATGTGACCACACTCAAGTACATTGTTGATTAAGACTTATCTTATTTGGCCCCCCTCCACCATCATTAATTAGCAACAATAGTTCTATATTTAATCTTAATTATGAAATGACAACTCAGTGATCTAAAATTATGATACCAAGCCCATAACCACCTACCACTTCACCCATCATCCAACCCATTGTTCGATCTCAAGATAATCCACTTAACATTATTCAAGAAAAGACATTTGATATAGTGGAACAATTGTAAAAGATGCTAGCACAAATATCCATTTTAGATTTGTTTTGCATGTCAACAGTCCACAAAAAAATCTTGAATGAATACCTTAGCCAATCCACTGTTCTGAATGACATATCCCCTGACCAATTTTAAACTTTGGTTAGACACCTAGCTCCAACCCAATAAGTCACATTCAACCAAAGTGATATGTCATCTCTTGGCCCACTTCATAATAATCCATTACACATTGAAGTATATATAATGCAACACAAAGTGAAACATGTCTTTATAGACAATGAATCAGGTCTAAACATTGCATCTCTCAAGCTCATCAAGATTCTTGGGTACATAATGGTAGATCTTCAAGTATAAATGATCACCATCAAAACATAGGATAATCAAAAGTGTGAATGATAAAACACCATTATCTTGCTAGTTATCATTAGGTCCTTAACTCATGATACCCTTTTCCATGTGTTGGATCTTGATTTGTCATACAATATGCTTCTGGGTAGGCCTTGGTTACATGAGATTCATGAAGTCCCATCGACATTTCACCAATGTATCAATTTCTCCCATTCAAGGATGAAGGTTAACATTATAGGAGATTTGTATCCGTATGAGCATTGTAAACATATAGAGGTTGAGTTCCAAAGTTACAACTACTATTTTGACATGAATCCATCTAATAAGTAGGCTAAGGGCAAGGTAATACTCCTCAAATTTCTAAAGGACAACTGCAATGATCTGAATACCCTTTATTCGCTCAGCCACATGCTGCCTCTTAAAGTATCCAATCATTTTACCATCTCGACTAATGGCCAGGAGAGTACTTGATTCATGATACCTTTCATATCACAAAACTTCCTCAAAACCCAAAAACCTTTGGAAGACCTAAATCTATGCCATGTAGGCATTGGTAAATAAATGGTAAAGTCCACATTCACAATCCAGGACAAGTCATTTCCATACCATCTTTTAGCCTAGAACAATACCCTCTCGAAGGAGATGAGTCATGGTTGTATAATGATAAATTAGCTGATTGTTATAAGAACCCCAAGTATCCCATTCCCAATCACATCATGAAAAATCAAGATTATGAAGGAAGGGGCCTTGGGCCAAATCTATAGGGAACATTAGAACCTATTTCTATGAGAAGTGTGAAGGACCCTATAGACTTGGATTTAAACTACCTAGGGATGACCCCATATAACTTGCTCATGTTCTATCACCATCGACTAGTGATGAGGATATCAGTAGTGAAGTAGATTTTGATCATAGCTTATTCAATGACTTAGCCCAGACGAACCTACCTAATCATTCATAACAATCCCCTACCATTATATTATCCCCAATTAATAGACTGGGAACAACAAAAGGCACACATACCAATTGATGAGTTTCAAAATGATGAAGCATTCTATGATTTTCTATGCCTTAGGGACAATGTTCCATTGGGAGATCATAAATTAGGATTCTCAATCAAATTGGATCCTAGAGCCTATTTTGGAGAACGGCCGAACACCCTTAGCCAAAAGCAAATAAATAAAACATTAAGGTCTCAAAGTGAAAACCTCTTTGAGGTGATTTTTAACTAAGGAAATAATAAAGATAAAGTCCAGTCTAGTAGTAAAAACCTATTTTAGGTGCCACTAGATAGGGGTGTTCAACCTTCTTCATATATAGACCAAGAGACCACCAATGATGAACTTGTCTATATGTCTAAATATAGTATTGAAGAGAATCAATATTTTGAGAAAATCATGCAAGAAACTAACAATGATAAAAGTTCACTATGGATCTGAGTTTAGCCCTGAAGAGCAATAGGCTTTTGATCAAATCATTCAAGAGGATGCTAATAAAGAACATGATAATGGGTCCAAATTCAATTTTGAAAGGTAGGAAACCTTTGATCGAGTCATATAATAATTTTTGACTATCTTTGTCACATGGCCTGATCTCCCATTAGAAGATTCTAATTCATCATGTCTTGGAGAGCTTATCAAAGAACCAATCTTAATAGAGGACTCTAATGTTGCCAATTAGTTCAAATTATTACCAACTATCCTTGACGATGGCTCAACTCTTCTAGTTGAAGATAGAACAAAGATTAACATTGGGTCCCTAGATGACCCAAAGTGGATCAAGCTAGGTGCATCCCTTACTGAGAAGGAGCATGAAGTCCTTACAACCCTTTTGAGGGAATTTGTAGATATATTTGCATGGGCATATTATGACATGCCAAGTTTGGACACCATCTTGATTTTGCACCACCTTATGGTCAATCATGATGCCAAAATAGTAAAACAAAATCTATGTAAGATGCATCCTTGCATTGTTGTATTAGTAAAGAAAGAGTTGTAGTAACTCTTAGAAGCAAGATGTATTAGACCAATTGACTACTCTGAATGAATTTCCAATGTAGTACCTATTAATAAGAAACTAGAGGGAATCAGAAGCTGTACCAATTTATGTGACTTTAACAAATCATGCCCTAAGGATGAATTTACACTGCCTAATATTGACATGATATTTGACTCCATAGCAGGTTATAAGATGTTTTCACTAATGGATGACTTCTCAGGTTACAGTCAAATCAAAATAGCACTAGAAGATCAACACAAAATAGCGTTCACCACTATGTGGAGAACATTATGTTATTAGGTCATGTCATTTATCTTTAAGAATATAGGGCCCACTTATCAAAGAGCTATGATAATCATATTTCATGATATGATGTATGACACTATCAAAGACTACATCGATGACATACTTGGCAAATCCAAAACCTACGCCGACCATCCAATAGCATTAAGGAAGATATTTGAGTGACTATGAGAATATAAAGTCAGGCTCAACCCCAAGAAGTGTGTGTTTGGAGCTACATCAAGAAAATTATTGGGCTTCATTATGTCTCATAGGGGTATTATAGTCAATCTAACTAAACTAAGAGCCATAATAGAGATGCTACCATCAACCAATCTAAAGCAGCTCTATAGTTTGCAAGTCAAGGTCTAATCCATCTAGTGCTTTATATCTCAATTGGTAGATAAGTGCCATCTAGTTACACACCTACTAAACAAAGGTGTCATATTTCATTGGGATAACAATTGTCAAAAGGATTTTTAGCAACTAAAAAACTATCTCATGAATCCCCTTGTTCTTTGCCTCCGATGCCAAGGAAACCATTCTTATTATATCTTTCAACTACTAATAATGCTTTGGGGCCACTTCTAGATCAACACAATGAAAAGGGAAAAGATCATGCAGTGTACTATCTAATTCATACATTGGTTATGTATAAACACAACTATATGCCCATCAAAAAAGCTTGTCTTGCTATAGTCTTCATAGCTCAAAAACTACGACACTAAATGTAGAAAAATAGGATCATGGTTATTTCCAAAGTATATCCACTTGAGTATCTACTATCAAAACAAATTTGCAAGGCCATATGGCCAAATGGATCATGTTACTCAATGAGTTTGAGATAGAATATGTAAATTAGAAAGCAATCAAGGGGTAAGTTCTTGTAGATCAGTTTGTTAAAACACCTCTTAAAGACATAGATCCATTAGCATTACAATTTCCTATAAAAACCATCATGACCATCATTGAAACACATATTAAAGAGAAAATTTGTAAGTTATATTTTGATAGATCATTCACTGCACATGGATTAAGGGCAGGCCTTTTATTCATAATGCCTTAGGGGGATCTAATCCCCAAGTCATTTAGAATTATCTTTCCTTGTACCAATAACATGGCCGAATATGAAGCACTCATCATATGGATTCACCAAGTGGTACAATGGAACATATGTCATCTAACATTTTATGGTGATTCTTAGTTATCATCAATCAGGTTTCAGACCACTTCCAAACTAAAGATGACAAGATGGTTCTATACAAGGCAATGGTTGACACTCTCAAGCAAAAAAATTCCAACATTCATTTTGAACATATACCAAGAGCGAGTAATAAAATAGTAGATGTCATGTATACCATTGGATCATTGATTCATCATGCAGACACAACTAGTATCCGTTTCTTATAGAAAATCTAATAGCACTAGCTTATGAACCTTCAACTATTGTAATAATATGTGATATTATTGGTCCCAGCTCTAATTGGTACTTAGACCTATTTTCCTATTTACATGAGAAAATCTACCCACTAGATTTATCCTAAAAACAAACCAAAGATTTCCTCCATAATGCCCAATGTTACACCCTACTCAGCCTAACCCTATACTATCATAGTTTTGATGGAACTCTGCTTCATTGTTTACCTTCGATAGAATCTATACTAGTGTTATGAGAATTTCATGAAGGAGTATGTGGAGCCCACACTAGTGGGGAAGTCCTATCCAAAAATATCTTATGTATTGATTACTATTGTCCGATAATGGATGTAGATATAGTTACATATGTTAAGAAATATGATAAGTGTCAACAACATGCTAATTTGATTCATGTACCCACCAAGACCTTAAAACCGATGCTAACACCATGGTCATTTCATACATGGGGCCTTGACATCATTAAGAAGATAAACACCACCTCATCAAATAGCCATAAACACATTCTCATTGCCACCAAATATTTCACTAAGTGGGTCGAAGCTATACCCCTCACTTACGTGACTAGAATGAAAATTTCCAAATTCATCTTTAACCATCTCATTTTCTTCTACAATGTCCCTTCTAACATTATATCTGATAATGGAGGGTCATTTAAGAATAAGGATGTCAAAAAGCTATGTGTTGAATACAAGATCACACAACACTTTTCAATGGCATATTACCCTCAAAGTAATGGTCAGGCCAAAACATCAAACAAAACCATTGTCAATATTATCAAAAAAATTGTCAATGATGTCAATCATGATTGGCACCTTCAGATATTTTGTGCCCTTTGGGCATACCATACCAATCATCACATACCCATAAGAGCCACTCTATACTCACTTGTTTATGGCACTAAATTCATACTTCCCATTGAGGTTGAGTTTCCTTCATTACACATATCTTTCAATCATGTTCTCAATGATAATGACTATTGAGTATCTCACCTTTAAGATCTATATTTACTTGATGAGAAGTGCATGGACATTGTGAACAATCTGCATGCCTCAGAACTAGATTTGGGGTTAATACAATCGACATGTAAAACATAAAACATTTGAACTTGGTGATTAGTCCTAAAAGAGAACCAAAAGAATACCACGACTGAAAAGAAGCATAAAAGAAAGTGCAAACCCAACTAGGTGGGTCCTTTCATCATAACTTTATACTATGGCACTGGAGCATATAGACTCACCACATTAGACAATAATGAACTTGATGATATGATTAACATTATTCACCTCAAGCAATATTATGCTTAAGTAACTTGATGTATTGTCTATAAGGACCATTTCAAGTTATATCATATTATCAATATTCTTATTTATACCATTATCAAACTATATGTTCCACCATTCTCTCATTTTGACATTCCAACCAAACCATCCAACCATTCCATTCCTACTCAACCAAACATGTTTTAATCCTATCAACCTAGCCCATTTGACCTTGGTTCATCCATTGGTTTCATGTTTTTAGCATACTAAATCAAATTAGTTTTAGAATTTATTTCAAGAATTTCAAATAGAGGCAATATTTTAGAGTAGTATAATAGAAGTTTTACAATTGTGTCCATTTTTTATTCCCTTCTTATCAATTTTGTTTATCTAAGCCTGATTATATCACCTACTGGGGCAAATCAGTGTTCACTGGTCTTGATACTAATTATATTGCTTGTTGGGGTAAATTGGTATCAATTATCTATTAGTTGTGTCCTATTTATAACTACATATGGGAAAACTAGGATCAACATTTGTTTTTTGTGCCTTGACATATCACCTAGCCATTCTTATGTCATACTATGCCATCATATCAACTATGCTTATTGTATTGAATTAGATGCTACACTAGTCAAATTCCTCCACTATGAGGTGAACTTCTATGAATTAAAGCCATTTTGGGACTATGTGTGTCACATTTGATTCATGTTGAGGTTAGGTCACTCCCCCTTTAGCCACACTCTCACCATTTTGTGAACAACTTCAACCAAGCTCTCATCATTTTGTGAGCATCATTTCAAGTCGTAATGCTCTGGTCATTTTATGAGCTTGGACCATTTTAGTGTCTCATCATTCTTGATTGAGTTGAGATACTTAAAAAATTCTAAAAACATTTGAAAATCATTTAGAAAAACTAAAAATATTGACCACTTATTTGCCTTAAGGATTTTGGGAACCCTCACTAAGTCACAAATAAATCACTTGTTTCTTAGTTTCCCCATCCTTTTTGTCTTTTTATCTTACACTAACACCATTTTGTGAGTTCATCCCAATTCTTCTATCACATCCATCATGTTTTCTATCAATCATCATTTTCTTCCCATTTCTTGAGAGAACTATATTTGGCCTGAAGTTTTGTTGGATCATCATATCCATGAAACTATGTAGGAAATGTCCACTTGCCTAGTGCATATGGAGACAACTCGACCACCCCTTCCTTTTCTTGTATTACCCCATCTTGTTTGTTTGTTTAGTTGTCACCTAATTTTTAGGGGCAATGTTCATCATGTTGTTTATACTAGCATAAGGACTAATACTTGTTTATTTTTTTATTTATCTTATTTATTTCTTTGTTTGTTTGTTTTGTTCATTTGTTTGTGTGCATGTTTGTTGTCTTTCATCACTATGGCCTTGATTTAATCTACGTGTGTTCATTGAGTGATTCCTTGCACATTATTCTTGAATCTATCCATATTCAAATGTTTACATTATCATCATGGTTTTTATCATCAATGTAATTATTTTCCATTGAGTATCGACTATCGAGAGTCAGTCCTTATGAATATTTTGTCAAAGCCCCCATGGCGTTCTATCATGAGGCCTACCATCAAATGCTATAGCAAAAATAAGCTTTGAGAGGTCTACAATATCAATGCAGTATCACCATCTCCTCGACACTGACATCAAAACCAATCCCAATCATATCCCAAATAAAGTAATTAAGTAACAAAATAATTTCAACCTTTGTTAGTTCAAAAAATCATCTCCCTACTAGCAGGTTGTCCTAATTCATATTTATCCTTTGTATCAAGTTATCAATCATCAACCATCAATCATTATTTTCCTAATCAAGGTATACTACATCAGCATTGTACACCATCCCACATGCATTCTCAAACATTTTGCTTTCTTGGTTTTCTATCCTAACTAGGGCAGCTCCATCTTCTTAATTATTACATTGTATGCTATGTCAAATCATTGTGTTCTCATACCATGTTGCCACTAGCAAGGTACAATGTTTATAACCACCTTTGGGAAAACCATTGTACACTGTCTTGTATTTCTCAGTGATTTTGCCCAAATTTGGGTGAATCATTGTGTTATCACCCCTTCATCTTCATTTGTTTGGTCCCCTCATTTAGCTTCTTTCTTTTGAGGGACTGTTTACTAACCCACTTACCAACTGCTCCCTTGAGGGGATATCTATAGTTCAATCATTACCATTATAGTCGTAAGCATAAAGAACCATTTTATTCTTTGAAAATATGTTACTATGCTTACAACTTGCAACATCTTCCCAAATAGGGGTAAACTGTAGACATGTAAAATTGGCCACTAATGGATTTACATCAGACTATTAGACCAAGTCTTACCAATCATCAAACATTTAACCTAAAAATATCCATTAATCTCAAAATTGTCTTCATAACCTTACATTAAATCAATTTGTCTTATTAAATCAAATAAATAAGGCAAATACACACATTTAATTAATCAAAATCAAACAAATGACCAAATGCCTAAAAATAATTAATTAATTTACACACCCTAATCAATATCAATTAGCAAATTAAATCAATTTCAAATCCTAATTGAGTTCACCCATGAGCTAATAAATCAATTACTAAAAATGAAATTCAAGAGCATCTTGGAACATCCTAGAACACACTCATTATGTTTGTGAGTTGTCACTTTTGGAAAATATCTAAATGAATATCCTAGGAATATGCCAAACTCAACCAAGGTTAATAAACTCAACCATGGTCAGATTTAACCCATTTCAAGGGATTTAAAAGCCTATAAAATTAACCCTGGAGCTCTTCATTTAGGGATCTCAATCAAAGTAGAGTTATAATGTAGGAATAGATTCATGAAGCTAAAATCCTAGTGTTATAATGCCAAAATTGGGTTAAATCCATCAAGCCATTGAATCAATCGATCCATCAAGCCATCAATCAAGCCAAGAATTTAACAATGGTGCATAGATGAGATGATGTTATCCATATGTCATTGATGAAGACTTCGTATGCATAAACTTAGCAAGCCAACCGAATTACCATTTGGAGCTATCAAGGATTTGGTAAGGAATTTGTATTTTTATGTTTATATTTCTCATTTCCTTCCATGTTTTATTGATATCTCATTTGGTTTATTCATTATGCTCCCCCCATGGTCAGGCCTAAAGGATGTTAGATTGTTAGTGGGTTCATTTTTCATTATTTTTTAGACTAACTCTATACTAACCTCCTCCTTTGAGTTAAAATACTAGATCATAGCACTGACTCACTGACTTACCATGGAAATCATACATGATGACATTGATGCTCTGGGAGTAGACAAGATTTTTTGTTGCAGTGTCCCGATGGATTATTATGATGTTTATTGGGTTGTTATTCATTATATACTTTGTAGAGCCTTTTGAGAAAGGTCTTTGGAAAATTAGATGGAACTACATATTTAGACTCATTGAGAACATTATTCATTGAAACCAGATCATCTACCATGTTGATTTTTAATTTTTTTCAATCACCTAAACCTTCATGTATCACTATGAAAAGTGTGCATAGTTATGAAAAATTTTCCATGATTACTTGCACATTGTCTTCCCCTACAATTATGATTAGTGGTCTATTTAGTGCAACATTTTAATTAATGACCATATTTATTTACTCAAAGTTCTCAACATATATTTATGCTTAGATTCTTGCAAACATGTTACTCAACATTTCTAGCTCCCATATGCACATTCAGTTGATTATGTTGTCTCTATACAGGAGAGACTTATGTAAACTAATTATATCTTATAATTTGATGCACATCATACAATAAAAATTTGGGTTTTATTGTCCTTTGTCATGTTATTATTTTATCCTTCATTTTCTCTTGTAATTAAGCCTTCTAGTCCAAAATTATGAAAGACATATTTTGTACTTGCATTGTTGCCATAGTGATTGCATTGTATTCCTATAGCAATTTTAAATTGGCTTTGGCCTCCATGTGGTTCTTTTATATATGGACTTTTCTTTTATCTAGCCTTTACACATACTTCCTACCTTGTGAGAGCTTTATAATCAATACACTAAATTATAAGGGCTCTAAATTTACCTAGCCTCCTTTTAATTACTAAACCAGGGCTGGAAAATTATCCTCCATTACTTTGTAAGCATTCACAATTTTCTCAAGTGTGTCAAATTTGATTTTAGCTGAAGTGTGGTCAACCTTTGCATATTTTGATCATTCTTCCTTTCCTTGATTAACATACTTATTTTAATACTCTTCCATCCCACTTCTATTACTCTTATTCGTGTGTCTTCTTCTCCCACATCTCATTCTATTCCTTCTCTTTTCATTCTTGATAATCCTTTGATTTCATAGCCTCCTCCCTTGTGCCTTTGTCCTTGATGGATTTATTTTTTTCCTCATGATATTTGTTGGCCATTTCTTTTCTTATTTTATCCATTGTAATTTTTTCCTATTTGATCTTCATGTGGGATTCTTCCTACTTGTTATTCATTTATTATTAGCTTGTTTCTTTCTCATTCACACTTTTTTATTATACCTAAATTCTGCATGATCCTCATATATGGATTTATCCTCTTTCTCCTTCACATCCCACTCTTTTTCCTCTTTATCTGCTTTAGTGTGCAATTTTACAACCTATACAAAAGAGGTTATTTTTTAGATGTACCCTGAATTCATAGCTAGTCTAGATGCATGGGAAAAGTTGGATTCTCAATCTATGTTGGGTTTTTATCTAATAATTTTCCTATGACTGACCCTTTTATCTATCATATAAGCAACATGGACAAGATGAAGGAGGCCCTGAAAGGATTTTAGGGTATTATAGGCTAGATAGAAGTGTTACACCTTATGGTGGAGAATGGTCAAGGGTTTATAATGGACTTATTGTAAATATAAATGGAGGTAGTGAGCATTATTCATCACTTAATTTGGGTGGGGCTGTGGGGGAATCTGTTAGTGTTTTAATCTACAAATCCAAGTTTTGTCTTTTATAGATGTCTACAAATTAGATTTAGAGGCATAGGGAATGAGGTTTTTTTTTCTTTGACACATCTTGAGTCTTATTTATCACATTGATGCCTTATATTTTTATTTTTAATTTACAATATTTGATACAATGGCTTAGTTCCAACCTCCTTTGAGTGTGTGTTGTGTTGTTGTTTCATAAATTATTGATTTCTTTTTCCATGTTTCTTGTCTAATTCGTATAAGCCTAAAATGGTTTGCCTATTTATATTCCTCATCACTTGATAGTTTGATCTTACCTCATAATAGTTTCCTTACATTTTCTTATTAGTTGTTTTTTAGGGCTTTCTTCTTTTTCTTCTATAATGCTCCATGGCCCATTGTTAGTTACATACTTAGTATAGCAGCAGATGAGAACATATTTTCTTCCATAAAATTATTATATCTCTCCTCTATTTATGTGTCTACCTGAATTCCTATCATAATAGTTATAAAATCAATGAGGAAAACATGGGGGATGATATTTTTTGTTATATGGTGTGTGTGACCTTCCAAAAAAATAATTATTTTGCTTCCATACCATTTAGACATTAGAAATGTATTCATTTAAAATTTATTATATGATTTCTAATTAAACCCTAATGGTATTGTAGTAAAAATCACTGATGATTTAGAGCTACTTTTTCCATCTAATGTTTATGATTTAGTACTCTTTACCTTCTTCTACAAAGGATGTGTATGATGTGCAAGTATCAATTTTTTCTTTGTAGGTGATTCTTTTGATCTTGAAGGTGTTTCTTATGATTCTAATGACTATGTCAAGTCTTATGTCACAAATTTTTTAATGGGATCACATTTTTCATGATGAAGTTATTTTATTGTATCACCTCTACTTGTGCCTCAATCATGTTGATTAAGAACATAAAAGGGAGTGTGGGTTGAGTATTGAGTAGTTCATGTATATGAACCATGATGCCACTGTATCATTTGGTAAATTTGGTATAATGTGTCAAGTAATCCATCACCTCTAATAAAACTTGTGGGTTTGTGTTGATCATTTTCTAAATGTTGAGTAGTTAGTGCCTAAACTGGTGGGAATGAGCATACATATCTCCCCTTCATGGCCACACCAAGTTTGCAAATGTTACCACCTAAAAAAATTCATCTTTAATGAAAACCAATACCATCAAGGGACTACCATTATGTGAAACAAATGAGAAGCACCAATATTTGGTACTCAAATGACTATGACTTGCTAAAGAGTACTTTCTCTACATTTGTTTTGATCTCAATGGCTAGGAGTTTGAGCTAATTGAACTTCTCCTATAGCTAAACCATTTGGTATGTTATTTAAATGACCCCCTTTATTACCTACTTTGTTCTATTAATTTTTTTTTGATAATTTTACATGATACAATCCACCAATACTTGCATTGGTGTATCAATAGTTGATGATATCTATTTCTACTTTATCTCATACTAAAATAATGGGTTTGTGCATTTATAGGATTACAACAAATTTTCATTTTATTTTAGCCTTTTCAGTTATGCAACCATCTTATTATTGAATTTTATTTTTACCTAGGATGAGATTCTAATGGCCCCATTTTATTTTTATTATGTGTTTTGTTACTCCATATCTATCTCCTAATTATCTATGTTGGGCTAATCTTTAAATGAGTGAATGACTACACCCTATACTATTTCCCTAGGAATAAAGGTTTTCATCTTATTACCAGTAACCAACCTGCATTTAGTTGTTTTTTTAGTCTCTACTTATGGTTATTGTGTCTCTTATGTTGCATGTTAAGTCAACTCAACTTACATCAATTGCTACTCTATGGCTATAAAGCTTCTGGCATGCACACCGATGGTTCGGGATACTTGAGCCTCCCTTCATGTTATGCAATGATGGTAAAGGGCCTCTGGATGGCTCTCAAGGAGTGGTGAAAATAGATCTGATGGGGTTGAAGTCTCTAGAAGCTGTTCTTTGAAAAATTCTACTATAAACTTGGTGTGCTCAGCTTCTTGGTCGACAATGTCAACTATGAAATAAGATGGATCATCAAGGATGTCAACCCATAGTTTTTTTGGTACCTATTTTTTGCACTTGCACCATGTACACTACTTTCCAAAAGAAAAAATCCTTTTCCTTTTACTTCTCATACACATCCCCTGCCATGTTAGAAAGCATGACTTGATATAATTCATGTTCATCAGTCCTTATTATTGGAAAGTCACACAAAGTTATGACTATCAGCACTTGGGGATCATCTAGCCACATAAAATTGTCATGTGTTTTTCTCTTTGGTGGAATGGATTGGCTTTCATCTGGTGATTTTATATTTTACCTCTATGTCTACATTGTGATAAGTTATGGTTGTTGCACTATTCGTATTGAAATTCCTAGAGGTGTTATTTAAAGTGGTGTTATACAGATTGCAGGTAATGCTTTCTATTTATTTACCTATTTCTAGGCCATCTACATATCGATGAAAAATGGAAGAATGCGACTTGTTGAGGTGGTCAACTCATGTATAAACACTAGGTTAAGTGTAGGTAATTGGGGGCCCAAAAGGGAGTCTTAAGTGGACTTTCTTTTATTGAAAAACATGAAACCTCAACTTTTACATATTATTTGAGATATCTACACTAATAATTTGAAGATGTTATAGGAAGATGAATTGTATCATTTCAAGTGTAGTTTATAAACTACTAATTTTTTTTGAAATGGTTAAGCATAACTAGGTTAAAGATTAGAAAATCAAATCAGTGGTATTATTTTTTAGAAAAATCATAGTAGGTAGTTGTTCATGTGCCCCACCATTTTTTGAGAATCATTTGTTTTTTATTTAAACCCCTTGGTATAAATCTAGGTAAGATCATCTAGTTTGCAACCTATATTTTTTTAGATTAATTAATGAATATTTTTTTACCTAATTTCACAAGTTAGTATACCCTAAAATATGATAAAAAAATGTACAGCTGACTATTCACCCCCTAACTACCTCAAAAAATATCAAAAATTAGATTTTTCTTTTTCTAATGTGTATAGAATTAGGTATAGTTTGTAACCATATGCTTTTTTATATTTTGGATCAATGAATCAAAAGATACATAAACAAAGAACATGAATAATCATGGCATATAGCACTAAAAACCATACTCAGTTAATAAATATTTAAATAACAACCTTAAAGCAATTAAAATATTAAAAAAATCATATATATAGAAAGAGGAGACTTAGTCAATGTTGCAATACTATTTTCAAGGAAATTTTTTGCTAAAATGGATAGTGTCTAGTATGGGTGAAGTTGCATTTTTTTATTTTTGGATAGTGTCCAAGCTTGAGGCTCATGAATCCAAGCCATTCTTGACCATTAAGGCATGTGTTTGAAATGGTAAGCTAAACAACTGTGTACATAGAATTACTAAAATGGCAATTGAGAAAAATATAAGATATGATTTAGAGTCCAATCACAAAGATAATTAAGGATGATTTGATTTAATTAAACCTAGATTTTTTATCACAATGTGTTTTGGGGCATAGGGTTTATGTTATAGGATGAATTAGGTCTGATCGTAAAGGTAATTTGGGCTAATTTGAGCTCATAGAACCTATTTGTGACTATAAAATATTATTTTTGGCTCAATTGGCCCCCAAGTCACCACATAATAAGCAAATTAGTCAATTGGGGTAATGAATGATGTGATTTGGGTCAAATTGAACCTTGTGTACCTAATTATTA
This sequence comes from Torreya grandis, assembly GCA_037957365.1. Lineage (NCBI taxonomy): Eukaryota > Viridiplantae > Streptophyta > Pinopsida > Cupressales > Taxaceae > Torreya > Torreya grandis. Next base: position 251,999 of record JARHVA010000293.1, read on the forward strand.
TTATAAAAGATGTTAACTGGGGCTAAATCATTTGGTTTTCATGGTTTACAATTTAGGTTTTAAGGTTTAGGGTTGATTATTTAAGGTATATAAGACATAGGGTTTAGGTTCCAATCGTGAAGGTAATTGAGGACAATTTGATTTAATTAAGCCTATTTGTGACCATAATGTGTTTTTAGGCATAGGGTTTATGTTTTACAGTGAATAAGGTCTAATCACAAAGGTAATTGGGGCCAATTTAAGCTCCTTGAACATATTTTTGACTATAAAATGTTATTTTGGGCTTGATTGACCCCTAGGTCATCATAGATTGAGTAAATTAGTCAATTAGGGAACTTAGTGATGCGATTTGGTCCAAATTGAGCCCTATGAACCTAATTGTTACTATAAATGATGTTAATTACATGACTAAATCATTTAGTTTAGGGTTTAAAATTTAAGGTTTAGAGATTATAGTTTTAGGTATATGTGAGATAGGATTTAGGGTTTAGAGTCTAATCACAAAGGTAATTGAGGACAATTTGAGTTGATTGAACTTATTTGTGACCACAATGTGTTTTTGGGCATAACATTTATGTTTTAAGGTGCATAATTGGTTTGATCACAAAGGAAATTAGGGCCAATTTAACCTCTTTGAACCTATTTGTGACTATATAATGTTCTTCTAGGATAAATTGGCCCCCAAGTCACTAAATTTGAGTCAATTAGTCAATTGGGGAAATGACTAATGTGATTTGGGTAAGGTTCACTATATAGGTTATAAGGATTAGGGATTAAGGTATAGTGATTAGTGTTCAAGGTGTGTTTTGAATATACTAAATACCACGTATGTGGTATTAATGCATACATGGTATTATCATGTACATGGTTCTTGCAGTAGTAATAAAAAAAGAAAACACCAACAATCATTTTTTTAATTTGAGAGTATTGTCCCTTGCTTTATTGTGTACTGTAAGTTATGGGTCCCCTACTTTGTTGAGTTATTCTGAAAATTATTAGAATGTTTTCCACACCCTCAAAAGCATAAATCATTGTCTATTCACATGGTTGACTAAAGAATACATAGGAATATTCTTAATTATTTTGGAATAATTGGATTGCTATCCCCACTTGGTACTTCACATGAATTAGGTTTGTTTTAGAATAATTATATTGTTATCCCCACGCTTAATAGTTGAAAACTATGTGCAATCATGGATGATGGCTTTCATAGTAGTAGGAAGAAGAAGTTAAAGCATAAAATGTCAAACTAATTAGAAGTGGTGAGAGAAAAATAAAGGCAGTGAATGAAAAAACTTTGTGCAAGTAAGTCTACTATGCCTAATGAATTGATTGTCACAAATAATGATGAAATGAACAATGATATTATACAAAATTTTGAAAGTCCAATTGTAAATACTGATAGTATACCCAATTATAATGTAAGTACACATTAAAATTTTATTGTTTTAATTTTGATGATGATGATAGTATGCATGATGATGTGAATTACATCAAAACACGCATTGGAGAAAATAATATTGATGAAACTAATATGGAAACACCTATTGGATAAAGTTACAATGAAGAAAACAATATGGGAACACCATTGAATGAAGAACCTATTGAGGAATAAAATAATATGAAAACACCAAATCAATGAAATACCCCATGAAGAACACCTCCTAGGATTTAAAGAAGAAAACTAATGTATTTAATTAAAATTGACGAATCCATGTTGAAACCATTGCCTGTTTAAGCACCATATGAGAAGAAAAGCTAAAAGAATTTGGGAGTGACACTTTGAAGATTTAAATGAAACTCTAAGATACTAATTATTTTTTACATTGATGAAAGTATTTAAGATGAGACCTATAATGAACACCCTAGGACTAAGAATATCTAATATTTATGGTGTAAACAAGGAAATTGTTGAAAATTTTCTTAATGCATACCATGAAGTAGGTGTGAATAAATGTACCAAATAGGGTAACATTGCCTGACATGTTACTATAACTTCTTTGGTAAGTGGTAAAACAAAGAATAAAATTTGATTAGAAAAGCAAGCCAAGATTTGGACATAAATAAAAAAACACTAATGCAAGCAATTGAGAGATGTAAAAGACTTGATGTTGATCATAACAATGACTTATGGCCATTCTCTTGTAGACTCCCACAGAAAGATAATGCCATAGTTGATGCCCTAAAATATTTAATTGTAGAATTTTAGAAAGATAACAAAAGGGTATCGCCTAATATTAGAGATGTAGTGAAAAGAACGGTTGGTTCTCATAATCATGAACCACATCTTAAACATTTGATATGACTCAAAAATAATTGTACTCAAAATTTGTTGAAAAATATCCATATATTTATATTAGTCAAAGTTATTTTGAAAATGACCAAACCTTTCTATGTGAAAAAAATCTCACATGCAATACTTGTTATTATTGGTAACATGTTGAATTTTCAATGCATAATGATATTTTTCATCATGTTCATTATACTTTGCATACTAAGAACATTTTACAAGAGTGTGGAGTGGAGGCCCCACCAAAATCAACAAGATAATTCATTCCAAAAAAAATTTGTGAAAGACCATATGGTTAATTATTTTATAGCAGTGCATGTTTAGATGGAAATTGTAATGTTTGTGGTGGATTTCCAAAATTGAAATCTTGTATCCATGAGGAGAGTACACATGGAATTGGATAAGAATTATTTGGTTTTAGTAAATATAAATTTGTGGTATATCAAATTAAAGATGGAAAGGAATCTAAAAGGTGTGATCTTGTTATAGAATAAATACTTGTTTCCAAATTTATGGACAAATTCAGGGATGAAATTGTATATGAGTATGCAAGGCACACACACAAAAATTGATGACCAAAAGAATAATTCACGTTAATTAAGGACACATTCCCAATTGGTACTATTGTTTCAATATTTAACTTTGCATAGAATTATACATTGCAACCATAAAGAGAGGTTAAGTCACAATACTACAATTCAGTATAGGTTTCACTTTTTATGCATATAACATTCATGCATTCACTTGATAGCATAAAGAATGATCAAAAAATATTAAGTGAGTACCAATTTTATGTCAATGATGATCAAACACTTTCTTCAGAGTATGTTCAAGGTTATTTTCAATTATTTTATGAAAAGTTGAGTGAAAAGAACATTACTTTCAATCAACACTATTTATGGTCAGATAACTACACATCCCAATTCAAGAATGCATGGATGTTCTAATGACTAAGAAATATGGATGTGAGCACTAGTGTAAAACATATTTGGATTTTAACTAAAGTAGGCCATGGAAAAGGGGAGCATGATGGTGCATGAACATGTGTCAAAAGAGCGATTGTAAGAGAGAAGCTAAAGATTAAAGAGGTTACTGATTTTTTAGGTGCAAAGAGCATAGCTGAATGGTTTAATGAATATATGGGCCATGGTGCTCAAAAAATGTACACTATATGTAGATATTTTTGCGTAATGGAGGGTGAAGAATTGGAAAGCTATCAATATCATATGATAGTTATAGGATCAAGTGAGTTATACTCATTACGTAGCTCAAATGCAAGATCTTGGATGGTTCATATGAGGTAAATGGCATGATTTTTTTTACATGCATTAGCATTTTTTGGAATGAGTGTGAGTAACAAGAATGGGTGGATGAATGGTTTTATATACATCTAGTTTTAATTGACAATTATCAGGTTCTATCAGCATTACAACTTATAATGCTGGCATCATCATATGACTTTGACCATGTGTCTGATCTAGTGAATGTAGGTTGGATATTATATTTCACACATGTTTCATGTACTAAATTTATATCAGCATATCATGTTACTAAATTTTGTTTTGTTTTGTGATGTAGGGCATGTTTATGCAGTTATTTTAGATGAGGATAATGAGGAGGGGACAAACTAATACTTGTGCTAGTATGTAAAGAAAAAATAGAAATTGACTTATGTGTTTATAGATGGGTAAAATACTCATTATCCCATTGAGTTTATTATAGTTATTAAACTTGTCTTCAACATTATCCTGTGAAAAATTTTAATGTATGATTGTTTGAAGACTTTGAAGTACATAGGAAGATACTCCACTATTTAAATATAGTTCTTATAACAAATCTTTAGCTACACAAATATTAGGGCAGGCCATTGAAAAACACTATATGGAAGGTTCATGAATCTAACCGAGAAGAAATTATTTATATTATAAATAATATATTTGATCTTATTGGTTCCTTAGATTGAACCTAGGTAAGACATGTTGAATTCTCAAATGCAAATGTATTTCCTTTTATCAAATTTTATTTATTTCTTAGGTTTTACATATACATTTTAGTTTAACTAGATACTAACATATTTTTTATACGTTAGTGTTTCCAAATTAGCTTTTAACTTCACATGGTTAGCACCTTTAGTAGAGAATTCCATATTCTCGAAGTTAAGAGAAGTTTTTGGTTCTTGTAGGTCTAATTGTCAATTGATAACATTTGTTGTTGATGTTGCTTAAGGTTGGAATAGGTGCTCCATCTCCTAACCAGTCACACTTGATGGCCAATAATGTGGTCCTAGACATTAATTTCCACCCCTGATATGGTGGAAATGCTATTTTATGCCACAAGGCCCGAGAGGTAGAGATCTCTAACTTGGCTTGCATGTTGACAACATTTGTTTTAATGTTAATTAAGGCTAGAATGAGTGCTCCATATCCTAACTAAGAATGATCAAAGCCAAGAATGTGATCCTAGACATTAATCACCACCCCTAATGTTTTAGCTATGATAGTTTTTAGCCACGAGGCCCCAGAGGTAGAGATTTCTAACTTGGCTTTCATGTTGACAACATTTGTTGTCAATGTTCCTTGAGGCTAGAATTGGTGCTTCATCTCCTAATCGGGAGTTATTAGAGGCCAATAATGTAGTATTAGATGTTAATGGCCACCACCAATGTGATGGAGATGATAGTTTTCAATCATGAGGCCCCAGAGGTAGAGATCTCCAACTAGGCCTGCATGTTGACAACATTTGTTGTCAATATTGCTCAAAGTTAGAATTGTTGTAAAACTACATATCCACATGGATTCCAAGTCCATGGTGGTGGTAAATCATGTAATTTTCACATCTCAAGCTTTTATAATTGATGGATTTATAATCGAAGGTCCAAAAAGCAAAAATGTCTATTAGAGGAAAATACCCATGTTGTCTTGAGGCTAGAATGGGTGCTCTGTCTTGTAATTGAGCATGATCAGAGGCCAATAATGCATTCCTAGACATTAATCTTCACCCCCATCATGGTGGAAATGATATTTTTTAGACATAAGTCCCTAGAGGCAGAGATATCCAACTTGGATCACATGTTGACACCATTTGTTGTCAATGTTACTTGAGGCTAGAATGGGTGCTCTACCTCCTAACAAAGTGTGATAGGAGGATAATAATGCATTTATATTTATAAATAATCATCCTTAATGTGGTGCTAATGATATTTTTAATCCAAAAAATCTCCAACTTGGCTTGCATGTTGATAATATTTGTTGGCAATATTACTTGAGACCAGAATGGGTGCATAATCTCCTAACCAGGCATGATTGGAGGCCAATAATGTGGTCCTAGATGTTAATATTCACCCCCGATGTGGTGGTAATGATATTTTCTATCCACGAGGCCCCAGAGGTAGATATTTCTAACTTGGCTCACATGTTGATAATATTTGTTATCAATGTTACTTGATGCCAAAATGGGTGCTCTATATCCTAATCGGGCATGCTCAAAAGAAAAAATGTGGACATAGATATTAATTTCCAACCCCAATGTGGTGAAAATTCTATTTTTTAGCCATGAGGCCCCAGAGGTAGAGATCTCCAACTTGGATCGCATGTTGACAATATTTGTTGTCAATGTTACTTGAGGCCAAAATTATTGTAAAATTATGTATCTACATGGATTCCAGGATCATGGTGGTGGAAATGCATGTAATTTTCACATACCAAGGTATTTTAAGTGAAAAATTTATAATCGAAGGTCTAGTAAGTGCAAATTTCTATTGGAGGCAAATCCCCTATCTCTTAAGTACATAAAAGTTACATTGTAGGACTAATCATATAATCTTATACCACAAATTCATTGATTCATTTTTATTCATGGGATTATGGGTGCACGTACAATACTTAGACATTCATAGGATAATTCTTTCAATTCATATATATGACTTACACTTTATATTTTATGTATATCCAAACTTTTCCTAAAAATAATAATTTTGCCTTATAGGGAAATGTTGTCTTGAGGTTAGAGTGGGTGTTTCATCTCCTAACCAAGAATACTTAAAGGAAAAAAATTCCTTCATATACATTAATATCCACCCTTGACATGGTTGAGATGCTATTTTTCATCCATTGGCCCTGGAGGTAGAGATATCCAACTTGGCTCACATGTTGACAACATTTGTCATCAATGTTGCTTGAGGCTGGAATGGGTACTTCATCTCCTAACCAATCATGCTCAGAGGCCAAGAATTTCACCCTTGATGTGGTGGAAATGATAGTTTTTATTCATGTGGCCTTGAAGGTAGAGATCTCCAACTTGGCTCACATGTTAACAAAAAAAATTGTTAATGTTACTTGAGGCCAAAATGTTGCTTGAATCAGTGCTTATCAAACTATTTTAGATACCTAAAACTAGCCGTTGATAACCTCCAATCATGCTTTTAGCTAGTTTCCACCTAAAATGCACAAATTAGCCTAAAAACACTAAAACATGCTAAATGATGTGAAACTGACATATTCAAGTGCCAATTTTGGACAGGGTATCACTAAATGGGGCAATGCAATTTATGTCTAGATAACTTTGATCAGTTCATTTCAAGTCAAAATGTCAAATTTACAACTGGGTGCTTTCGATTGCTCTTTCCTATCAAATCTTTTGCACAATACATGTGCCTTTATTATTCGTTGTTGGTGACATCCTAAATAGGAATATGCATCCAATGCATCTAACAGTACATTTTAATTTTAATCTAGTCAAATTTTGGACCAATAATAAGGTATTCTGATTAATTTGGCTAATTTGTGCACAAAGTGCTTAATCATGTTTAAGAGCTAATTAACCAAAATCAAGGCCTAATAAGAATTTCATGGAAACTTGTTCAATATTTATTTTTAGAAATGAATATTGAATATTTGCATCATCAAGTGACCTCATTTCTTGGGAAGACATCCCCAGACCATAAATGCCACAAATATTAGGATTCATGCCTCCCATGCCTCATCAATGCCTTCCATGATGCCCTCCATGCCTCTTAATTTCCCCTTCTTCCAATTCCATGATGAGGATAATTACAAACTTATTTCTAAAATTTGAATTAATCCTCAACCACACATTTCAATCTTGAGATGGATGGTTCATGTTGATTCTGATCAAATCCACAAATCTATAAATAGAGAGGCCAATAATATAATTTCTAAGCTTAATTAGTGCAAATTTATAATGCAAGATTGGTTATAAAAGTTTTAAGAAACTAATGTTACCATGCCAAATTGATTCCAAGCCAAGCCAAGCTATAAGCCAAATGTGTCAAGGAGAGATGGAGGTTGTCAAGCTTCCATTGCTAAGGACTTCATGAGCACAAGCTGAGCAAGCCACCATTACAAAGGCATTAAGAGATGTTATGTTATTAGTGTGTTTATTTCATTTTGTTTTCATTTTGGAACTAACACCATAATAACCATCCTCTCTCGAGTTAAATTCCTAGATCACATAATGGCATGCCTAGTGGGACTTGATGCATCCTACACATGAATAAGATCCTTTTTCAACTCTAAAATATTTATTTGAGCCTTTAAAACTCTTATAAATTGATTTTCTAACTTTATTTTGCCATTTTTGGTTACCATAGTTTTTACATAGTAATCGATGTTCGTAGGAAATACTAACATCGATCACTAATCAACTGACATCGATCAATAGAACCAACATCTACTAGATCTCGGTAGCTGAGTAACTAATGTCGATGGTTAAAATTGACATCGATCACTGTGTTTTTCCAAAAACACATAATCAAGAGCTAGTTTTTCAAAGTATGTTATTTCAAACTCAAAAGGAGCTTCAAAGCTAAAGGACATGCTAACAATTTTATTGTAGGACCAAGTGGGATATTTTCTCAAAACATATTTAAATCACTTTTGCATACTTAAAATTTGATTAGAAACTTTTTTTTTGGTGTTTAACAAAGAATTTAGGTGTTTTTGGTGAATGTTTTCAAAGTTTGCAACTAAGACCAAGGGGTCAAATGAACACCACCAAACATTTCATTTGGGTTTAAGAATTGAACACACTTGTCAATTTTTATTTGAAATAGTTGTTTACTTAGATCTTGTTTTACAAAAAGAGGAATGTTTTATGTATGCTCTTCCATTTGTCCCTTATAGGGAACCCTTGGAATCAAAAGTGCCATTCCTATTGCATGTAGCCTAGTCTAAGGTTTAGAAAGAAAGTCATCTAAATCACTCCCTAAAAACTCGTCAAAGTTTGGGTGATCTTGAAAATGACCCTAAAGTCTTTCTACTTTCATGCTTTCTTTATTTTTATGCATCTTGGCTTATGAGGGAGACTTCATCATCTCCCACAAGTTCTTTAGGGAAGCTTTGACCTGGGGTTTCACCTCCCAATATTGACTTCATTTGGCTCCTTTGGAGTTGTACACTAGATGTAGTGGCACTTTGGACATCGCGCTACACTAAGCGAACAATAGGATGTAATGGTTACAAAAAGGACTAGACCTTTTTGCAATAAGCCAAGTGAAATAGACCCAAAATCCATGCTTTTATTTTGCAATATTTAGAGTGAAAGTAATTTTGTAATTGATTTCCCTAGATCATTCAGAAACTTGTTAGATTTTAGACAAATCCCCACTTGTCATAGAAGTATTATTAGTGCAAGGTGTGCCTCAAGGTCCATGTCGTAGTATTGTCATTTGAGAGAAGGGGGGTTGTAAAAACCCTACTATATAATGTGCATTTACTTTTGGATGAACACTTAAAATCCTCTTAAATGATGTATATTGATGGATTCCAATAGTATCAATCAACCTTGTCAGTTTAGGATCTAAGGGCGATTAATTAGTTGATCTTGTCCTAAATTAAAGTCTTGTTGGGAGTCAAAACTTGTTGTAAACAAAAAATCCCAAACCAAACACATAGTCCAAATTTTCTTTTAAACAAAGAGGTGTTATGCTGCCCATGTGAGATCATCAATTTTCCTTGTTTAAAGTTCATCAAAAGCTTGAGAGTCATATCATCCACTTTGGCATAGTTATGCTACCCAATTGAGTCTAGACCTTTACCAAAGTTGTTTAAGTCCTTCACTTATAATTTAAATTTAGAATTACACCTTTACAAGTTCATAGGGTTGATGTGTTAAGTGGGTTCACCATTTGCACTAAACTTGAGGGAAATTAGGTTTAATTTCTGATTTGGGTTGAAGGTCGTGTAAGACTCATAATTATTGTCCTCACTTGATAGACTTAAGCCATTTTGTGCTAAACACTTGAACTTTATGTCTATATACTGTAAGATTTTGAGTCAAGAAAGGTAGTGTTATGATGTCAAAATTGTGGAAAAATGTCTTTGCCTTAAAGAGTTTTTAAAAAAAACTTTTTTTATCACACCTTTTGGGTAGTATAGATCCGTTACGCTGCCCAAATCATTTCAAATTTTATTTCATAGACCCTCTTACATAAAATTCCAAATTTGTTCCTATATTTTTTAGACCAATCCAAGTGTACTTTTGATCCTTTATCTAAAGCACAATTATATTTTTCACCTTTGTCTAGCTTGTTTTTCAAAAGAACCAAGTTTTATACCATTATTTATGATAAAATAAACTATTCCTAAAGTGCCTTTTATTTCATACCTTATACCTAGTTGATTAAGTTCATGACCAAGAATCAAATGCCTAGTGTTTGTTAGAAGTTTTTCAAATCCATTGGATTAAAAATTTCATCTATTTTCAAAGTCTAACTTTTGACACCATAAAGAATCCTAGAACATGCCTTGTTTGAGCCTAGATTTTGACGTCATGTTTGGCCAAAAGACCTAACAACTTTTAAATTCCTAGATTAGACTGATTTGAAACACTTCAACCTTAGAGTTTGGCATTTCAATTTTTTGGTCCATTTAATTATTTATCTTTGTGTGAACAGTGAAATGTTAGATGTTTATGCTAGGTAGTTTCCTCATAAGTCTTTTCATAAAAATTTTGATCCTTTTGATAAATCTAGACCAAGTTGAAGGCATCATTTGTTTTAGATTCTATCCTTTTCAGAGTTTATAGAACTCTTTGACATTTTATCATAAAGCATTAATTATGGATCCCAACATGTATTCCTAAACTTATATTGGACTCATTTACAATCCAAGGATTAGTAATGTAGTTACACAAGAAGAAATGGTGCAAGACCCCTATGTAGATAATATTACTTATGAGATGGATTCATATCCCTCTTATAATACTCAATCAGGGGCACAAAGCCAAGATCTATTAGCTGACTACCTAGTTAATACACCACCTTATTCAGAATAAGACCAACAAAAAACCACACAATACCTAGATATAATACCCACAATGGATGAGCTAGTTCTTGAATAGTCATACTCTACTAATATGAATTCCACATATGATCCATTTTTGTTTGAGCGACATTTGTTAAAGAACAAAGATGAGATTTTGGTTAGAGCCATAGAGGTAGGGACCAAGTTTTTGATAGATTTCCCCCATTAAAATTTACCAAGTTAATAAGTATGCCCCACAATATCATTTACGATCAACAGGGTTCTTCTAGTAATCCTATGGCTCTAGTCCAACTAATGTATCAAGACCCCAGTATATCCAATCGAGGTAAAAAAATCATGAAAGATCACTATAACTAAATTCAAATAACATATCAAACCTACCTAAATTTAACATGTGATTTCAATTAGATGAACATAGTAAGTAAGCTTCTCATTGACCTAATAAATTTAACAAGAGTGTTGATAGAATTAACTGGACAATAAAATTTGAGTTATAACCCATTTATATAAATTGCTTCGATAGATAACTTGATGAATATGCCTGTTATTGAAGAAGTTTCTTTGGCCTCTACACTAAATAGTGAACCAAACATGGTGAACAATGTGCAAAAAACATCCAATCTTGAGAAAAGTGGTGTTAACGCACAAAACACTAGCCAACAACATGTACCTATAGTTAATCCCATGAGTAGATCATCATACCAAGAAATAAGATTTTCTACACCCCATCCTCAACCAGCCACTTCCTCAAGTGTACAACCTATGGGATTATGTAATCAAATAATGGCCAATGTTATGCCTCAACGATAGAATGTGATGAACCCTACTCTTCCTCAACAAGTAACAAGTAGTATTATGCAAAAACAGACATAATCTAGTGTATCAATACAACAGAGGAAAAATACACTACCACCTCAATCAAGGGAAACTGATGTTCTTCCTTGCCAGGTAATGATGAACATACCTTTTTAGTTATAGACTAATATGCTAATTCATAACCAAGTAATGACTAGTCAACAATATGCAAATATTGATCAGTAATAGACGTTGAATCTACAACATGCTCTCACTTTTTCATAGGGATTCATGTAACAAGGGGTCCCCATGTTTCTCAAGTACCTCCTAGACAACTGTTGGTTCAAATGTGCCACAAATTCAAAGATAGGGTCTTGGTCCATAAGTTCCCACTCAACAACAAGGTTTGACTAGTCAGCATCATGTCCCTTTTCAACCACAACAGACATAGTATAGTTATATCCCTCCATCCCAACCACAAAATCCTCCAAGTCAAACCTTTATCACCAACCCAAACTAGAATATTTCATAACCAAATGTGCAATTTCTAGTACATCCTAATCCACGTATGCATATTCCTAGTCCATTCCCCAACCAAGTCAATATAACTTACAAGTGTCTCCATCATACCTTGGTCAAAGTGTCCCACTTGTGACCTCGCAGCCATTTACCCAAGCCAATATTTTCCCTCAAACCAATATCCCATCTAGTTTCCTATCCCAATAATTACAATAAATGAAAGATGCAATTGCTACTAATCAAGCGGGGAAGTAGACTAAAAAGTTTAAATTAGATGACATGTGTTCCTATCCATTCAAAATGAGGTATTTATAGATACCATTTCCTCTAGGATATGAACCACCCAATTTGACAAATACAAAAGGAAAGGTGATCCTAAGGCTCATTTGACTGAATTATTTGTTGCATGTCAACCAATGGCATATAATGACACACCTTTTATTGTTGTTTCCAAGGAGCTTGGCTGGACAAGCCTTGGATTGGTTTTTAAAGTTGCCCAAGAATTCAGTAATAGACTTTGATGATCTTTATGATAAATTTTTGCAACACTTTTCTTATAATCTCAAGCATGAGATCTCATTAACAGACCTGACACAAGCAAAACAAAAATATGGGGAGGGTTTGGCGAGTTATTTACAGTGATGGAGAGCCCTTGCAAGCTATTTCACATAAAGTTTACCAGATAAACATTTAGCCACTATGTTTACTAAATATTTGCATAGTGAGATTACCTATCATCTATAACTATAGTGTGCACATAATTTCAAAGAGATAATTGATAAAGGTTTTTTGATTGAATGAGCACCCATTAATAAAGGAGTCATCAAGCTTAATACCACCAATTAGGGAAATAGCTAACAACATCCTAATCAAGCACAAGCAACACAATCAACACAAGCCAATAACCACGAAAGACCAAAGTAATTCAAATAAAAGAGGAATGTTGTGGAAAATGGAGTAACTAAATCCCATCACGTGTAAACTATGCAAACCTCATTTGTACCAAATTTTTAGCTTACCCCTACCTAGCAACCTCTCCAATCAATTTCACAAGCACAACAACCAAAACCTACATAACAAATACAGTAGCCTTTATCATTGTAAACCCCTCCTCCCAAGAGAACCGTACCTACATGTTGTGTCTTTAGTGACCTAGGAGAGCCCATTGGATCTATCTTTCGCAAGCTTGCTGCCACTAATATGATTATTTGGCCTATACCAAAGCATTATCTACAAGGTATTCCCTATCCTGATTGGTACCATGAAAATGAATTATGTGACTATCATCGGGTTAATGGGCATAATCTACAAAGATGTGTCCAAATTAAGCACGTAATTGAGAATATGTTAGAGAATGGGGAGATAAAATTGGATAATAGTGATTCCACTTCTAATAAAACTCTTAAAAGTTATCAAAACCCTTTTCTTTGACAACAATCAACAACACCGAAATAATTAACAACAATAATGGCCAGCGCAACAACAAAATCAATAGTATCAAAATCAAAGGCTAAACTAGTAGAATCAACAAAATCAATAGAAAAATCCACAATGACAAAACAATAGACAAAATCAAGGTCAAAATGGTAACAACCAACAAACCTACCATGTAGTTGCACATGACTACAATAGGGTTATAGGTCATACTACAGGGGGTAGCATTAATACTATCTCCATTAATCCTAGAACAAACACTAATCAACCTAGACCATTGCTAAATAATAGTATTTAACCAAATTACATGGATAATCCTTCTTTGACCTAGGAATGCATAAAGGCAAACTAGCACACTAGGAATTCCACTTTTGGATGTTATAGAAACAACTTGTTCTTTCCACATGGGCATATACAAGTGCACCAACAACTGAGACTTATCCTATTTGGTACCAAACCATTTCCAATAATAGTTATCAATAATGGTCTAGTATTTAATCCTAATTGTGTAATCAAAACTCAGAGGTCAAAGATTACTATCCCAGGCCTACAACCATCCACCACTTTTCCTATCATTTGACCAACCATTTAGACTCAAAATAAACTATTCACTACTGATGAAGATAAGAAGTTTGATATTGTGGAACAATTGTAGAAGACACCAGAATAAATTTCTATCTTAGATTTTATATGAACATCAATAATCCATAAGAACATCTTGAGTGAGCTTTTGACCCAATCCACTATTGTTAGTGACATATCCCCTGATAAATTTCATGCTTTGGTTAGACACCTAGCTCCAGCCCGACAAGTCACATTCAACCAAGGTAATATGTCTTCCCTTAGACCATTCCATAAAAATCCATTATGCATAGAAGTTTAAATAATATGGCATAAAGTGAAATGTGTCCTTATAGAAAATGGATCCAACCTCAACATAGTGTCTCTCGAGCTCATCAAGTTTCTTGGTTACACAATGACAAATCTTCAACCAGAAATAATAACTATCAAAGCCTATGATAAGCAGGAAAGAGAATCATAAGGCACCATTAGTTTTGCAGTTATCATTGGGACTTTAACCTATGATATACTTTTCCATGTGCTTGATCTTGAGTTATCATACAACATACTTATAAGCAGGCATTGGTTACATGAGATTTGTGCAGTCCCATCAACACTTCACTAATGTATCAAGTTTTCCCACTCAGGGATGGAGGTGAATATTTCAGGAGATTTACACCCATATGAACACTACAAGCATCTTGAGGATGAATTTCAAATTTATAATTATCAGTACAGTATGAATCCAAGTTCCAATCAGGATAAAGGAAAAGCTATACTTATTGATCCTTCACCAGATAATTGCATAGATCCTAATAAATTGGATTCCCTTTCCCACATAATGGCTCCTGAAGGTTTTAATCATTTCACCATTTTAGATAATAGAATAGGAGAGTGTGTGACTCATGATAGATTTCATATTGCCAATCTTTCTCATAATCTGAAAACCTTTGGGTAACCTAAAGTCACCCCACATAGGCATTGGCAACAAAAGAGTAAAGATATAAGATCTGTCACTTTTGTACCAACATTTGGCATAGACCCTGACCCTCTTGAAGGAGATGAATCATGGTTATACAATGACAACCAGGATAATTATTATAAAAGTGTAAAGTATCCTATTCCCAATAGGATCATGAAGCATCATAATTATGAAGGAATAGGCTTCGAACCAAATCAGCAAGGAACCATCGAACTAATTTATATAACTAAGTATGAAAGACTTTAGGGACATGGATTTAAACCACTTGGGGGTGACCCCACATAACTTATTCAAACTCCATCACTAGTGACTAGTGATGATAATGCGATAATGAAATAGAGTCCGATCATAGCCTCACCTTTGATGACCTAGCTAAAACCAATTTGTTTGATAACAATGCCATTTGTACCCTTACCCTAGTCATTCATCACAATCCTTTGCCATTATATTATCCCCAACTAATAGATTGGGACCAACAATAATCCATACTAACCATCATATTTCCTTTCTTTGGTCCCCTCATTTCGCTTCTTTCTTTTCAAGGGACCGTTTGTCAACCTACTTGTGCCAACCATTCCCTTGAGGGGGAATCATATAGTTAGTTTATCATAATTGTAGTTATAAGCATACAAGACCTTTTCATTCTTTGAGAAGACATTACTGTGCTTATAGCTTTTAATGCCTTCCCAAATAGGGGCAAACTGTAGACACCTAAAACTAGCTACCGATAACTTCCATTTTGGCTAGTTTCTACCTAAAACACACAATTTGGCTTAAAAATAATAAAACATGT
Organism: Torreya grandis; assembly: GCA_037957365.1. NCBI lineage: Eukaryota > Viridiplantae > Streptophyta > Pinopsida > Cupressales > Taxaceae > Torreya > Torreya grandis. The sequence goes on from JARHVA010000293.1 coordinate 267,655, forward strand.
TAAATGATGTGAAAATAAAATATTAAATTACTAATTTTGGCCAGGGTATCACTAAATGGGACAATGCAATTTATGGGCCAGCTAACTTTGATCAGATCATTTTGAGTCAAAATGTCAAATTTACACTTGGGTGCTCTGGATTGCTCTTTCCTATCAAATATTTCGCATAATACATGTGCCTTTGTTATTTTTTATTGGTGACATCCTAAATGTAAATTGCATCCAATGCATCTGAAAACACCTTCTAATTCTAATCCAGTCAAATTTTAGACCAATAACAAGGTATTCTGATCAATTTGGGTAATTTATGCACAAAGTGATTAATCATCCTTAAGAGATAATTAACCCAAATCAAGGCCTAATTAATAATTCCATGGAAATTTGTTGAATATTTGTTTTTAAAAATGAATATTGAATATCTACATCATCAAGTGACCTCATTTCTTAGGAAGACATCCCTAGGCCATAAATGCCACAAATATCATGATTCATGCCTCACATGCCTCATCAATGCCTTCCATGATGCCCTCCATGCCTCTTAATTTCCCCTTCTTCCAATGCCATGATGAGGATAATTATAAAATTAATTCCAAAAAATTAATTAATCCTCAACCACACATCTCGATCTTGAGATGGATGGTTCAGGTTGATTCTGATCAAATCCAAAAAATTATAAATAGGAGGTCTTACAACATCATTTCTAAGCTTAATTAGTGCAAAGTTATAATTTAGTATTTGTTCCAAAAGTTTCAAGAAACTAGTTTTACCATGCCAAATTGATTCCAAGCCATAATCCAAAGGTGCCAAAGAGAGATGGAGGTTTTCAAGCTTCCATTTCCAAGGACTTCATGAGCACAAGCCAAACAAGCCACCACAACAAACATTTTGGAGCATCCAAGGAAGGTAAAAGAGTTTTCTTTTGCATTTTAGTTGTGTGTTTTATTCATTATTGTTAACTAAGCTCTCCCTAGTGTCTAGGCCTAGAGATGTTATGCTATTATTGTGTTTGTTTCATTTTGTTTTCATTTTGGAACTAACACCATACTAACCATCCTCATTTGATTTAAATTCCTAGATCAAAACTATCAAACTAGAATTCATTTTCTAACACACTTATCTTATCATCTAGCTTTTCTTCATTCTATAGTGTGCTCACACCATCATTCATGGCATCCTCAACTAAATTTATTTTTTCAATTGATGACCATTGAGAATATTTTTCATATCTATAGTCATGTGTTATAGTGTTAAGTGGGCTATCATCTAATGGATTCTATGTTAGTTGTGATGTTATGGCCATAAAATACCTTATTAGATTTGGTACATCTAAACACATGATTTTTAATAATAGAACTCACCATCACATCAATTCACATGAGCTACATAAGTATATGGTATGCATAAAGGGCATGAAATTGTGTAAAGTAGTGGGAATAGGTGCTTTTCAGGTGTTAAAGGTGGGTTGGAGGTTGTGATAGGTCTATGAGAGGATATATGGCCAAAACTTAGTCCCAAATAAGCATAAAACCCTAGTGGTAGATGTCTATAAGAGAGTGTATTTGTTATGTGAGATCAAGAAGGGTCTTGAGATCTTGAGAAGAGTTGTAAGAGGTTGTGAGTGAGGTGTTTGAGGTTTTGTAAGGGTCATTGGACTAAGAAGATAAGGTATATCAATCATGCATAACAAGAATCCTAATTAAGCCTTGTAGGGCTAATAATTTAGGAGGAAGAAAGGTGATAAACTTGAAGGGACATAGGTGTATGGTTTTGAGCATAGTTGAGTTAGATTGGAATGAGGTCTATATAAGGACATACAAGAGTAAGTGACAAATTGTAGGCCTAGTTAAGTCTAGTCCTTAAAGCCAACAAGGGGAAGTAAGTGGATAAGGTGTAAGAGTGGAGGTCTAGGCTTGTGATAATAGTGTTTTGAAATTCAAATGAGTATGATAAGTATGAGAGTGGAGTCAGGAGTGAGCAAGAATGATGTAGGAACATCAAAGAATGTAACTACCCTACAAACTAGAAGTGGCTAAAAATAGTATGTGGTTGCATATTTAACATTATTTAAGTTTGGAAATACATGTGAGAGAGTTTCAAAAGGGTGTTGAAATGATAAGAGGAGTCTTGAGGATAATAGAGAGAGTGAATGAAATGGTAATAAAATATTAAGCATAGAGAAAACTCTACCCTTTTGCAAAAACATTTTAATGCTTACAAATGAGAATGATATGTGTGAATAGAAGGAATGCCTTGGGAGAGTATTGATATGTAGTGAGTATTATATGCTTGTCTCTTTTGATTGTAGAGTAATTTCCATTTAATAATTCTCAAGTAAATAAGCTTCTATATTGTCTAAACTAGATTTGTAGAACTCAGTCATAACACAGTCAAGAAATAAGAAAATGAGAAAGTCTTGGAATACATTCAAGTGTTTGATAAAATGTCAAATTCCTGTTAAAATAGTATTTTTTCTTCATCACTAAGAAATGTTTCTTGTGAAAATAGTACGGTTGAATTTTATCTTACATCATCTATACATATCATGTTATATGATCACTGTCTGTTTACAAGAACTTCATTTGATTAGTTAAGTAAGGGAGGAAATCAAGAGTTCTTAAGAGTTTTAGTCCATATTGGAGGTCTTTAGAGGATGTTATAAGGTTTAAATTTATTTTAGTGACTCTTAATAAAGTTTAGAAGTTCTTTTGGAAACTCAATATTATTTGGCTATGGATATGGAAAGGGGTTAGAATGTGAAGTTAAATCATCATATGAAGCTCAATTAGGGATAAAAAACCCTAAGAACCTATTTTAGGTTGTCAAGCCTATGTACCTAAATCAAAGAGAGTTAAGTTTAAGTAAGGAAGGAGAGTGTAGATTTCATTTTTGTGCATAGGTAAGGTGGCATGTATCCTAGAAAGAAAGAGTATTGAAAATGGGGAAGAGTGATAAGGCTATTAAGCCTAACGATGACAAGAGAGAGGAATGGTGTTAAAGAACCTATATAACAAGATGATGATCAGAGATTAAAGTTAGCTATCATAGTGATATGTAAGAGAAAGAGGTTTTAGGCCTAGTCTCTACATCAAAGAAGGCCTCAGGGGAAAGAAAAAGCTTTGAGAATGTGAATTAGGCCTACTAGGCATTTTATCCCTACTTAGGCAAAAATGGAAGATAGGTACAAGGAAGATTTGGGGCCTTTAATAAGGTTGATTGGCATGTTTTAGGAAATGGTAGGAGGTTATAAGCTATTGGAGGTGACTCTAAGTGCATAGACAAGGTAGATGACAATAGGCCTAGACAAGCCTAGAAGGTGCATTGAGAGAGTGAGACAAGATTGATTTCAAGAGGAGAGTGGAGAATCTAGAGTGAGTTAAACCTTGAGAGGTGACTAAGGTGAATATCAGAAGCCTAAGGAAACATAGTAGAGTGTTGGTTTTTACAAGAAGAGAGTCTAGTGCGTAATTCCATGAACCTAGTGGAAAAGAGCAATGATAAACAATTGAGCCAGGTGAGTTTGGGATCAACATTGTAAACATAAGTATCAGAGATAGATGTTTTTCATAGGTTTGTAGATAATTGTATTTCACTTACATCACAACCTAGTGGTATTTTAAGACCAATCTAAGAGAATAGAGTATGAAATATTGTAAATAAAGTTTTATGAAAGAGTTTAAAAGATATTCAAAATCAAAACAAATTATTGAACAATATATTAACATAAATATTCATAAATTTTCCATGAATTTTAACAACATTCAATAGACTAAAATGTTTAAAAATTAAAATGTTGAACAATATATGTATATATTTATTATATCCATAAAATCCATAAAGGTGTACAAAATGTGAACGCAATACAATATCCGAGGTCAATGCCATATAGGCATATATACAACATGTCAAATAGTTATACATCAATCCATATAAAAATACAAAAAAATGTCATAAGAAATGATCTCTTAATAATCAAAATTCATCAATATGTTTGCCTTGCTTGTTGAATCTTCTCCACTAAATGTCTTGCAAGAAATTGAAGGTCTTTGAGCAGATTGACTATGAGTCCTCATAGACTGCAAAGTTGCCTATAGCTCCAATTATTCATATGCAAATATTATTAAAAATTGTACATGTTGTAGCAATATAGTTAAACAATTTAAATGTTAAAATTTTCAAATCACACAAAAATTAATCATAAATGAAATTACCAAAAGCTGGTAGTCATGGTCAATTTGAGACTAGCACTCAATAGGGCTAATGATAGGTTCACATTGGTGAACAAGAGTGTGAAGCGGATCACTACTATGAGTTGGTGACCTACTCCTGGTGATGGAAGACATAGGTCCCTAAAGATGTATATGCATACAAAATAAAAATTCAAAATTGGCTCATAAACTAAATTATTGAAATATAATATGAAAAATTACAAATTAAATTATCTAAATGTACCACACCACCCCTATTAATCATTTTGACAAGACTAAAAGACATCATTAGAGGATTCTGCATAGATAATTATTTTGAGCATTAGATATTTTCACAAGTATAGAGGAAAATTCCAAAACACACATCCATATCTATAATTAAACATTATGCAATATATAACTGGACTATGTACCTTAAAGAATTGTGTAGATAAAATCATAGCAGAAACACCTAGATTTTTCCCTCCCTAATAGATGGCAGAGTGTCTTCTGAGGTCATCAAATAAACATACAAAATATCATTATTTGTCACTTCAACACACACATATGTGTGCAATGAACAATAGAATTAATTAATCATTATAAATTACCTCTGTATAGGTATAAATCATAGGTGCATTATGAGTAACATATTTGGTCGTTTGGACCCTAAAAACCTATTAAAACATAAAAATATCTCATATACATCAAATTACCTTTTGAATTTTAAAAATATTTTATATTTAACAAGTCTAACATTTTTTTAATAAGTAAAATATTAAACATACATGGGAAGTGGTATGCAAGGTGACCATATGAAATGTAGATGGTTGAAACATTAAAATATTGATATCATCTAGGCCCATGAAAAAAACCACCATGAGTGGACTACATGAAATCCTCCTCATCCTCATCAGATGCAATGCATGTAGTGACACATGGTTTACATAAGTGAGCTTGTTGGGTGGCAGTGTTGGATGAATCCTCACCATGTCCACCTTCCACAAGAGGAGTATGGTAAATCTAGCTCATATGTTGGTCAAGAGTGTCAGTAAACACCTTAAGCATATGCAAGGCATCAATCTTTAAAATCTCTATGACTGTAGAGGGTAGCATCCTAGGAGGATGGGGTTTATCAACATGTGCTCTTGCTAGTTGATTATATGCATAACATGTACCTGGCCTGTCCTACATAGATCCCTTTCCCCTACCCTAGAACTTTGAGAAATCAAAATAATTTAGGATATCATTCAACATAAATTCATAATATAATTTTATAAAAAAATATAGTGGGACCTCATTATTATTGTAAAGTGGGTGATCAAAAATCATCCACCATCCATCCCAAAAATTTTGTTTGAGCAAATCATGAGTACACCAATGGATTGGAATCCATTTATCCATCACATCAAGTAGTGCACCAGTCTTCCCATTAATGAATAGGGAAAAAAATTGGGCTTTATGTGTTTATCTCTCATAGTAATTGATGAAAATTTATTGGAAGAGTATGTTCTACATATGTTTCTACAGTCATCCCACCTATCAGTTTGACTTGTTAATGACTTAACTTGATCTAATAATATATGTAGTGTGTTTGTTAGGGAAATTCAGTGGGGTGTGGATCCTTTAATGACCTAATCCGATTCTCAAGTTCAAGCTTATTTCTACTATGTGTCCTGCTAAATCTTCTTGACTACTTTAGGGGCTTCAGGAACTATAAGAGGGCTAAGAGGGATTGGAGGTTTAGGAGGGATAGGAGGGATAGGAGGAATAGGAAGGTTTTTGGGGTTAGGTGATATCACATTAGTCATTGTACATGAAGATGTATAAAAACATAAAAATACAAATAATTTCAATAAAAATACAACAAAATTAAAAAAACTAGGGTCTAATTTCATAAAAACATGTTGGCTTACCTCTCCTTTGATGTGCCATTCTTGAATCAAAGGGTGCCTGGCTCCAAAATGTATATTCTTTCTTGTTCAATCTTCTTCCTCCAAAGTGTGGGTTTCCTCTTCTTCCTCTTACTTGTAATTTTTGTTGTGTGAAATTCCAATTGATTTGGCTTTCATGTTTTTTTTATTTTATTGTTTAAATACCATGTACAAATTAATTTTGCATACATGGTATTTTCACATATGAAGTTTAGCCTCCATAACAATCAAGGATAACTTTAATAACCACATACGTGGTTATAATAACTATATACACAGAATATTTTTTGGGGAAAGTGGAATTATGTTCACTTTTTGGTCTCCCAACTTCATGCATACACCCTTCATGAGACTTTGTATAGCTTGGTCCCCATGGCATGTTGACCCAAATACTATATTACATTGGGAGTAACTCTAGGATTACATACAACAAGCTAAATCAACTCCTCCCACCATGCTCAAAACTTCACTTGGTGTGCAAAGTGTGTTCTCTATTAAGTATATATAAAATTCATTAATTCAATATTGGGTCAGTAGTCGACATCTAGATGCACCTCTATTTTGGATGACTTTATGCACCTCTATTTTGGGTGACATACACTATGAGAAGACCAACAAGAGAACCAAGAATTGATATTGAAATTTTAGGTTCATAAAATTCAATACTTTATTGATGTTGGTGGTCATATCAGAGACCAAGAATTCAAGCTAGTTTAATTCTTCATTAAGGTGAGTGATCTAGTGGGAAATATTAATTACCCCCTTGGTAACTTGCTTAGCATTCTTGGTTGTTTGACAATATTACCATTTGATGCATGCTATGAACACTTGGACTTGATCATCTAAAATATTGGTAAGGGGGATTTCCCAAGATCCCCTAGCATAGGCTTCATGAACTTCTAGTAGAATTAGTGGTGCTTTGGATTTATAAGTTTTTACTAATTTTCCTTGAGATGTCAAACAATTGGCCTATGACATAATAGCCTCATTAATGTAGATTGTAACCTATTGAGATAGATATATCTTACCCTCATTAGATCAGTCTAGTAATAATTTCATAATTTTATTGAGGTCATCAACAACCGTATTAAGCATTCAACATCTGTGGCATGAAAGTGATGTGTTTGTGACAAATCAAGGGGTTTCACACCTTAGACTACATCTAAAATGAACAACTTATAATCTACAACTTTAATGAATTTTATAGCATCCAAGTCTAAAATTTTTGTTTTTTGTATAGTCAACCCAATGCACACATCTTCTTTTTGAGATTTAGTGAGAGTTCTAAGTGACTGAGAAAGAATGAAAGTAGTCATTATGTCTTCTCAAAGTCTTACATGATGCAAAATGTATAAAACTTGCACTTTTCTCAAGGTGATGAAAAATTGTAGAGATGGCAAAAACTCTATATGCAATAAGTGTAAGATGCCTAGATTGTGTGTCCCACCTAACTTTTATAGCTCCATATGCACTCTTCTTCCTACCTTTACATTAAACATTATTTATTACCATTCAATCTTACTTGTGCATGCATTAAATAGAAAGAGTCTTATTTATTTGATGTGTTAAATTTTATAAGCTAGCCTACCTTTTGATGGTGGATGAAAAACAAGATATATCCCATCACCCTATTTTGCACATGACATATTTGATCACTCCATCCATGATGTTGACCTTTATCTATTTTTGGATATTTATCAATCTCATCACCTACTTTGTCATTAATAGTTACATTTGACTAGTAGTAATTATACCTAATTGAGATATTTTCTTTGTATGATTCTTGGACTTAATTGAAGTCGTACACTATCTTTTGGAACTCACTATATCCTTTAGAAAATACACTCTTTATTAATGGTACCTTTGATAACATTATTATTTATTCCACTCCCTATGATTCTAATAAATTGTAATATAACCTATGAAATAATAAAAACAAACAACTACACTCCACTCAACATAACTTAAAATAAATCCTAAACTACATGGTGTGACTTAATACCTTCTCAAATTTGCATAGATTGATTATTGGTGATAGGGTTTTAGCCTACTACCAAATTCACTTGTCCAATTAAAATTGTCCTTTTTAAATATCATAAAACTACCATTACTAACTATGATAATTTATGGATATTGTATGGAACTTTCCATTTAATGTTGAGCTTGCCTAAAAAAGATCTAAACCAACTATCATGAAGTATTATCAGTTGATCTACCTGAAACTCTTTGGTGCACAGGTTCTTCTCATGATAGGATTTCTATTTGTGTTAATGTACCTCCTATGTCCAAGATGATATGTATCTATCTTCGTCCATGTAATTTATCTCTAGTAACATGCTTATCAATTATTTTTGATCATCCATGTGCATAATGATTGTGATTGGTAGACTAGGTACTACATACTCCATAGGCATGACCACTTCCAACCTATAGACCAATTAAAATGGAAGATACCTTATTGAACACTTATAATGTGTTTGATATGCCCATATAACTCTACAAATTTGATCATCCTAATCATCCCTTTGGACTTCATAGATTTTAGTAAGCATCTTACCCAGCACCTTATTCGTAACTTCAACTTGGCTGTTAGTTTGGGGGTGATTTTTTTAGTTTTGTGTTACAAAATAAAAAATTGATCAATGAGAATATTTATATTTTTTTTAAAGAAATGGGTTCCTCTATCACTCACTAGTTTTATAGTATAGCCAAACCTAGTAATGATATTTTCATACAAGAACTTTATTGCATCCTTAGCACTGCAACTGGACATCATAATGGATTCCACCCACTTCATAAACTATTATTTCTAAGTAATAATATATCTATCATGGATTCCATTTCTAGGTGGACTAATCAACCTAAAAAAATCAATTCCCTATTTCTCAAAGGGTTGTTATGTTACCATCGGTTGTAGAAGAATTTTATCTCCTTGGTTTAGCTTGCCCACCCACTGACATACATCACACTATTATAAAAATCTATGGGCATCTTGTAATAGATAGGGACAATAAATTCCACTCTATAATATCTAAATAATAGTTGTGTCTCCTAATAAGTGACCCTCTATGATCCCTTGATGTGCCTCCTCAAGTAACTTTGGTATTTCATGCACTAGTGCAACTCTAAGCAACACTTAATCCTTTCCTATATGATAAATAAGTTTATTAATAATACTATATGTCAAGGATTTAGTAATGAGTTACATATTATCCTTTTCCACATAATGTTCTAAAAATATCCCTTGTTCAAGAAAGTTTGTGATATATTATAAGTGTCTCGAGATCACAAACACATAAAACATATGTGCTTCTGAAGACTCATATGGGATATCCTCTAGTTCCTCACCATTTCTTAGCTTACTCAAATCATTTAGACCCATGTTCTCTTATCTTGGCTTAACATTTATCCAAAATTAAAATTCTAATAAGAACATCAACCACCATGAAATGTGTTCTCTCAACATGCATGTATTAACCAAGTATTATAGCACTTAATGACTGGTGAATAACTCAAAAGGTATATCCAAAAGGTAGTGACACAACTTTTGAAGTTAAAACACCATATCTAAGGCCTCTTGCTTAGTTTTCATATAATTTTTATCCACAAGAAACAATTTATTACCTGTGAAATGGATACGGTGATCCAATCCACTCTCTCTTAGTTGTGCTAATATAACTCTAATTGTGATTATAGATGCATCTAGATGTACATGAAATGGTTTAATCTAGTTTGGGAAGACTAGGATCGATGCAGTCACTAGTCTCTTCTTCAATTCAATGAATGTTACTTGGCATTCTTCTATCCTTACAAACTATGTTCCTTTATGCAATAACTTCTCTAAAGAAGTAGATATGGCTACAAACCCCTAAATTAACTATTGGTAGTATCATATATGTCCCATAAAATTTTTCATATATATTGAACTTATAGGTGGAGGCATTCCCAAAATTACAATGATATTTAGCTTAATCTACCAAGATGCCCTTACTACAAACTACATGTCCTAGCAGAACCCCAAATAGTGTAAAAAATGAGCATTTTTAAAAATTGAGTGCAATTCGTAGCACCCTACATCTCTCCAACATATGTCTAAGTTTAGTTAGATGATTTTAGAATAAATAAAACACTACCCAATCATCCAAGTAGACTTATAAATAGTCATGGATAAAGTCCTTAAATGAAGTGACTAGAGATCTAGAGAAAACCGTAGGTGCATTATTCAAACCAAATGGCATTACATTATATGCAATGGAACCCCATTCAGTTTCAAAAGTGGTATTAGCCCTATCCTCTTTTTTGATCAAGATATAATGATATCAAATTAAGCCATCTATAAATTAGTACACTTCATGCCCTACGACCACTTCTAAATCTTCATCTATGAATGGAATAGGAAATGGATCATTGACACAAGCCTCATTCAAGATGTAATAGTCTCCATATATTTAGATCTCACTAGTCTTATTTGGTTTCACCACCATGGGGAAACCTAGTCATATTTATCTATAGGAAAGATAATACCAAATTTATACATGTGATCCAACTCAGATTTCACTTTAAGCTTCATATTTGGATTCAATTGGTAGGGTATTTTCTTGATTGGGCATGTGCACTTCTTTAACTCAATGTGAATTTCCCATAAGGATGGATCCATGCTGTTAACCTCTATGAATTTTATAGGGAAGACATCTTATTAATATTTTAAGAGATACATAACTTTTGATACGTATTCCTAAGACTAATAATCTCTAATATATGCTAGCTTGGGAATGGCCTTTTTTCCAAATTTCCCCACATGTTACTTTAAGGTTCCTGTTATATTTTACATCCCCCCTTAGGAATTGAATCACATAGTATCTACTAGGCTTGTCACTCCATAAAATTGATATGTCACAACTTTTCTCCTTTTGTATGCTCTATGAATGGGTCTAGGAATGGATCAAACTCTCATTCAGGTTAAAATATATCATCTAAATCCATGTCATCCTCATCATATTAATTATACATCCCATCATCTCTTTCCTATGTTCTTGATGTATGTACCAAGTGGTTGGGAAAACATCTAGTGATATTTATTTGCTTATCTTCTATGCTAAGAAAATACTTCAATAAACCTAAATCAGTAATCTTAAACTCTATCTTCATGCTTGAATTTATCTTGGAATCATTTACATTTATAGTAAATATTAAATCATACACATATAAAACAATAATCAAAATATTTTCATTGCTCGTATTAATGTAAAGAGTGGGCTCACTACCACTTTTACTAAAGCTATTGTTTAACAAGTATGAATCTATTTGATTATACCATGACCTTGGTGTTTCATTGATTTTATACAGTTATTTCTTCAACCTATATACCTTTTTAACAAGCCCTACAATCTCATAACTAGGGGGCTATCCCACATAAAGCTCTTTTTATAACACTTCATTCAATAAGGCTAACTTGACATCTATTTGATGTAACTTTCATTACTATTGAGTAGTTATTACAATGATTATCATCATCATTTATATCCTTGCTATGGGATCAAGTGTCTCATTGTAGTCACATCTATGCCATTACTTTCAACATTTGGCATCTAACATTTTTTTATGTATTTCAATCTTGCCTTGGATTTGTAAACCCACTTCACTCTAATGACCTATTTTCCTACTAGAAGGTCTACGAGATCTCAGATTTGATTTTTATATATTGCATGCATTTCCTCATACATTCCTTCACACCACATGTTATACTGGATTGTTTCCTCAAAATATATATGATCATACTAAAAATAGAGAAAAATTCATAGATTCATCCTTATTTTTTCCATACCTTGATTTTCATGTCTTACAACCTCCTTGTCCTACTTGAGTGTTGACTTGAGTTTGAGGATGATGAATTTAACTCATGAGTTGATCCTTGAGCTCCTTTATAGTTGTTACCATTATATGAATCAACCCTTTGTGAAATAGGGCTCCATCTTAATGTATGAGTGGTTATACCACTTACTGGTTGAGTTTCAAGAAAGGGTCCACTTGCCATTGTTTACACTTGATGCTCTTATTATCTATCAATTATAATGCTCCTTGGTTACCATATTGTACAATTGGTAAGCTTTTTATTTCTCAATATATATAATGTAAATGCAAATCTATCATGTGGCATACCACTTTGATCTTCATTGTTTAAGCATATGTGTATATTCCACACATCCAGACATTCTAAGATGTTCAACACTTGGTTTATAACTACTCCATGTTTATTGAGGGATCATATGTCTAACACTTCAAGCCAAATATTGAGTAAATACATTATCATTATTACATCTTTAGGCCAAAATTTATTGGATAATCCTTTTGCCTTTAGCATGCTCCTTGCCATCTCTTGGATGGTTTGGCTCTTCCTCTCAGATACATCATTTTCTTTCAGTGTATACCTCTTTGTAAATTACTTCTTGATGCCATTGTTCTTGAAAAATTTTATAAACTAATTTGAAATATATTTTCCCCTCTATTAGTTCTCAAAATATTTATATAATAGTCACTTTGCTTCTTAACCATGGCCTTGAACTACTTTAAGATTTTAAATGTCTTTGATTTGTTATTTAAAAAATATACCCTTGCCTTTCTACTAAATTCATCTATTAATGTAATACATTACCTATTATTGGATAAGGAGGCAGTCTTTATGGGACCACACAAATCTAAATGTATCAATTTGATCCAAAACTCAAAAGATTTGGTTGAAAGATAATTCAGAAATAAGAACAACACAATTCAAATAATGTTATCTCTGAAAAGAGATGTTTTATTGATCAAAAATTGTAGACCCAAACATATGCCTACCTCTAAGAAGAGATGTATCCTTTCCATTTCAGGTTACATCTTCATTTATAAATGTTTTTAAGGTGTGAGGAGGATGTGGAAGATCACCAATCTTGAGGGAGATTAAGTGGTTTGACTTCTATGATTTACAACAATACAATATTTGAGGAATTACTATTTTTAGAAACTTACTATTTTTAGACTGCACTACTAAAATTGAAATTTTGGGAACTTCCATTGGTTTTTCAGGGTCCAAAATTCATTGATCAAATATCCATGCCATCTCATGATGTTTCCCTCATTATTAGCTTTCCAATGGTTCAAATGGCGAGTCAATTGGAGCTATGGTGCAAAAGTTATGGCTCCTGAAAGTTCCACCATCAATTGGGGTGCACCAATCACCCGAATTATCATCTAAATTGTTTCCTAGATCATTCCTCCCTCCTTGAGAAGCAATGGTCCCCATTACATCAAGATTTATCATCAAGTGTGGTAGTTGTACTTAAAGTTGATTCTTGATGCATACTTGGAAGGGACTATGATTTATAGAACTATGCAGGGCCTGATTGTTCACCATTTCTATCTGACCATCAGTTTATGGATGGAAGGCCATGAACTTCTTCAGCTTGGTATCTATTTGCTTCTATTGTTGTGTTGTTTGTGTAGTCAGGGCTGTAACATTAGTGCTTTTGGATTCTTGTGGCTTGACCACTATGAGAACAAATTTCTTGGCACTAATCAGAGAGATAGATATAGTAGGTGGTACCTCTGGTACCCTGTATCACTGTGTTCTAAGAGTGAGAGTGATCCTTAGAGTTCTTGATTCATAGATGCCATGTTGATCATACATGAATGGCTAGCCAAAGAGTACATCACAAACATCTAGATTGACCACATCACATAAGACCTCATCTTGGAAAGGTTTTATTACATATGAGAGAAGACATTGGTGGGTGACACAGAGGTTTCTTCCTAGACTCAACCATCTAATATTGTATGTCTTTGGGTGAGGCTTCATGGACAGATTTAGGCTTTTCACAACATTAGTAGAGATTAAATTCTTTTGACTTCCACTATCAAGAATGAAATGTAAAGACTTACCTTTTACCCATAACTTAGAGTGAAACAACCTTTCCTTGTCATCTAGCATCTCATCATGGGTTTGTGATGAAGAAACAATGGCTTTGGGATCAGCATCTACAATATTTTCTTCAACCTCTTCGACTACAGGGTCTGTATGAGGTAGAGCAGTAGATGTTGAGGATTATGACTCAGAAAGTAATGACTTGATGGCTCGACATTCTTCTTTGGAGTGAGTTCCAGATTTGTGATAATCACACCACTTCCCAATCTTTCATTCATTTTTCTTCCAATTTTGGCCTCGTGTTTGACCTTCTTTGTCACTTTTCCATTTTGAAGACTGATTCTTTATATTCATTCTTCCATGCTTCTACTCAATCTTCATTGCGAACCTATATGCCTCATCAATGGTTTCCAAATTGAAGAATTCCATTTCTCCCATATGTACCATTGTAGTCTGCCACAATATTTGAGAACCTTATGTTTCTCACTTTCTTGGATGCCTAATCTCACAGATAAAGAATGAAAAATGTCAATGTAATCTTAAACAGACTATTCCTTACCTTGGTGAAGTTGTTGCCACTCTATATACAGATCGTCATATGCTCCAATGGGGTAGTATTCTTCCTTATAGCTTCTATGAAATCATCCCATGTAGGTTCTATCTCAAGGCCAATATCATCTACACTGAATCTATTTTTATACACTTCCCACCAATTTTTGATAGGAAATGATGATTTCAGAAGAGAAAAAGTAATCTTCTCTTTATCGATGAACTTATTTATAGAAAAATAAGATGACAATTGATCCAACCAATTTTCTACTACATCATCATTGATTTTACCTCAAATGTAGGGATATCAAAATTCACTTGAACCTTCAAGGGTGTTGGGGCACTGAAAGGATGTGCAGGTGTGGATGAGGAGCCAAAATTTCCCATCGAGATTTGTTGCAAAATTTGATTGAATTGTTGTAGCATATGTTCTTGCTACTATTGGAGGGCTTCATTCACCATTTCCATGAAAGGATCAGATGTATCAATGATGTCTACCATTTGAAGTTGTTTAGAGAGAATAGGTGGATAGTCTGTTGGTTCTATTTCCTACCCAAGCTTCTTGTAATCTAAGCTCATCCTTGGGATCATACACTCTAAAGACAAACGAATTTTATATTACTAATCCAAAAATCAAAATATTTGGTTGAAAGATAATTTATAAATAATAGCAACACAATTCAAATAATTCTATCTCTAAAAAGAGATGTTTTATTGATGAAAAATTGTAGACCCAAAAATATGCCTATCTCTGAGAAGAGATGTCTCCTTTCCATATCGGGTTACATCTTCATTTATACATGTTTTGAAGTTGTGAGGAGTATGTGGAAGGTCACCAATATAGAGAGAGATTAAGTGGTTTGACTTCCACGATTTACAACAATACAGAATTTGAGGAATTATTATTTTTAGAAACTTACTATTTTTAGACTTCACTACTAAAATTGAAATTTGGGGCACTTATATTGGATTTTTGGGGTTCAAACTTCATCAAGTAGAGATCCATGCCATCTCATGATGTTCCCCTCATTATTAGCTTTCCAATGGTTCAAACGGTGAGTCAACTAGAGCTACGGTGCAAAAGTTATGGCTCCCAGAATTACTGCCATCAATTGGGGTGGACCCATCACCTGAGTTGTCATCTGAATTGTTGCCTAGATCACAATTCAAGAGGATATTTAACTCTCCATGAATTTCCCTTGAGAAATTAACTCATTTGTTTCTTTCCCAATATATATCCTTCACACACTTTGTTTGATTATTCTATAAGGGGGAATCTTTTCACCATTTTCTTCTTGTGAATAATATTCAACTCACTAAAACTCAAATTTCCATACCTTAGATTCCAAATGGTAGTTTCATCCACCACCATTGTTTTAAATTTTGTTTCAAGCTCACTTTACATCTTCAAGGGAAACATTCTATTATTTTTCATCTTGATTACTACAATCTATCTATTGCAGTAACTTCTATCATAAATGATGCATTATCCATATTCAAATCTCACCCTATATTCATTTTGGACAAGCTATCCAATGTTGATTAGGTTGTGATTCAACCATGACACTTTATATATCCTAAATTTGTTTCTTGTTACCTTGCTTGGTGCGAATATAAATGCTACATTTTCCTATGATAGAGATCTTCTCATTTTTTCCATCTTCACCTCTAGTTTTATTTATTCATTAATTCTATTGAGCATTTATTTATTTCCACTCACGTGGTTACGAAAACCACTATCCAAATACCAAATTTCTCTATTACCTTGCTCAACAATATTTCAAGTTATAAATAAGTTTTCCCCTTTCTTACTCCTATCAAGTTCAGCCTCTTTTTCCTATTCAAATAATACTCTTTCTCCCTACATTCACTTGCATAATGTCAATACTTATTTTAATAATAACATTGAATATTTGATTTATCACAAATTGGTGTAGAACTACCTCTTGAAGTGTTATTGACTCTTCTTCTTCCTCTTCCATATGATTCTTGATGATTATGTCTTCCACCTTATTGACTACTATAATTTCTTCCTATACCTCTATTGTTTTCTTCTCTCCCCCTACCTCTTACATTTACAT
The DNA here is from genome assembly GCA_037957365.1 of Torreya grandis. NCBI lineage: Eukaryota > Viridiplantae > Streptophyta > Pinopsida > Cupressales > Taxaceae > Torreya > Torreya grandis. The sequence continues at coordinate 284,303 of JARHVA010000293.1, forward strand.
TTTATTTGAAGGCTTTTTAATGGGAAGAGGTGGTTGACCTATTCAAATGTTGTTCATGGGTTTTGAAGGAACCCATCAACTCATCAACTATCATTTGTCTCAAGTCTTTAGACTCTTGAATCACAAACACTGTTGGATCAAATTTGATAGGAAGGCTCATCTCTATGATTCTATGGTCTTCAAGAGCATCACCATTTCTCTTAATTTGATTTATTATTCCCATTATCCTTGTGAATAATTCATTGCTAGATTCTTATTATTTCATCATTTGGATCTCAAAATCCCTTCTCTATAGCTATAACTTGACTAAATTCACTTTATCACTATCTTGATATGCATTTTTAAAAATGTATCATGATTGTTTGGAATGGGTAATTTATTTTATCCTTTGAAAGACTAAATTAACCAATATCTTTTGAATATAGTTTAGAGCCTCAACATCCTTATTTCTATTATTTTTTAAAAAATTTCTTTGTGCTTGAAGGAGGGCATTGAATTTTGTTGGGCCTGCTACTTTAGTATGTCCACCCTCTACAAGTTCCCATAGCTCTTGAGAGAGAAAAATAGAATTCATCTTGATGCATGATACATCATAGTTATTACTATAAAACATTAGGGTTTTTACCATGAACTATTTCTACTAGTTGTCATCTTCAACAAGCCTTAAAAACCTTAAGGCTATGATACCAATTGTTAGAAATCAAAACCAAGTTGAGTAGTACTAAAACCAACTATGATAAAAAATGAAATTAAGTACCCTAAAGATTCAGTTGTTGCATATTTATAGATCTAGAAAATCATGCATAAAACACACTAAACAACAAGATTAAAAACACTAAAATAGGGTCTAACCTATTTTCTACAACAATATACAATATTTCAACACACACACACACACACACACACACACACACACACACACACACACACACACACACACACACACACACACACACACACACACACACACACAAAATTGATTCAAAAATAACTTTCTAATATAGTTACTACTATTATAATCATTTAAAAAATATTATACTATCCTTATACTCTATTATCCTGATATAATAGGATGCTCCTCTATTTTTATTTTTTTAATATATGTTTCTCCTACTCAAAATTCTATCACAAACATTCTTATTGTATTTTGAACCTCATAATTTTTCTATTCACATGCTTCTTTGCTCAAACTATTGTCTTTACTTTTCCTTATGCATGTTATGTATCTTTTTATATTTTCTCCCACTACAAATAGTATATTATCCTTGCATTTATTGTCATTTTTATTTATATTATTCTATTTCATCTTCAACTACCTCCTTACATTACCGCTCAGCTCAAAAATTTCACAAGCTTTTAAAAAAAATTTAAAATGTGCATTAAATGTGTTTGATGAATCGAAATAATGAATGGAGATTTATGGAGTATGACAAAATGTTGCTAGTGGTATATAGGGGAAAGCATATATTGTTTTAACATAAAATTCATGAGATGAAGTGGCATAATTATTATGATATCAAGGTCTCAAAATGTAGAGAGAATTTATAATTAGTTAATGGTTATTGAGTATAGATAAGTTAAAGGAAAGACCGTCTGAGTTTAACTCTGTGTAAAAATGGAAGACACATTTATGCCCAATTATCTCTACATTGATATGTGTGTGGTTTATAGCCTCCCTATTCCTTGTCAACTATGGTTGTATCTTTATGGATCCAACGATGGAGTTGAATAAACATGTCACTAAAGGAGACTACAATAACAAACTTGTTTCTAGAAGGATATTAGCCAATATTAACCTTCTCTTCCAATAGTATATAGTAGCAAATTCAGAAAGATAAGTAGAGATCTCCACTAAAGTATATATATGTTCACCTGTGTCTCTATGATTAATGATGAAAATCATAATCAAGCTATCAGTTCCAGTCCATGTTTTTCTAGTTCTAGTGACTATAGTTGTGAGCAATGTAGGATGTGAGTGCATAGAATTGAGCAACCTAGCCAGTCACTCTAGTTTTCTTAAGATAACTTATAAGGCCAAAAATAAGAAAACCCATGCTTTATGTTCTCAAGATCCAGAAGCCTATTTTTAGTCTATTCATGCTCATGGATATTCACAAGGAAAATGGGCATGTTGCTCCAAAAAGTATTGCATCGATGTTTCTTTTGATCCATATCACTTTGGAAAATGTGGGTATTCATGTAGTTATTGCCTAAGCTGCTATGGAGAAAGTGTATAGACTTGTGGTTTCCCTATCTCTACCATCTCTAGAAACTTATAAATGTCTTATTTTTAATTCCTCAAAGTTTCCTTTTCTTCCCTAGACATCTTTAACACACTAATATATCAATATCCCCCCTTCATTAAAAATAATTCATACTTTTTCAACTATTATGGAAGGTATAACATTAGAACATTACTTAAATTTTATTTCTAATAGAACTTTTAGTGACCATGGAAGATGGTGATGACAAAACCAGGGTCCTAATTATGATCATAGGAATCCAAGAAGGGAGGTTAGTATAGTGTTAGTTCAATCTATAAAAAATCAAATAAACACACTAACACTTACACATATAGCCTAAATACTATGGAGAGCTTAGTAATAAAATATTAAATGAAATAACAATAAAAATATAAAAATAATAACTCTTTTGCCTTCTTTGGGAGCTCCAAATGCTTTGTTGAGTGGCTTGCTCAGCTTGTGCATCAAGAAGTCTTTAGAAATGAAGCTTATTGGCTCCTTCTCTCCTTGGCACTATGGCTTTGATGTGGCTTGTGATTGCTTGGCTTAAGATTTTGGAATTATAACACTATTGGTATGAGTCTCATAGAGCAAATCCTACATAATAAATCTATAATATCCAAGCTTATAAATGCAGAGGTATGGCCTTGTATTTATAGCCTTAGGAATTAACTCTTACCCAAGGTGAGTTAGGGTTGAGTTTAGTCTTGCAATGGATTCAAAATAAACTTAGGTGAGTCAAATCTAACTCTAGTTGAGTTAATAGTTGTTAATTAATTATGATTTTCAATTACTAGGCATGGCTCTCCAAATTAGATATTTTTAGGATATTTTCAAAGAGCTTGACAACTCATAAAGGCAATGATGAAAGGTTAAGATATTTTGAATTTTCTTTTTTGGATATTTATTAATTTCAAATAAATAATTCAACTAGGAATTTAATTTGACTTAGCTTGTTAATTAATTTTTATTATCCTTTTAGCTCTTTCAATATTTAATATATGTGTGTTAGTGCCCCACTTAATAGGTCCATAGGCCAAATTGATAGTTGTGATGCCACAAGGTGATTAGGGATGAATCTTTAAGAGGTTATTATTACAGACAATAGAATACCTCAATTAGGGATGTCTCAACATGATTTTGAGTTTTGATGAATGATGCACAAGTAAATTTAGGATGTTTAGTGATTTACAGTATTAATATACAATAGTTGGTAGGAATTGGTCTAAGGTCCGATTAAAGGCTAGTTGTGGCCAATTTTAGGTGTCTATAGTTTGCCCTTGTTTAGGAAGGAATTGAAAGCTATAGGCACAATAAATTCTTATCAAATAATGAAAATGTCATATATGCCTATGACTTCAACAACAATGGATGAGTTATAGATTCCCCCTCAAGGGAATGATTAGCAAAGAGGTTAGTGATTGGTCCCTTAAAAAAGGAAATGATGGGACCAAAAATATAAAATGAGTGGAAGAGACTAATTAACCTAAAGGTAGTTATAATTAGTCACATATGGAGTTTCCCTAGTTGGGTAGATAAACAAGATGATTTTCCCACAGATAGTTATAATCATCAACATAAGTAAGATAAAATAATAATGTATTTAACCCATGAGTGAGATTAATCCTATCGAGATAATGCTTGTATGAATTGATTTAAAAATGTACTAATTTGCCTAAAGGAAATTATAATCAGTAATAAAGATTGAGACACTAATTTTCCCAAAGGTGATTATAATTACTGAAATAGGCACATGCCTCAATTAGGGTGGATGAGTCAAAATAATGATTTACCCATAGGCATTTATAATCATTAAGATGACCTAAAGTGAAGAATTATATTTGATTATGCCCTAGTAGGGTAGATTTGTAAGTAGAACTCAAGGATATAATCTATTGTATAGATTAAATATGAGTGGGTGTAAATGTACATACGATGGTTTAATGATTGAAGAAGCCACAAACAACCAGGCACACAAGGACGTGCAAAGTGATGAAAGAGATGAATAAAATAATAAAGGTTGATTAATGTGGATGATTTAGTTATATGTATCAATGAAAAAATGCTCATCCTTATTAGCATTGATACAACCAAAATGGTTAATGAGTTGATTTGATCAAGGAGGGTGGGAGGATTTGCTAAGGTTACCAAAGATTTTTTTTTTGGCTTATTACTTGTAATATTTCCCAGGTTGATTTTTGTTGTAGCACATGATGATAGGCACCATGATATAAAACACCATGAAAATGTAACTAAAATGTGTAGAAACACTGACTCCTAATCCAATAAACAATTAAAAACAATACACCAATGATAAAAACCATGATGACAATGTTGACATATAAATATGTATATGTTGGTAGATTTGAAAGATCTAAATAAAAATTGAACAATAGTAACTTCATAAATGTATTCATAGGAGTGATAGGAGTACATCTCTTTTCTTAACACCTTTGGTAGTTTCTTGGGTTACCACAAACCCATATGGTTTTTGGCTATAAGTTAACCATGAACTTGGAGGTGGTAGGAGGTCTTGACCACTTCAATGGTTTCTTAGATTTACACAAAACTTTTTTCCAAGAACCAAGCGCTACTTTAGTGCTTTATATCCTCACAATGTTCTTCATCGGGAGGTACCAAACTAGAAAATAATGTTAAGTAACTTTATTGAAAAACACATTGCACAATAAAACCACACCATGCATAATATAAAATAAATACTAAAACATGTCACCATAGCAATGATGCATCCCCATCGTAGGTGACTTGAGAGAGGATACCATTTGTCCTCTAACCTCCATGCATCCTTCAACTTCAAATATAGGTGCTAAAACATGTTTCACAACAAGAGATGTGAAGTGAAGGTGACCTCATTAGTTAAATCTTCACTTTCATCAATATCTAGTGGATCTTGTACTTGAGCAACATTGGCTTTAATGGGCTTGAATTTTCCTTTGAGAACATCTTTCACTCAGCAAAACAATCCCATGTTGTATGACCTTTCTTCTTATAGTAGTGGCATTTTATGTCCTTTTTGTCAATACTGGACTTTTTATGATAATTTTAAGAATAAAGTGCATTCTCATGTTGTGAAATATCTACATCTTCTATAGGTATCCTTTTGTATTCCACATTGGTGATGAAATCATATCATCAAGAGATTATGATGGTATTTGTCTAAGAGTAAACACAATATTGCTATATTTATATGGTAGACTATTCAATAGAATAGCTTTTATATCCTGATCTTCGACATTAGTTTTTACCTCAGCAAGTTGCCTAATAAGACACCTCAGATTATTTATATGTCTGGAAATAGTAATTACATCATCCATTTTAAATCTATATAACTATAATTTTAGTGAAAATTGGGCATTTACCACTTTTGCACCAAACATGGTGTTGAGTGTATTCCAAATTTCCTTGGATGATTTTTTTTAAATCCACATGATGTAACTCAGAATATGAAAGTGCAAGGATAATAATAGAATTTTTGTGTCATCTCTTGTTTTCCAATCAAATAATTTATTTGCATAAGTGGGTTTTTTCTCATCTCCATTTACGATTCCCCATAAATTTTAATGCATCAATTTCATTTGTATTTTAACCTTCCACATATGAAATTTTAAACCAAAATATTTCTCTACAAAAATTTGAATTTACATCTTGAAATAAAGATATGTAGATCAATTTAGAAAATAATAAAAGTACCAGGATTGAAACATTGTAGCCTTGGCTACATTCTTTTCTATAGATTGCTTAACACTTGGTTATATTTCTCTGCTATGATGCTATATAGTTCACAGGTCTTTTGAGTGTCTACTCTTAGAATTCTATTGTGCATCAATTTTTCCATGTTTTGACTAATCTCTATGTTGCACTTCTCAATTTTCTCTACCAATGATATTGTGTTACTCTCTTAGAATCATTACCTCCATGAACACTTCTAACAAATTTTAAAATCATGGGCATAACATAGAAATACTAAAACAAAAAGACAAGGGGTTCAAGTGAACTATTCTAGGTTTTATATCTACACATTCACTCTTAGAATGTAGGTATTTAACTATCCTCCGCTTTGATAAAGTTTATGTGCTTACTAATGGATATAGTTTGAACCGTAGTAGTCTCATGAATTTTTTTATACACCTTCTTTACATAACATCTATGGAATAGACATCACCGACAAGGTTCACACCCAAGAGATCCTATATTTATTATGTGACTTATGATGGCTACTTTTTACTATGTTACACACTAGGATTTGATCATTATTCTCTCCCAGGATTTTCCACTTTATCATTGTAGGAAGCTCTGATACCACACTATTGGAAAATTTGAAAGAGCCAAATATAAATTGCACAATAGTAACTTCATGCATTAATTCATAAACACAATGTAGACTAAATACATCAAAGATGCAATTGAAAATATGTAAGAGGTCCATAAAAATTTGGGAAAATAGGTGAGAACAAACTCTATAGAATCTAGAAAGATATAAAACAAAAAATAAAAATAATGTAGTAGTTTTAACCACCTACCTACTATGCTAATAGGATAGACTCAAGAATAAGGTGCACATAATCACCCAAATAATACATATAGACTGAGTTGAGGCACAAAAATGAAAGCAAACAAATAGGTAAATAAACAAATAACAAACAAGCACATATAAAACTTGAAATAAAAATCAATAGAAAGCATCATGTCATTAACCAAGTCAATACCTATGTGTGAAGCCTCAATGGAAGGATAAACAAGTGGTATCCCCAAGTAAGGATACATGCAAAGGGAAAGGTCACACCCCCAATGGCAATAGAATGGTTTAGAATAATCAATGGTTTCACCCCAATAAGGAAGATCGGATGATTGACTAGGTTTAAATAAGATAAATGTTTTTGGATTTTCAAATTTTGGATTGTTTTTGGAATTTTTAGGGTATCTTAACTTGTTAGAGATTTACAAGATACCACTCACAAAATAGTGAGAGTTTTGGCTTAGGTTACTCGTCAAATGGAAAGAGCATATTGAAAAGGGGGACTAAGCTGACCTCAACATGAATCAAGCACCACCTATAGAATCCCATTAAGGACGTAAGTCACAATAGTCCTGCCAACATAAAAGGTGGGGAGAATTGACTAGGTCACAAAAAATTGTGAATCAAGGTAAATGAGAATAGTAATGGTAAGGTGATGAGGAAATGCATGGTAAAGGTGTTGTTCCTAATTTGCCCATAGGCAGTTATAATTAGGAAATAATGAATGATACTAATTTGCCCATAGGAGGTTATAATTAGTAACACAAGGTGGGATACTAATTTTCCCATAAGCAATTATAATTAGTGGCACCAGTCAAACGTAGATGAAAAATAACTTGCTAGATCCACTATCATACTACTTTCATAGACTATCATTTAAACATAGAATTCTAAAACTATAGAAATTGGATCAGAATCCCCTCATGGAAGGTTTGAGAAGAACCAAAGGAAATAAGATCAAAAGGGTTAGGTAGGGTAGATAAAAACAAGCTTTGATTAGTAATAAAGGTATGGTAAAATGGCATATGCTATGGTATTACTCAAGGATAGTGATGCTATGATAATTGGTTATAGTGGTAATAGGTTTGCCCCCAATGATAAGGTAAGGTAAATGATGGGGTATGAAACAATAGCAAGAGGAATGGCAAGGTAAATGGTTTGGAAAAAGGTAAGGTTTTTGGCAAGGTAAATGTTTTTTACCAGGTATAGGTATGGTTTTTGGCAAGGTAAAAGGTTTTGTTTATTCTTATTAATGTGGAGATGCACATCTTGATCAACATATGATACAACCAAAATAATCAATCATGTAAATTGTTATAGCACACCTCGTCTGAATAGTTACTCTATCAAGAACCTAGTGTATATTTGGATTTCAATAATGTTGGTGTGATCTTCATTGGTTATTGATTTTGTTTCTTTTAAACGTCAAGACAAGGTGTCTTTGTAGCCTCTATAAAGGGAAGTGCAAACAGGGATGGTAAATATGAATAAATATTAGATGATAGGATTGATTTGGTGATGTAAAGGTGGATGATAATGGAATGTATAATGGCTAGAAAATAAATGAAGATTGGGATTTTCAAGCACATATAATGTTGTTGATTTCAGATTTGACATAATTTTAGTTATGGCAAGGCCAAAGACTTCTAAATGTGCTCTCGATAGGACCACTATATTTTTTTGTTGTTTGGGCCTAAGAGTAGCTACCATCTAATTATGTTTTAGATTGGAATCTATATTGATGTTATCTTTGATGATATCTTCATCAAGTAGCGAAGAAATATTATGTTCAACTATTAACACCTTGATGAGGTTTTCAGCAATGAATTTGTCTAGATTGTCCCATAGCACCTCCAATAAGGTTTCACTAAGGAACATTGAATTTTGACTTTGATTATTTCTAGTGCCTCCAAGAATGTTTCATTATAAGATGTTGAGTTTGGAGTTTGATTGTCCCCTAGCACCTTCAAAAAGGTTTGACTAAGAGATTATTCTTTATCCACATGAATGTGGTCTTGACCCCCCTGATATTATGCAACTAATATGTCACCATGGATGTAGTTTAATAAAGTATGATTCTATCGGTCTCAATCGACACTTGTGGGAGGTAGAATGTCAATATAATGGTTAAGTTGGTTGGTGGTAATGGCATGTGGAACTATAATGGAATGGGGAGAGGTCGTACAATTCTTATAGAAGATACTAGGAGAACTTGTGTTGAAGCTAAAGTAATCATCCTCAAAAATCATATAAGGATCAAAAATTTTTTCAAACTAATTTTTAAGGCATGCATAACCAATTTTATAACAGTTATGAATGTATTCTGATTATGAAGCTAATTCTTACTCAAGGGACTCTGAATCTAATGTTGAGACTGACATTGATTATGATTCTAATGCTAAATATGATGTTAGTTTAAAAATAGAACCTAACTTCAATGCTGATTTTTCATCTTATGTGTATGCTTCTACAATGATGTCTTGTTGAATGTTTGGTATTGGACAAGTAATAGCCTGTGATGGTATAACAGGCTTCACAAAGATTGGTTTGTCAAAGTGAAACTCCTCAACAATAGGAAAAAGGTCAAGAGACAACTCCATAAAGATTGGTTTGTCAAAGGGAGGATATTTAAAAATAATATAATGGTTGAGATAATGATTTTCACAAAGGGCGTTATAATCATTAAAAAGTGACTCAGTAAAGATTATCTTGTTAGAGTGAGACTCCTTAACAATGGCTAAAGTATCAAAAGGTGACTCATCATAGGTTGACTTGTCATAAATAAGTGTTTCAAAAAAACCATCACAAATTGGTTGGTTCTCCTGGACTTGGTTAACAAGTAGTTGTAAAATATTGATTTTGAACATATCTTGTTATTCAGATGATTGGCTCAGTTGGAGAGGTATTGATTGGCTTGGTTGTGGCTCAATGATTTGTATGGATTTTCTAAAGTGGGGAATAGTTTTAAATGGATGAATAATGGTTGGTGGTTAGATAATGATAGGATTATCTACAATTTACTTAACAAAGGCTTGTTACCGACCTAGGATAGTAACTATGACTCATCTAGTCGTGATTGCACAACCTTGTTGAGATAATGAGCTACTATACTTGGAAGAGCCTAAAATGGTAATGGTATGGCATTGTGAACCTTGGTTTCTATTGCGAGACAAAAGATAAGATCATAAAATGGTAGTGGTAGGGAATTGTGAATCTTGGTTACTATTGTGAGCCAAAGGATGAGGTCCTAGAATGGTAATGGTAGGGTATTGTAAATCTTGATTTCTATCATAAGCCAAAGGATGAGGTCTTGGAATGGTAATGGTAGGGCATTGTGAAGCTTGGTTTCTATTGTGAGCTAAAGGATGAAGTCTTAGAATAGAAAATGTTGGGGTATTATGAAGCTTGGTTGCTTACACAAGCCCAAGGATGAGGTCCTAGTATGGTAATCTTTGGATGTTATAGAGTTTGGTCACTCGTAAAATCCAAAAGAGGGTTAATGGTATAGGTCGAGGATCAAGCATTGTGAGTGGTGAGATGGAAAAAATCGTATGTTAACTAGACCTAAGAATGTATCACTACATACTATGCTTGAAGATCTTAACTTTGTTCCCCAGATTGAATATTATAAGGAGGATAAATAACTATCTCACAAATAACATCATCCTAGTAGGGGTCTTGAACAAAGTCATTATATGCAACCAAATTATCATAACCTAAATTGTGCATGGATCCATTATGAGTGTAATGAGACATATCCACATCAATGATAAAATTTTCACAAAATCCCTATAGTTATAAAATATCTAAAAAATAATGTCCAAAGAATAAATGGTCCAACATAGTCTCACTTGGTCTAAAAGTGGAGCTATATCTCCAAAATGGTCTAAGCTAAAGCTTGGTCTAAAATAGTCTAATGTCAAATGTCTTAAACAAATGATCAAGTGGATGAATAAAAACCAACATGCCAAACTCTAGGTACAAAGCATTCCAAACAAGTCTAATCTAAAGAAAACAAAAGTTGCTAGGTCTTTTGGAAAAACAAGGCACAAAAGCTAGGCTCAAAATAAGCATATGCTAGACCTTTTGGAAAATGCACAAAAGCTAGACTTTAAACAATAAGAGGTATGAGACTTAATCTAACTAATCTGAAACACTTTGGCATAAATTAGGCATTTGAATTTAGACATGAACTTGAGCAATTAGCATAAGGTATGAAACAAAAGGCATATAGAATATAGGTTATTTCTCTTAAATCTAGTCACAAATAATAGTTCTCAAATTGAATAAGAAATTAACCTAAATTTCACAACCCAAAAGAGAAATATCGATGTCTAGGCCAAAATTACACAAGGCATAGGAAGAAATCAATCAATATTTAGATTTTAAATTGTTAAGGTTAATTTTAAAAAACTCAACTTGGGAAAACTAGGCTTCTTTAAAATAGACAACCAGCTAGACAAGAATGGAAAACATAACAGCATTAGGTAAAAATATAAAAGGCACACACAACTTTGGTTTTGAAATTTAAAATTTAGGACACAAGGAAAACAAGTCTTTGAAATGATTTGAGAAGTGTAACGATATTTTCACGTTGTAAATATGTAATAAAAGTTTGTTTCAAGACTCAAAGGCACAATATTTGAAATGAATTTGGCAGCGTAACAACTCCCTTTTCAATCAAGTGACACACACTACCAAAGATTGATAAAAATATTAAGGCACATGTAATATGTCAAATGGGTTGTGTAACACCTCCTCAAACAAAGGAGTAATGTATGAACAAGACTCATTTTAGCATGGTAAGATAAACAAAAGTAGATAGTTTAGACTCAAAACCATGTAAAAAAGGATAAAATGACACAAACACCTAAGTGTAATGTCCTAGATCCTAAAATTGACAAGGTTACATAATACTATCAAATTCCATCAATATAGTTGCTCTTGAGAGAATTTTAATTTTCAATCCAAAAATAAAAGTGCATAAAAAGTAGGGTTTTAAATCCCCCTCATCTCTTAAGATTTTGTACTATGACATTGAACTTCAGGATACTCACCTTACATCAACAGTATGTTTACGATAAGTGAGTTTGTTCTAAACTATCAATTTTTATGCATTTTTAAATGGTCTCAAGTGTGGCTAACACTAGAGATGCAATCATGTCAATTAGATCCATGTCAACTAGATTATTATGAAAAGGTCTTATCATTTTCACAATCATTATATCTATCACTTACTCAGTATAGTGTGATGTCTGACTTACCCCTAGAGTCTAGGATGGAGTACGATTAAGAGAGCCTGTTTTAACTACTCAAAACAAGCATCTTAATAGGTCACCTTAAATTTATATACCCTATCATGGACTAGGGTTGAAACGATATCAAGAGATAAATTCCTAAGTTAATGCTTCCCTAGAGAACCCATGAGGTGATGAACTCTTGCTCACAAGCCAAAATACATAAAAATAAAAGACAAGTGAAAAGACTTTACAATTATGTTCGGATCACCCAAACCATATGGATTTGAGGAGGGTATTAACATAATTTTTTTCATACTTTTGGACTAAAGTGACAAAGGAAAAGAATGAATGCTTTAGGTCACCCAAGTTCCCTAAATTGGATGGGGAGAGCATACATTCATCACTCATTTTGCTCAAATGAACAACTTCAATAAATAGGTATAAAACAAACAACTCTTAGGAGCATGTAACTAAGCGTGAAAGTTCATTTTAATGCACCAAAATGAGATGTGTTGTGAAATTTTAACCCTTTGACATTAGTTTAAAAAATTGTAAAAAAATTCACAAATAACTAAGGCATAAAAAGAAATAGGTTCATATTAAACACCAAATATAAAGTGTGCAAGTTTTAACTATGTCCAAAGTTGATCTTTTTCACTTTAGGACCTACAATTGTTAAAGGTTTTTTCCCTCCTTAGAAGCCCAAATTTGAGTGAGAAAAAAATATTTGGAAATGAGCTCTCAGTTTCTCTATTTTTCTATCTCAAAGATTGACATCAATCCACAGAGGGATCAATGTTGGTCTGTAAAAATTGACATCGGTTTGTCCACAAAAAGATTGATGTCGATCAACAGATATCGATGTCAGTTTTTTCCTAAAAAAATAAAATAGAATATGATTTTTAATAAAAAATATTATTAGCCAAATGAACTTAACACCAATAAATAACACTAGATCTTGCAGGTAAATGGTTAGCTTAAATGATAATCAAGCTCTTAGACACAAAATAAAAACTAGAAAAATCAAGAAAAACTCATTCATCATGTTTCCAGCATGCTCTGTTCTACACACAAGGGTTGAATTGGTTCTATCAAGATCAACATCAATCTTAGAATAATTGATGTCAGTCTTTGTGTAAACTACACATCACTAAAAAAAAATACATGAAAAACAAAGTTAAAACTCAAATTTTGAAGATTGTCAAGCATTCATTAGCAAAACTAAAAGTTGCATATTAATCTCCTTGCTTATGTGGGATGCTTGATAAGGTTCCACTAGGTGTGTCATTTTATGATCATAAAAATCCAAGAAAGGAGGTTAGTATAGTGTTAGTTCAAGCAATAAAAACTCAAATAAACACACTAACACTTACACTCCTAGCCTAGATACTAGGGAGAGCTTAGTAATAAAATACTAAATGAAAGCACAACAGAAACATAAAAGACAATAGCTCTTTTAACTTCTTTCAAAGTTTAAAATGCTTTGTTGAGTGGCTTGCTTGGCTTGTGTATTAAGAACTCTTTGGCAATAAAGGTTGTTGGCTCCCTCTCACCTTAGCACTATGGCTTTGATGTGTCTTGTGATTGCTTGGCTTAATATTTTAGCATTATAACACTATTGGTATGAGTCTCATGGAGCAAATCTTAAATACTAAATCTATAATATCTAAGTTTAGAAATAAAGAGGTATGGCCTTGTATTTATAGCCTTAGGAATTAACTCTTATCCAAGGTGAGTTAGGGTTGAGTTTAGGCTTAGAATGGGTTCAAACTAAACCTAGGTGAGTCAAATTTAACTTTAGTTGAGTTAATAGCTATCAAGTAATTATGATTTTTAATTACTATGCATGACTCTCAAAATTATATATTTTTAGCATATTTTCAAAGAGCTTGACGACTCATAAAGGCAATGATGAAAGGATAAGATATTTTAAATTTTTTATTTTCTTTTTTTAGATATTCATTAATTTCAAATGGATAATTTGACTAGGAATTTAATTTGATTTAGATTTTTAATTAATTTTGATTAGCCTTTTAGGTTTTTTAATATTTAATTTAAGTGTGTTAGTGCCCCATTTAATAGGTTCATAGGCCAAATTGATAGTTATGATGTCACAATGTAATTAGGGATGAATCCATGAGAAGTTATTATTACATACAACAGAATACCCCAATTAAGGATGTCTCAACATGATTCTAAGCTTTGATGAATGATGTATATATGAATTTGGGATGTTTAATGATTCCTAATCTTAATTTATAATGGTTGGTAGGAATCAGTCTAAAATCTGGTCAAAGGCTAGTTGTGGCTAGTTTTAGGTGTCTACACTAATTTGTATGGATGACTTTAGTTTATCATTCATCTTATGAGGATTCTTGGAGTGAATGTAATTTCATTTCTTTGTTTGATTTTTTTACTAAGATGTACTTCATTGTGTGTACTAAAGAGGAGAACGGGATAACATTAGAAGGTTTTACAAAGTTTTTCAAGTTTTTAGATACATGTTAATTGTTGGATCGGAGTTCCATCCCTGATTTGGAACATAATTGAGATTTCTAGTTCCCATAGCTCCACTCTGCTAATTTGCCAACTTTATGTCCCATGTTGTGGATAGCATGATCTTTGGTAAGATTTTAACTTGGGTCACTCTAATACAAATACAACTGATTCAACCATTTCACCACAACTCAAGGGACAATATGGCAAGATTTGACATATTTTTAGATGTTTTAGTTTAATTTAGGAACTCTTCTTGAAGTTGGACATGGAAGTGTGCCTTGGTTCGTAATATCTGAGGTGTGTTCCACTTGGTTCATGTAGAGAAGTGTGACCCCTACCTCAAGGTGTTCCCATGGCCACTTGTTGAAAGTTTCCGATGGGCTCAATGGTAATGGAACCTAGAGTAATGATTACAAACTACTTGGTTCTCTCCACTAACCGAAGCCCTTAAGTCTAAAATAAATTTGGTATCTTTTTCGATGTTTTAGATTAATTGAGGATCACATTCTCAAAGTGGGACATGAGGGTGGACCTGAATCCTTAATATATGAGGTGTGTTTCGCATAGTTCACATAGAGAAGTGTCACCCCTACCTCAAGGTGTCCCCATGGCCACTTGTTTCAAGTGTCCAAATGGGATCAATGGGAATAGAACCTTCACTTTTAATTACAAATTACTTGTTTCTCACTATTAGCTCAAGCCCTTGAGTCCAAAAAAATTGACATATTTTTAGATGTTTGGATTAACTGAAGAGCACCTCTCGAAGTGCGACATGGGGGTGGGCCTGGGTCCATAATATCTGGGGTGTGTTTTACTTAGTTCATATGGAGAAGTGTGACCCCACCTCAAAGTGTTCCCATGACTACTTGTTGAAAGTATTTAATGGGCTCAATGGGAATAGAACCTAAATTAATGACTACAATTTACTTATTTTGCAAAGTTTCTTAAAGTTATAAGACAAAGATAAAAAGGTATTGATATGAAAATTTCACGAGCATTTACCACTATGTTGTCAAAATAGAAGATGGATCTTTTGTATTTGGAAAACCAAATCATTTAATTCAATAGGGATATTTTCATACTACGGAGGCTTTAACCCTGATGCTTATGAATGGGATATTAACTCAAAATTTGAATATATTATGAATTGAGGTGTTCTCTCAAAATTTTAATATATTATAAATGGGGTATTAGCTCAAATTTTGAATATGTATGTGCAGCGTCTGAAATTTTGTTTAAAAAAATGGATAATTTTTGAAGCATGACTATTATATTATTATGGCATGTGGTAATTGTGACCTTAAGAGTAATTTGCAATAGATTCAAAAATATTTATCTTTAAGCAAAGAAAAATAAAAAAAAATTTATAATTTTATAATATGTATTACAAAAATTAAAATTATTACAAATACTTTAACATATTCTGGAATTGTTATTTCTTAACTTTACTTTTAAAGATTTGTAGCTTTGGATAATAATGGAGATTCATTTTTGTACTGATAATTCAAGAGAGATCTGGATCTCTTAATTGTATTTCAAACTAGTTCATAACCTTTAACTTAAAAATGTTTGAATTCGTTAACTCCAGTTCTTGAACGAAGTATTATCAACCTATAACTATAGCCATTAACTCTGTAAAGAGGAGGTAAATTACAGTATTAAATTAAAAGTAGGTGATGTGGAGACGACGGGTGGTAGGGCACATTTAGTCAAAAAAATACGGACTTGTTAGTACATGTTATCAGAAGATTCAGCATTCCCGTGACAATTTATGTGCAGCAGCACAATGATGCAGCGACGTGTGGGGACCATCTTATTATCACCCGTCTTTGTTCAGACTGCATTAGTCAAATCCTCCCATTAGTTTGAAACTTGAAACCTAACAATCTCATAAAATCATGGCAGCTGTCTCTGCTCTTACTTTTTTCCCTGTCAAACTCAAAATTTTGATAACTAGACATTTCTTCACCTTTCAAGAGATGAAGTGGCACAGGTTATCATGATCTTAGGGTTTCAAAATGTAGAGAGAAGCTATAATTAGTTAAGGGTTATTGAGTACAGATAAGTTAAAGGAAAGGCCAATCCGAGTTTAACTCCGTGCAATAATGGAGAACACATTTATGCCCAATTGTCTCTACGTTGATTTCTTTATGGTATATAGCCTGCCTATTCCTTGTCAATTCTGGCCGTATCTTTTTGGCTGCGACCATGGAGTTGAATAAACAGGTCACTGAAAGCGACTACTATCACAAGCTTGTTTCTAGAAGGGTATCAGTCAGTACTAGCCTTCTCCTCCAGTAGAATCTGGTCGTAAATTCGAAAAAACAAGTAGGGATCTCCACTTAAGTTCCAGTCAAAATCAAGATCAAGCTATAAGTTCCAGTCCTGGTCTTTCTTGTGCTAGTGACTATAGTTGTGAGCAATGTAGGATGTGAGTGCAGAGAACTGAGCAGCCTGGCCCGTTACTCCAGCTTTCTTAAAGTAATTTATAAGGCCAGATGTAAGAAAACCCATGCTTGGTGTGCTCATGATCCCGAAGCCTGTTCTCGGTCTGTTCATGCTCGTGGATATTCACAGGGCAAATGGGCCTGCTGCTCCAAAATGTGTTGCATTGATGTTTCTTCTGATCCATGTCTGTGGAAAATGTGGGTATTCATGCAGATATTGCCTACGCTGCTGTGGAGGAAAATGTATAGACTTGTGGCTGCCCCGTCTCTACCATCTCCGCCAACTTCTGAATCTCTTCTTTCGAATTCCTCGGAGTTTACTTCTCTTCCTTCAATTCATCCCACGCATCTTCAACACACCTATCCTTCAGTGTGCCCCTCTTCCCTATGAACAATTTATACTTTTTTCGACTATTATGGAAGGTATAACATTAGTACATTTCTCAAATTATAGTTCTTATAGCATTACTTCAACATTCATCTTATGAGGTTCTGGGAGTGAATGTAATTTGATTTCCTTGTTTAAAAGTTTCACTAAGATGAACATCTTTGTGTGTATTAAAGAGAAAAAGGGGATAACATTAGAAGGCTTTGCAAAAAAATTTAAGATTTTGATACATTATCGAAGTAGGATATGAGGATGGGTTTGAGTTCATAATATCTTAGGTGTGTTTCATTTGATTCAAATGGAAAAGTACAACCTCTAGGTTCAATATATCTAATGGGTTCAATAGGAATGGAACCTAGGTTAGTGATTACAAGCTATTTATTTCTCACCACTAGCCAAAGCCTTTGAGTCTATAAAATCTGACATCTTTTTAGATATTTGGATTAATTGAAGAGCACCTCTCTGAAGTGAAACATGAGGATGGATCTGGGACCATAATATCATGGGTTTGTTCTACTTGATTTATATGGGAAAATTTGACTCTCACTTCAAAATGCTCCCATGGCCACTTATTGAAAGTGAATAATAAACTTAATAAAAATAAAATCTGGATCAATGATTACAAACTAATTGTTTCACAGTTTTTTCAAGGTTATAAAATAGTCAAATGAGTGTCAATATGAAAAATTCACAAGCATTTACCATTGTGTTGTCAAAATAGAGGATGCATCTTTTGTATTTGGAAAACAAACATTTTAGTTAATAGGGATATTTTCATACTACAAAGGCTCTGATCATTCTTTAATTTTTTCATAATGATAATTCTCATATCATAATAGCAATAGTGTATGTGTTTTCTTATTTGTAGTTTAAAATAGATTTAGTTCTGAAAAAAATAGTGATAAGTAGATTTAGAATATAACAAACTAAAACAATTGATTATAACTACTTTAATTGTTGGGAATAGTAAATAAATGTACTTGAAATTGATTTAAAAATAAATGGACAATATCAAAAGAAAAATAGGTGGAACAATCACACTTTGATATAGTCTTGGAATTATGGAAATATAGACTTGGTTTAGAAGGAATGACTAAGTTTAGTGTAAAATTTGGGTTGTGTTGTACAGGAATATATTTAATGTCTACTATCTAACCAACAAAATTTCTTGGGGAGAAATTTGGCGATGCCTCTATGACCAATGAATATGTCTCTGACCAACAAATCTATACTATGCATCTTTTAGGATTTGGAATTTTTCTATGCAAATTTGCCTCTTGATGTTGTATAGTTTTCTATTTGGGCTTCTCTAAAAGACCAAAAATAGTTTGAAATGATGTCTTTTTCTTCTTTTCATTTGGTTTGTAAATTTTTTTAAAATGAGTTTATTTGAGATGTGTGAGACAAGTACACTTGTTTAAACTATCACAAAGATATTGAAATTATTACAAAATAACCTTTTATTATTATGAATTAGAAATGCATGTCACTACAAATACATCAAAAATATAGATAACTTTGTTCAGTGTAAAAGTTCCAACATAGCAAAAATTCACTTTTTACAAGTTGAAAAGATTCACTATTTATAGAGTGTACATGACTCTTTGATTTATTGTCTCTTCATTCCTTCATCCTTTCAATCTTAAGGAGCATTCAACCTTCTATTTATCCTATCTAGTTACATGGTTAATTACAACATATATATTTGTCACATATATAACTTTACAAAAATATTAAAAATTGTCAATCACAGTGTCTTAGTAACACTTTCCTAGACTTAAATAATTATCTCATCTTGAGACAAAATTCATTGTTGATGTATGTTATCATTCATCTTATTTTGATTGTTGAGTGATCTTCCTAAAATTTCTCATATCTGTCATGTCTAGAATCTATATTCATAGTTTCCCAATAAGTATTATTTACTATTTTTCACTTCTTGTATACTATTTAACAATGCTTTTAAGTTTTTAAGTAAAAAACATACTAACCTATTTCCCTTTATGGGTTTTTAATAGGTTCACATAACTAGAAGGCTGCACTTTACTAGTTTTCAATCTTTATAGAGCTACTTGCAGAGACATTGCCTAAAATTTTCTTACCTAAAAACTCATTGTGACAAAAATTATAAAATATTGTGGAAGGCCTTTATACCTTACTGTGAGGAGGTGGTAGTGGGTGTGTTTGTGTTGGTAGCACTAACTCACTGACTTACAATGGAAACCATACGTGATGACATTTATGCTCTAGGGGTAGACAAGATTTGTTGTTGTAGTTTCTTGGTAAATTATTACTATGTTTATTGGGTTATTAGTCTTTATTGACATTGTAGAGCCTTTTGAGAAAAGTCTTTGTAAAATCAAATGGAACTACATAATTAGACTCATTGAGAACATTCTTCACTGAAACCAGATCATCTACCATGTTGATTTTGAAATTTTCCAATGACCTAAACCTTCATGTATCATGGCGAAAAGCGTGCATAGTTGTGTAAAACTTCCCTTGATTACGTGCACATTGTCTTCCCCTAAAATTATGACTAGTGGTCTATTTCGTGCAACATTTTGATTAATGGACAACTTTATTTACTCGAAGTGATCAACATATCACTATGCCTATATTCATGGCAACATGTTGTGAAACATTTCTAGCTCCCATATGCACATTCAGTTGATTATGTTGTCTTTATATTGAAGATACTTATGTAAATTGATTCTATCTTATAATTTGACACACATCATTCAATAAAAATTTGGGATTTTTTGTTCCTTTGCTTGATCAACCTCCTTATTTTAATGTTCTTCCATCCCACCTTTACTACTCTTCTTCCTGAGCCTTCTTCTCCCACATCTCATTCTCTTCCTTCTCTTTTCACTCTTAATAAGCCTTTGATTTCATAGCCTCCTCCCTTGTACCTTTATCCTTGATGGATTTTTTTTGCTCATGCTATTTGTCAGCCTTTTATTTTGTCATTTTATCCACTGTAAATGTTTCCTCTTTGATCTTCATGTGGGCTTCTTTCTACTTGTTACTCTTTTATTTTTAGCATGTTTCTCTCTCCTTCACACTTTTTTATTCTACCTAATTTTTGCATGATCCTCTTTCATCGATTGATCCTCTTTCTCCTTCACATCCCAATTTTTTCTCTTTATTCTTTATTGTGTGATTGTGCAACATATAGAAAAGAGGTTGTTATCTAGATATGCCCTAAATTCCTAGTTAGTCTAGATGCATGGGAGAATTTAGATTCTTATTCTAAGTTAGGGTTTCATCTAATAATTTTCCTATGACTGACCCTTTTATCTATCATGTAAGCAACATAGACAAGATGAAGGATGCGCTAAAAGGATTTTAGGGTATCCTAGGCTAGATGGAAGTGTTACACCTTATGGTGGAGAATGGGTAGGGGTTTTTAATGGACTTATCATAAATATAAATGGAGTCAATGAGGGTGGTTCATCAATTAATTTGGGTGGGGATGTGGGGGAATGTGGTAGTGTTATGATTTACGAAGCCAAGTTTTATCTTTTATAGATGTCTACAAACTAGATTTTAAGGCATCGGGAATGAGGGCTTTTTTCTTTTCTTTGATACATCTTAAGTCTTATTTCTCATATTAATGCCTTCTATTCTTATTTTTAATCTACAAGATTTGATATGAGGCCTTATTTCCACCCTCCTTTGGGTGTGTGTTGTGTTTTTGTTCCATGAATTGTTGACTTCTTTTTCCATGTTTCTTGTCCAATTTGTATAAGCCTTAAATGGCTTGCCTATTCCTATTCCTTTTCACTTTATAGGTTAATCTTGTCTCCTAATAGTTTCCTTACATTTTTTTATGAATTGTTTTTTTGAGATTGCTTCTTTTTCTTTTGTAATACTCCATGGCCCATTGTTAGTTATGTATTTGGTATAGTGGGAGCCGAGAAGATATCTTCTTCCATAAAATTTCTATATCACTCCTCCTTTTATATGTCTACCTAAATTCCTAGCATCATAGTCGTAATAATAATCAAGAGAACGATGACATTTTTGTTATATGGTGTGTGTGACCTTCCAAAAAAATAATTATTTTTCTTTCATACCATTTGGACATTAGCAATGCATTCATTTAAAATTTATTGCATGCTTTCTAACTAAACCATAATGTTATTGTAGTAAACATCACCGGGGATTTCAAGCTACTTTGGATCTAATGTTTATGTGTTTTACTCTTTGCCTTCTTCTATAAAGGATGTGTATGATATGTGAGTATCAATTTTCTCTTCGTAGTTGATTCTTTTAATCCTACAAGTGTTTCTTATGATGCTGACAACTACATCAAGTCTTATTTCATACATTTTCAATGGGATTACATTTTTCATGATGAATTTATTTTATTGTATCACCTGTAATTGTGCCTCAATCATGTTGATTAAGAACATAAAAGGGAATGCACATTGAGTATTGAACAATTTATGTATATGAACCATGATGACACTATAGAATTTGGTAAATTTGGCATAATGTGTCAAGTAATCCATCACATCTCATGAAACTTGTGGACTTGTGTTGATTATTTTTTGAATCTTGAGTAGTTCGTGACTAAACTAGTGTGAATGAGCGTACATGTCTCCCTTTCATGGACACAACAAGTTTTCAAATGCTACCACCTAAAAAAATCATCTTCAATGAAAACCAATACCATCAAGGGACTACCATTATGTGAAACAAATGAGAATCACCAATAATTAGTACTCAAATGACTATGACTTGCTAAAGAGTACTTTATCTACATTTGTTTTGATCTTAGTGGCTAGGAGTTTGAGCTAATTTAACTTCTCCTACAATTGAATCATTTGGTATGCATTTTAAATTACCCCCTTTATTACCTACTTTGCTCTCTTAATTTTTTTTCAATACCTTTTCATGATACAATCCACCAATACTTGCATTGGGTTATCAATAGTTGATCATACGTATTTCTACTTTATCTTAAAGTAACACAATGGGTGTGTGCATTAATAACATTACAATAACTTCCCATTTTATTTTATCCATTTTACTTATGCAACCATCTTATTATTGATTTTTATTTTTACCTAGGATGAGAGTCTAATGGCCCCCTTTTATTTTTGTTATGCCTTTTATTTCTCCATCTCCATCTCCTAAGTATATGTGATGGGATCATCTTCAAATGAGCGAATGACTACACCCTATACCATTTCCATAAGAATAAAGGTTTTCATCTTACTACCAGTAACCAACCTACATTTAATTGGTTGCATAGTATTTGCTTGTGGTTTTTTTTCCTCCTATATTTTAGGTTGTGAAAACTCAACTTGCATTGGCTACTACTCTATGGCTATAACTCTTCTAGCATGTGCACTGATGGTTGGGGATACTCGATCCTCCCTTCATGTTATGCATTGATGGTAAAGGGCCTCTAAAGAGATCTCAAGGAGTGGTTCAAATAGATATCATGGGGTTGAAGTCTGTAGTTGTTTCTATTTGAAAAATTCTACTATAAACTTGGTGTGCTTAGCTTCTTAGTCAATAGTGTTAACTATGATAGAAGATGGATAGTCAGGGATGTCTACCCATAGTTCCTTTGGTACCTATTTTCACACTTACACAATGCACACTACTTTCCAAAATAAAAACTTATTTTCCTCTTGCTTCTCATATATATCCCCATCCATGTCAATAAGCATGACTTGATAAAATTCATGTTTGTCATTCCCAATTATTGGCAAGTCAAAAAAAGCTACGACTATCGGCACTTGGGGATCATCTAGCCACATAGAAGTTTTGTGTGTTTTTCTCTTTGGTGGAGGGGATTAGCTTGCATCTGTTACTTTTCTATTTTCCCTCTACGATTTCACTATGCTAGGTTATGGTTATTGTGTTATTGGTATGGAAATGCCTAGAGGTATTGTTTAAAGTGGTGATGTGTGGCTCGTAGTTAATGCTTTCTATCAACTGACTTATTTTTAGGCCATCTACATACTGATGAAAAATGGAAGAATGAGACTCATTTTAGTGGGCAACTCATGTATACACACCATGATGCCTTTGTATAGCTTAGTCCCCATGGCATGTTGATGCAAGTATTGCATTACATTGGGAGTAACTCTAAAAACAGGATGCAATGAGATAAATTAACTCCTCCCACCATGATAAAAATTTCACTTGGTGTGGAAAGTATGTGTTATATTAAGTCCATATCAAGTTCATAAACTCAATTTCAAGTCAGTAGTTGACATCTAAATTCACCTCTATTTCGGGTGACTTCATGAACCTCTATTTCAAGTGACTTCGATTGTCTGAAGACCAACAAGAGAACCAAGAATTGATATTGGAAATATTGGTTTATAGAAGTCAATACTTTGTTGATGTTGTTGGTCATCTTGAAGACCAATAATTTAGGCCAATTGAATTCTTCATTAAGGTGAATGATCTAGTGGGCAATGTTAATTACCCCCTTGGTAGTTTGTTTGGCATCTTAGTTATTTTCCAATATTTCCATTTGATGCATGCAATGAATATTCAGGCTTGCTCATCTAAAATATTAGTAAGTGAGATTTCCCTAAATCCCCTAGCATAGGCTTCATGAACTTCTAGTAGAATTAGTGATGCTTTGGATTTATAAACTTCTAATAATTTGCCTTGAGTTGGTAAACCAGTGGCCTGCACCATCACAACCTCATTGATGTAGATTGTAACCTATTGAGATAGATATATCTTACCCTCATTATATCAGTGTAGTAATAATTTAATAATTTTATTGAGGTCATTGAAAGTTGGTAGTTGGATTAAGCATTCAACATATATGGTGTGAAAGTGATGTGGTTATGTCAAAGCAAGGGATTGCTCACTTTAGACTACATCTAGAATGAACAAATTCTAATCTATGAATTTAATTAATTTTAAAACATTTGGGTCTAAAAACTTTGTTTTTTGTAGAGCCAACCCAATGCCTAGATCTTCTTTTTGAAATTCAATCAGAGTTTTGAGTGGCTGAGAAAGAATGAAAGTAGTTATTATGTCTTCTCAAAGTCTTACACGATGTAAAATGCAAAAAACCTGAAATTTGGTCAAGGAGATGAAAAATTATAGAGATGGATAAAACTCAATACACACTAAGTGTAAGATTCCCAAATTATGTATCCCACTAGACTTTTATAGCTCATTGCACACTCTTCTTCCTACCTTTACATTAAACATTCTTGATTGCCATTCAATCTTGCCTATGCATGCATTACATAGAAATAATCTTGTCTATATGATGTTTCAAATTTTTTGAGCTAGCCTGCCTTTTGATGGTAGATGAAATACAAGAGATATCCCATCTCCCTATTTTGCACATGCCATACTTGATCATTCCATGGTGTTGACCTTTGATCTATTTTGGGATATTTATCAATCTTGTCACCTAATTTGTCATTAATAGCCACATTTGACCATTAGTATCTTACTTACTTGAGATCCTTTCATCATATGATTCTTGGACTTAATTAAAGTCGTACACTATCTTTTAAAACCCACTGTATCCTTCAACCAATACACTCTTTATTAATGGTTCCTTTGATAACTTTACTCTTCATTCCACTCCCCATCATTCTAAGAGATAGTATTCTAACCTATACACTAATAAAAATAAATAATTGCACTCCACTCAACATAAATTAATATAAATCCTAAACTAAATGGTGTGGCTTAATACCTTCTCATATTTGTAGAGACTGATTATTGGTGGTAGGGTTTTAGCCTACTATGATTCACTTATCCAGGTAAAATGGTGTCCTAAAAATCTCTTAAAACTACCATTCCTAGCTATGAAAACTCATGGATAATGTATGGACCTTTCCATTTAATGTTGAGCTTATTTGAGAAAGCTCTAAATGAACTATCATAAAGTAATATTGATTGATCTACCTAAAAATATTTGATGCACAGGTTCTTTTCATGTTAGAATTTCTATCTATGTTTATGTACCTTCTATGTCCAAGATATTTTTAATCTATCTTCATCCATGTGATTTATCTCTAATAACCTGCTTATCAATTATTCTTGATCATCCATGTGCATAATGATTCTGATTGGTAGACTATGTACTACATACTCTATGGGCATGATCACTTCCAACCCATAAACTAAATAAAATAGAGGAGACTATGTCACATGCTTATAATGTGTGTGATATGCCCAAAGAATAATATAAATTTGATCTTCCCAGTCATCCCTTTAGACTTCACATATTTTAGTAAGCATCTTACCCAACACCTTATTCGCAGCTTCAGCTCACTCATTAGTTTGGGGGTGATTTTTTTAAATTTTATGGCGTGAAAGTAAAAATTCACCACTGAGAATCTTTATAGTTTTGTTCAATAAATGGGTTCCTCTATCACTCATCAGTTTTATAGAGTAGCCAAACCTATCAATGATATTTTCATACAGTAACTTTGTTGCATCCTTAACATCATAACTAGACATCACAGTGGATTCCACCCACTTTGTAAAATAGTCTTTCATGGTAATAATATATCTAGCATGGATTCATTTAATAGGTGGACTGATGGGCCCAAAAAAATAATTACACATTACCAAAAGGGTTGTTATGCTATAATCAACTATAGAGACATTTTATCTCTTTGGTTCAGCTTGCCCACCCATTGACATACATCGCATTGTTGCAAAACATTGTGTGCATCTTGAAATAGATAGGGATACCAAAGGCCACTCTATAAAATCTACCTCACAGTTGTGTCTCCTATGAAGTGACCCCTTGTGATCCCCTGATGTGCCTCTTCAAGTAACTATGGTCTTTCATTCTCTAGTGCAACATTATGCAACACTTCATCCTTTCCTAAATGATAAATAAATATATTAATAATACTATATGGTAAGGATCTAATAATGAGTTGATTATTATCCTTTTCCACATAATTTTTTAGAAAGATCCCTTGATCAAGAAATTTTGTGATATCTTATAAATTTTTCAAGATCACGGACACACAAAACATATGTGCTTCTAGAGACTCATCTATGATATCCTTTAGTTCTTCACCATTTTGTATCCTACTCAAATCATCCAAACCCATGTTCTCTTAGCCTGGCTTAATATTTATCCATAATTAAAATTCTTGGAAGAGCATCAACCATCGTGCAATGCATTCTCCTAGCATGGGCTTATTAACCAATTATTATAGTGCTTGATGATTAGTGAATAACTCAAAAGGTGTAGCTAAAAGGTAATGCCAAAACTTTTTAAGTGAAAGAATCATAGCTAAGTCATACCTCTCATTTTTCATATAATTTTTCTCCACAACAAATAATTTCTTGCTTATGAAATGGATAGGGTGATCCAATCCACCCTCTCCTAGTTGTGCTAATACCATTCCAACAATGATTCTTGATGAATCTACATGTAAATAAAATGGTTTACTCTTGTCTTAGAAGACTAGGATTAGTGCAGTGACCAATCTCTTCTTAAATTCAATGAATGCTACTTGGCATTCCTTTATCCATACAAATTATGTTCTTTTATACAACAACTTCTCCAAAGGAGTAGATATGGATACATACCCCTATATGTACCTAAAAAATCATATTTATATTGAAATTATAAGTGGATTCAATCCCAAAATTACTATGATCTTAGCCTAATCTACCAAGATGCCCTTACTACAGATTACATATCCTAGCAGATCCCCAAATGGTGTAAATAGTAACCATTTCTTCAAATTTAGTGCAATTTTTAGCACCCTACATCTCTCCAACATATGTCTAAGTTTAGTTAGGTGATTTTATAACAAATAAAACACTACCCAATCATCCAAGTATACTTCTAAAAATTCATGGATAAAGTCCTTAACTAAAGTGACTAGAGCTCTAGAAAAACTGTAGGTGCATTATTCAAACCAAATGGCATTACATTATATGCAAAAGATCATCATTCGGTTTAAAAAGTGGTCTTGGTCCTATCCTCTTCAATGATTAGGATATGATGATATCCACTCAAGTCATCTATGAAATAATACACTTCATACCCTACAACCACTTCTAAAACTTCATAAGTGAATGGAATAGGAAATGGATCATTGACACAAGACTCATTCAAGATGTGATAGTCTCCACAGATTTAGATCTCACCAGTCTTATTTAGTTACACCACCATGGGGATAACCTATCATATTTCTCTATAGGAAAGATAATACCAACTTTCTGCATGCCATCCAACTCACTTTCACTTTAAGCTTCATATTTGGATTTAATCGGTACAGTCTTTTCTTGATTAGGCATATGTAAATTTCCTCTAAGGATGGATCCACACCATTAAACTCTACAAAATTTTTAAGGAAGAAATCTTATTAATATCTTAAGAGCTATATAACTTCTTATACATATTCTTAAGACCAATAATCTCCAATATACGTGAACTTAGGAATGGCCTTTGTTCCAATGTTCCTCATATGTTCTTTCAAGGTTCTTGATAGATGTTATGTTCCCCCTTGATAATTGAGTCACATAGTATCCATTGGGTTTGTCACTCTATAAAATTTATATGTCATAACGTTTCTCCTTTTGTATGCTCTTTAAATGGGCTTGAGAGTGGCTCAACCTCTCATTCGTGATTAAATATGTCGGCTAAATTCATGTCATCCTCATCATCTTAATTGGACATCCAATCATATTGATCTTGTATCTTATGGCAAGGTTACACAATAAATTTCTCTTTTCCTTTTTATCCTTTGTAGATCTATAAAGTTCCATTCAAGTCATAGGTTGTACTTTATTGTGAAGATGACTTAGTTATATTGTCTAAGTCCATGGCTCTCCCAGGACATAGAAATGTTTTTAAGTTTTGTAATGTTTAGTACATCAAAGGGTTGACATATTAAAAAATGAACATTAGAATGAAGTCACTTTAGACTTGTGCCCAATGTTTCATCTCTCACCTGTGCTCTTGATGTATGTACCAAGAGTTGGGAAAACATCAAGTGTATATTTGGAAACATGTATGCATTACTATAGAGTCACAACTTATAAAATCTAGACTTTGATGCATCGATAAATATGAAGCTCTGAATAGTCTCCCTCTTTGAACATTAACCAATCTTTTCTAACTTTATGTGGCAGCTAGAATTAAGATTAAATTATTTCACATGCTTCATCCTAGCTCAGTTTCTCATCGTGGTGAACTAACCACTAGTTTGTAACAATCCCCTTAAATGTGTAATTGAGATCACTCACCCTCTGGTCAGTATTTGGTACATGTTTTTTAAATCAAAGGATAAAATGGTTAACATCCTCAATGGTAAAATATTAGGATATTTGGTGTTTCATCATAAAGACCATCTATAGAGGGCATCTCTCATGATCTCCCTTGACCTAGTTGAGTATGTGCGTATCATAATACCCACTCACTGAAGAAGTTATATCCCATGGTAGAATGCCCTCTAGATCAGGTCTATGTAATCTTTGTCCATATGACCTATTTGGTATAATAAGTCTATATTAGACTGATTTGGTGACCTTATAGACATAGATCACACATCCTCCAATTCCAACTATGGAATCTCTATGCGATTTAGTACAAGCTTGCAAATTAATTGTTCCTTACATATATTTTATGTTTGTGTATTGGTGTTATCATATAAAAATATATATTCAATAGCTCTTATAAATTTGTATTTATCTTCTACATTCATTTTCATCTAGCTAATTTCCCCACAAACATATGGTGAGACAGTATATTTGGGTATACAATATGGTTTTTCCCACATTTATTTAATGGAATTACTATGATATTATATTCCTAATGATCTTCTAGTTGATTCATCACCATTTTGATGGTCATTTGACCATCATATGCCCAATTTTTTATAATTAATGTAGGGTAGTGAGTCTCTTATGTCATCATGAAGACTTCAAAGTCACCACGCAAACTCAACTCTATGACTTGTATTTCCATGTCTTCCAAATGTACAATAGGTTCAAATCATCCATAGTCCATAAGGATTAAAATGAGAGGAAATAGCTTAGCATAAGTCACCCAATAGCTACCCATGTTTATCTCAAGATCATGTTATTGATTCTACCAAAATCAAATACTGCATTAGGTATTTCATACCCTGCCAACTTGATATCCATTATGGAGTCAACATCTCAAAGTTTTTAAGTCTTAACATACCATATCATTCTATATATCCACTATTGGGATTTATATGCACATTCCAAAAAAATATCAAGTAGATTTGTGATATTCTACAAAATGTCTTCATTACGCAGTGTACTAAGTAACTTCATTAAATCTATTAGGGTGGTGACAACACCATATCACATAAAGCACACTATTTGTCTATGCATATACATATTCATATTCATAGCATTATCTTCCATAGTCTCTTTTTGTTAGGCTATTTTAAAAATCTATGAAGCTTCTCACATTAATCTTTTATCAGTGATTGGTTCAAGATATTTATCTTGTCAAGCCTTTCTTATCCCTTGATCTTGTGGCATCTCTAGAGGTGGTAATATTTATTTTTCATGTTTATTCCATGAAATAGTTTGTATAAAGGCATATTATTGGGGTTGTGTATCAATAATATTCATATTTATTAATGCCTTCTCAATTTGTTGTTTCTCCAAAACTAGATAGTCTTTTGTGTCATGTTGATCTTAAACCCTACAATAGGCACAGTAGGATTATCACTTAGGAAATTATGTAGAAATCCTTTGTACATGATTAAATAATATACACAATTAGCACTAAATTATGGGTCATTGGGAATTATTTCCCCTACTTCCTTATGCACCACCTTAGTATCCTCTTCTATTTGATTAGAATCCCCATCTATTTGATTTTTGCATCCTAAAGCTCCTAAAATCATATTGTGTGTTCCACCCTTGTTTTTGTATGCCATCATACCCAAAATATTAATATTGAGGAAATGATGGTGCTTCATTTACCTATTGTGCCTAGGGAATCATAATATTCCAATGGGATGAGGACTGATATTATGTTGATGGAGGTGTCTAGTTTTGGAATGGAGTTGTCCAAGCCTAAGATGTTGGTGTCTAATCAGTCATACCTATAGGTTGATATTATGTTTCATTTAAAATCCATAGTGCACCTGACTATGTTGTACTTTTCATGTTAACCTATGGAGTGGGAATTATTTTAGTTGTATTAGTTATTTACTACATAGCGATCACAAACACATTCTTTGTAATATCCTCCTTTAGTTCTTGGAGAGATCTACAAATTTGTTCATCATGATTAGATTAATTTCATAAGTTATAATATAGAGTCTCATTTCCTACCACTCTGCATATTTTATGAAACTTTATTTTGATTCATGGGCACTCATTCATGTGATGCCCTTTCTTGTTGCACTCTATACACCATAGACTAGACATAGAATTGTATCCTCCCTCTTGATATTGATTCATCTTTCTTAGGAGTATTTTTAGAGTGTTCTCTATTTTTTAAGTTGAATTCAAAGTATCACCATACTCTTCAATCTATTTGAACCTAATCATAGTTGCTCTTACATCTACCTTGGTGTTGAATTATGTTTGAGTGATGGAAAAATTTATTCTTGTGTGTAGTCCTTCCACAAACCAAGTTGCTTTGTCTCTTCACTTTCTAGGATGAGT
Source organism: Torreya grandis (assembly GCA_037957365.1). NCBI lineage: Eukaryota > Viridiplantae > Streptophyta > Pinopsida > Cupressales > Taxaceae > Torreya > Torreya grandis. Next base: position 315,298 of record JARHVA010000293.1, read on the forward strand.
CATCAACCTAATTTTAAACTTCCCATTATTGGTCTAGAAGCTCTAGAAGGAGTTAAAAGTCTATATCCTGACATGTGTCATTCTTGATCATGATTATTTGAGTCCTCCAATGCCATCCCAGGGCACTTCAATGCCTCCTTAATATTTTTGAGGTGAGGATCAATATTTAAACTTATTCAAACTAATAGGAATCTACATTTCATTAAAAAACTTGTTTGGTTCAAGTGGAGACCACAAAAACAAGTTTGTCTTTCCATCCTTAGCCTAGTTACTCGCTTGAAGGCTACTATCATAGATTAAAAAAATATTAAACACCCTATATGTAATCATTATAAATTTTTCCATTCTCAAAACCATCTCCAAGACTAAGGTATAGCTGCATTAGGTCTGATAAAAACTCTTGATAGTATATTTACTTCAATTAGGTGTCTTAAACTCTCTAAATGATGTTGTAATCATTGTAAATTCTCTTAGTGAGTATTTATAAACCTCTTCCCTTACCTTATCTAGGTCATATATAGTTTCAATATACTCCATTAGGTCTTACTCAGTTAGATTTCATGAAAAGTCTTCAAGAACTACCTTTTTAGGCCTGTGACAGTCATTCTTAGTCCAAAAGTTGTACAACCATACTTCACACATGACAAAATAATGAATATGTCATATACCAAAGGGATTTTATATGTTTTTAAAATATTATTTATGCCATATCAATCCATTTTATTAACTTTCAAGTCCAATATTCTTCATCGGGTCTTTTGCAGGGTTTAAGATGGGTTTTAACATGCCCATCATCTTAATAATGATTCATAAAGGTAAGGACCCTAATATTTGAAAAAAATCCAAAAAAAATTATTAAATAAGAGTAACCTTGTATGTATAATATCTTTATTTCCCATGCAAATCCTCTTTTAATAACCAAGCAAAAAACTGAGGTCTCTCAGGTGGCAAACCTAAGTGTGAAGGTCGAGAGAGAATTTTAAGCTAAAAAGGTCCATTTTTATAATTGGTTTGGGTTTAAAATGACCTATTAATGTCTAGGACACCTCATAATAGGTATAAATGTGGGTTTAAATCTATATCAACCTTCCCTTTTGGTTAAGAAGCCTATAGAAGTCCAAGTTAGGGTTTATAGGCATATTTGGGTCTTTGACCCTAATAGCCTACATCTTGCATTCTCTTCACTCAAATGGGTTTCACCTTCATGGGATATTACACCAAGCTATTAATCATCATAATAAATTATTAATTATTTAATTTCATCATTAACAATTGAACCTTATTCATCCTTTTGCATACATGCTTGTGTATGCTCATTTAGGCCTTCTAAGCCTAACCAGACTTCTTAGACAAAACATTGCCTTCTGTCATATTTGAAAGTCATTGTAGATATTTTTATCACTTATAATTCAAACTAATATGTTATTTTAACCTCTTATATACTCATGGTTTCAAATAGTCATCAATACTCTTTTCATCAGTTCACCTAAAGTTTACCTGTATATGTTATAGGTTGTTGACTACAAACCTGAAGGTAGATCCTTCCTTTAGATTGTATGGAAATTTAATGGTCCTTGAAAGGTATTGGATATATTTTTAACTTTTCTTATAACTCCTTTATATAACTATTTACCCTATTCTTGGCATCACCATATGACATTTCCCTTTTAACTGCCTATAACTAGCGTATAGGTGGTTATTAGGCTTCTTTGGTTGTAGGTCACCAAAATGAGCTTTCTTGGACTATTTTAGTCTCTCGATGATGCCAATAAGTGTGAATAATCTTTTATTATTCTCATTTCCATGTTTAAATCCCTTAGACATCCATCCAACACCACACAGTCAATATTTCTTCCATTTAAGCCTATGGCAAACCTGTAGGTCTATGTTTAGGCTTATCTTGACCATTATAGTATTTCATATGACTTCCATGGCACTCAAAATTATTAATAATTTATTATTATGTCTTACATAGTCAATGAGACTCATTAAACTATTTTCACTTTCAAAGTTGACATTATATCATCCTACCCTATAGGCAAACCTGTAGGTGATTGTATCTTCTCATTGAAAGCATGACATGGCTTAAGAAGACTAGTTTATGTGATGAATGTAGGTTGAGTAAGGATGTAAAATGAAATTATAGTATTTTTAAATACTATAATATATATATTCATTCATTTAAAAACCTTTTTATCTCTCCATGACCTCAAAAGGGTCTATCTTGGACTGTAACCTGTAACAACTCTTTTGAATGCATGATCTCTCTCACTTCATTATTATAGCTCATTTTATGATTGTAAATAGTTTTATGATGATTATATCATTATTTATAGGCTAAAATAAGTTAATTATATGTCATTTTAAGTGAATAAACATTCAGAGTGACAAAAATATTGCCTGTAGGTTCTCTTCCAGAACTACAATTCACTCAAATGGAGGTTTAATTATTATTAATGCTAGAATGTGTGAACAAATTACTATAAAATGGTGTGATATAGATTATTTATCCTTTAATTATATCACACAATCATTTATTTTCACCAATGATCTCAGCAATGCCTTGAAAACATCTAAAACCGACCCTGTGGGTTTTTTTTTTAATCACCTTAAATTCTTAATGATTGTCCATAAAGTTAAGGGGATTAACTAGAAAAATAATTAAACAAAGTGGAAGAGTATTAGAGTCCCCTAATATGGCCTAAATATTTGGATCTAACTTTATCTTTCCTCAAAGTACCAAGTGAAAACCTATTGGCTATCTTGAGTTGCCAAGAAGACCAATGGAGAAATGGAGTGGGATTTTACAATGTTTAACTCTACACCTCCAAATTTTGAATGTATTGGGACTATGAATACCATGGGGACATATGAAAGAGTTTATACCTTTCCCACCAATATAAATCCTCTACAAAAGACCACAAAATCATGTTTTTCTCAAGATTTTGACTGTTATGTGCTTTAGAACTACTAGAGATGGTGAACTAGGTGAATTTTCATCTTACTCTAACTTGTACATATATGGAACAAAGTGAAAATACATTTCATAACCTTATTTTCCTGTATATATCTCAAAAATCTTCATTTGCATGTTGTAAAATGATACATAGGCAATTACAAAGGGAAGTTCAATGTTAGAAATTGGTTACATAAGACATTTGGAGGATGTATACGATCAAGTATAACATGATCTCATAACATAGGTGTTAGAAAACTTAAAACATCCCTTATCCAAGGATAAAAAAATTATATTTTCTTTTTACTAGTAAGTATCATTTGAACATTGGAATATATAATACTACTAAAGAAATAAAATACCTTAATCTTGTCAAAAATACTTTAAACTCTCCAAATTTCTTGAAATACAATGTGATCCACTTACTAGTATTTCTTCTTTGACCCATTGGTTAGCTTCAGACCATGGATATCTTGAAAGATTCACCATCTTATCTTCTTGAGCATGATTCCACATTGACTTGATTTCCCACTTACCTTAACTTTGTCAAACTTACCTTAAATAATGTTAAACACATAATAAAGATAATAAAGAATGACCATCACATGACAAGACCAAATTACTTAACTCAACTACCAACTAGAGCATCCTAAATGACCTTGTAAGTTACCAAGGAAGACACATTACCTATCATCTTAGATCATTAATGACTAACACAATATCTTCATAATAGTTATCAACAAAGTTAAGATTAAGTACATCAAAGTTTAGAATGATCTTCATTTATGGTAGCCAAATTTTATCTAACACATTTGGTGACCTTTTGGGATGGCATGCCTACTATGCACCTTATATGAGTTCCTAATCCATCCATTAAGTTATGGATAAATCTCAACTCAACTCAATACATGACTTGACCTTGAGACTTGACTACAAAGCTCTTGAAATAACTAGCTACCTTCACCAACACAACAAGGTAAGAAGAAAAAACACCAAAATAAGACATACACAATAAAATAACAAGACAAAACACAATGTCACAAAGCACTTAGAGGAAAGACAAGACAATAAATTACTGTGTACAAATAAACTTTCATAATTAATTCTCCTAGATCAAAAGGAAAACTCCTTGAGTCACTTTCATGTGATGAAATAGAATGGTATACAAGATGTTGATTACGCTTTGTTCTTGATTGACAAACTCCTTTCTTGACCACCACCTTCTTTGGATTGACTTTTGATGGATCTACAATAGCAAACATATTTCTAAGAAAACAAATTCATCTTGATCCTCAACTCTTACCTCATACTCATTTCCATCCTTGACAATGTGAGAAACCTCCAAAGTGACCATGGTTTTATTTATAAAGGATGAAACATTCTCATGTTCATATTCTATTAGTTCCTAAGATTCCATCTCTTGATCACCTTGAATAGAATCATATTTTTCATATTTTTCTACATCATGAGTTTGAACCTCTTGGTGATGACTAATAAGATTAGTTGGCTTATTATGAGTTTTGTACTTCTCATCAACAACTTCATCTTGTTTTTCTTGAGGTGCTAGCCTACCAAACTCTTCAGATTCCTTGAACATGTCCAATTAGGATTTCCAAATGTCTTCAAGACCTCCTTGAACTTATTTGTGAGACTCAATGATATCATCAACAATTGTGTTCTCTTTAAGATCCTTCTCATGCATGTATTCACCATGTCAATTGGCCAAGACAACAATCTTAGCACTCTCTTCATGTGTTAAATATTCACTGTCCAAACTAGATCAGAATGTTTCTAGATCTTCCCAAAAGGTAGTTTCTTCTTGGTTACTTGAAATCATGTCAAGTTCAATTTTAATCTTGACATTCTCTTGAGGGACAACAGGTTGGTCAAATGCTTCAAATTTTTTAATAGACTCATGACATGGTTCTAAGTTATCTTTTTCAAGTTCTATCTTTTTCCCATGAGGTTAAGCAAGGCTAAGAGTAAATTTATGTTCAAGAAGATTTATCTCATGTTCAGTTACAACCTACTCAACTACTACATAGTCACCTTTCTCTTCATCAAGACTCAATCCATGAGAAATAGATTGGTCTTCTTCTTCATTCATGAAGAATGAAATCTCATTTACCCATTCAAGATTCAATTCATCATGACTTTCTTATGCCATACCTAATTTTTACTCTTCTAGGAGGCTACAAACTTTTGCAACTTCATGTTGAAGTTTGATTTCATGCTCTAGAGGGATCGCATGCTTTCCAAGAAAGTTTATTTATTCAATGAAACTATGATACAATTGTTTACATGCCTAATCAAGATCTTCTTCTTCACCATTTTCAATATAATTACTTTGACAAGAGGTTTTTATCATGTTAGTTTGCACCCCTCCATCAATATCATATTTTTCTTTATCTTTGAAGATTAATTTGTTTCCTTATTTACAAATAGGACTCTCCAAAAAGATCTCTTCATCATATACACTAGAAACACTCTCCTCATAACCTTATTAAAGTTCACTCGCAGCTGATTGATTTTCCCTTTCAAGGAGTCCAACCTCATCACCCAGTTTTGACAAGCTCTCTTTCACATCTGAATGTCCATAATCTACCCTTAGTAAAATTGGTTCTCCTTCACAAAAGGAGAGGTTGGGAGTGCCAGAGACTTATTTGGCTTGCTTTAAATTTAATAGAGTGTCCTTCCAAGTTATGATTTTAGGGGGGGTTACATTCATTGAAGGGTTCTTGGAGAGATGGAGAAGGGAATTTAATTAAGGATGATATATTCTTCTCCTTCCACTCCTTAATAACTATATCAAACTTTGAGGTGTCTTAAACTTCATGGATAGCTGTAACTTGAAGGGTAGGTGAAGATCTTGAAAAACTTGAGAGATATCTTGACTTGACCTCCACACACTTCTCCTTTTATTGAATTTGTATAGGCATGGGAGAAGGTTCTTTACCAATATTAGGCATGAAAAAAACATCAATTTTAGTCCAATAAAGTCTCCAAGATGGAATGGTTTTAGACTCTTGAGGAAGAGTGGGTAAAGGTGGCATTGGCATAGACCTCTCTTGATGACATATTACAACTTGTGCTAGTTTTGGAGAAAAAAATGTTGATGTGGATTATGAAGAGTTATAAAAGATTGAATGCATTTCATTTTTTGCCTCTCTTCAAGTATTAATCTATTATCTAAACATTGAATCAAACCTCTTATTCCTAGCACTACATCAATTGGCAGATGCTAGTTTTCTTTCTCAATATCTACCCACCCAGTCTTAAGTGAATACAAGATATTCTTCATCATTTGAATGTTTTCATTTTTAAAATAAGGGTTATATGCAATTAGTCCAAGTTTATTCTCTTTATCAATCCCCATCATTTTCATTTCCAAACTTATAAGGGTTTGTTTAAAGTCTAAGAAGTCTAGAATAGAATCAAACTGACTTTGACAAGGTTGATTAGAGGGACAAGTAGGTTACCAAAGAGGCTGAGTTGGATTGGGAGAGGTCATATAAGGTTATTGATAGCCTTGTTAAGGCTGACATATTGTTTTTTGAGAGCTATTTTGGGTGAAGCCATGAATTCTAACAACCTAATATTGAGAATGTGAAGGCATAGAGTATGCATTTTGACCAAAAGAATGATTAGAATACATACCAATTTTCTAATTTTAGACACTTGGGTTGCTTATACCAAATGAGATTCACATGGAGTATCCACTGATGCTTAGGTTCATGCCTCTAAAGGCTGATGTGTTGAAGAGCAACATCAATAACTCTTCAATGGGATGCAATCCTCATCCTGCCGAGTGTGCCAGAACTGTTATCATCAAAATTTGCACCCTTAAAGAGGTTAATCAAGCCTCCTCACTTAATTGATAGCACGGAGATACCTATAGGTTTTGGGTGGCCTAATTAGTGAGGTAAATATCTAGATAGGTATAACTCCCTTGATGTTATCACCCTAAAAATACTAATATACATATTTATTGATGGGAAAAGGGAGAGAGAACTGAACGTAAACTAAACTAGGGAGGTAATGCACTAAATTAACACCCTCCACTTTAATAAACTATAATAATAACATGAATTAGGCCTAAATATGATCACAATACTCAACAAGGACCTTCAAGCATGAGTATTTCAACATAGAGGTCATAGACAATGTGTTAAGTAGAAGGGCTAACTAGGAGGTCTAAGGAAGACACTAATGATTAAAATCCACTTCTAGACTATGCAAGGCTATCCAAACTCACCATGTGACCTGAAAGAATACAACCCATTTACAACAAGGTAGGAGAGGACAAATGAGAGAGAGTGAAATTACTACTACTAGAATTCATCAAAAATCACACAAGTACACTAATTGTATACATTTAAGAAGGTAAGGAATAGCTTCATTTAACATTCAAAGGCATAGTATAAATTTTTAGTTGAGTATGGCTTTGTCATACCCATCCAAATAATCCATAACAAGTTATTCAAGGTCACATATATATAATAATGTGAGAAGGATAGAGATAGAGGCATAGGAGATGCATATTATAATTATCATCTCATTAAGAACAAGTTACAAGCAAGAAAACTATCAAAGAGCAGTCCAATACCATCTTCCTCATAAGTATCAACCTGATGTAATCTTCTCCCTCATTAATGGTGTCATGTAATGACACTTTACCTTCTAGGATGATTCATCGACCTCATTTGAAACTACCCATTCTTGGTCTAGAAGGAGTTACAAGTCTATGTCTCACCATGTGTCACTCTTGATCATGACTTTTTAAGTCCTCCAATGCCATACTAATCCATTTAAATATCTCCTTCATCTTTTTGAGGTTGAGGATAAAGTTTCAAACTTATTGAAACTGATAGGAACCTACATTTCATTAAGAAAATTGTTTGTTTTACGTGGAGACCACAAAAACAAGTTTGTCTTTCCATCCTTGGCCTAGTTCATTGCTTAAAGACTACTATCACAACTTAAAAAATATTAAACACCATTTATTTAATCATTTTACCTCTATTCATGCTCAAAACCATCTCCAAGACTGAGGTATAGGTGCATTAGGTCTAATAAAAACTCTTGATAGCATGTTTACTTACACTAGGTGTCTTGAACTCTCTAAATGATGTTGTAATCACTATAAATCCTATTAATGATTATTTATAAACCTCTTCCCTTTCCATATCTAGGTCACATATAGTTTTAATATACTCCATCATGTCTTACTCAGTCATATTTCATGAAAAGTCCTCGAGAAATACCTTTTTAGGCCTGTAACACTCATTCTTAGTTTAAAATCCATACAACCATACCTCACACGTGCCAAAATAATGAATATATCAAGTACCCAATGGTTTTTATATGTTTTAAAATACGTTTTAGGCCATATCAATCCATTTTATGCACTTGGAAGGTCAATATTCTTCATCGGGTCCATTGCAAGGTTTAAGCAAGGTTTAAATAGGTTTATCATCTTAACAATGATTCATAAAGGTGAGGGCCCTAATATCTTAAAAAATTACACAATTTTTTATTACATATGGGTCCAATCATATGGATAATATCTTCAATTCCCATGCAAATCCTCCTGCAATAACCAAACCAAAAACTAAATTCTCTCAGGTGGCAAACTAGAGTGTGAAGGTTGAGAGAGAGTTTTAGGCTAAAAAGGGATATTTTGATGATTGTTTTGAGTTTAAAATGACCTATTTAATTATTTAAAACCTCATAATAGATATAAAATTTATATTCCATCTATATCAACCTTGTCCTTTGGTCAAGAAGCCTATAGAATTTTAGGCTAGGGTTTGTAGGTAGATTTGTGTCTTTGACCCTAATAGCCTGCATCTTTCATTTTATCTTCACTCCAATTGGTTTAAACTTCATGGTATATTAAAAAAAGGTGTTAATCACCTTATTAAACTCTTAATTCTTCAATTTCATCCTCAACAAGCAAACCTTCTTCATCCTTTTGCATGCAAACCTGTGTATGCTCTTTCAGGCCTAACCATGCTTCTTGTACAAAACATTGCCTTTAGTCATATTTGAAACTCATTGTATATATTTTTGGAAATTATAATTTAATTAAATATTTTATTTTACCCTCTTATATACTTCATGGTTTCAAATAGTAATGAATACTATTTTCATTAGTTCACCTAAAGTTTGCCTGTATATGTTTATAGGCTATTAACTGCAAAGATGAAGGTAGATCCTTCCTTTAGATTTTTTGGCACTTTGATGGTCATTGGAAGGTATTTTATATATTTTTAATTTTACTTATAACTCTTCTACATAATTATTTACCTTCTTCTTGACATCACCATATGACATTTCCCTCTTAACTGCCTATAACCACTCTGTAGGTGGTTATTAGGATTTTTGGTTGTAGGTCACTAAAATGAGTTTTAATGGACTAGTCTAGTCTATTGATTATTATAATAAGGGTGATTAATTTTTTATTATTCTCAATATAGTTTTTAAATCCCTTGGACATCCATACAACACCACACAATCAACATTTCTTCCATTTAAGCCTATGGCAGACTTGTAGGTCTGTATTTAGGCTTTTCTTGACCATTCCAGTATTTCATATGACTTTCATGACACTAAAAATTATTAAAAACTTATTATTATGTATTACACAAACTATGAGACTCATGAAACTATTATCACTCTAAAATTTGAGATTAGATCATCCTAACTTACAAGCAGATTTGTAGGTGATTGTATCTTCTCATTGAAAGCTTGCCACGACTCAAGAAGACTACTTTGTGTGATGAATGTAGGTTGAGTAAGGATGTAAAATAAGTGATAATAATTTTTAATACCATAATATATCTCTCCATGCATTTAAAACCCTTTGTTTATCTCTCCATGACCTCAAGAGGGTCTGTCTTAGACTGTAACCCACAACAACTCTTTTGAATGCATGATCTTCTCTCTCACTTCACTGTTCTAGCTCATTTGATGCTTGGAAATAGTTTTAGGTGGATTATATAAATATTAAAATGTTAAAATAATTTTATTATAGGTCACTTGAAGAAAAAAAAGTTCAAACTAACAAAAATCATGCCTGTAGGTTCTCTTCTAGGAGTGCAATTCACTCAAATGAAGGTTTAATTCTTGTTAATGCTAGCACATGTGAAAAAATTAATATAAAATTGTGTGAGAGATATTATTTATCCTATAATTATATCACATAATTATTATTTTTCACCAATGATCTCAATAATGCCTTGAAAATGTCTGAAATTGAGCCTATAGGTTTTGAAGTTTCTTTCATGCACCTTAACTTCTTGATGATTATTCATAAAGTTAATTTTCTTAACTAAAAAACCAATTCCACAAAGTGGAAGGTAATTTTAGGAATTAAAAACTTTTAAATTATATTTAATATAACCATAAATCATATCTAACTTATGTAATAGCATGCATCACAAAAGCATTCCTCAAATCACAGATATAATGAAAGCATTAAAATGGAGAGAATAAGAATCAATCACACAACACAGATATAACATGGTTCACCCAATGTTGGCTACATCCACCAAGAAAGTTATTGATGCAGGAGCATCTACAATGTTTCAAATTCTAGTGTGAAAATTCAAATTCCTGTTTTCCCTCCAAATTCTTGTTTAAATTTCAAAATTTCACCTTAAAAGTAAATGTAATGGTAAAAAGTGAAAAGTGAAAGGTGAAAAATGATGTTTAGGCTGTTGAGGAAATAAAGGGAAATGGTTTAAACTAGTTTTCAACCTTAGCATATTGTTAAAACTTAAAAACAATATTTTGTTTTGCCTTAAGCCCAATTTGGGGCGTAGAAGTTAGAAGGAAAGTTCTTGAAAAGAGAGAAAAAGAAGAATTCATGAAGGAGAAAGGATGAGAAGAGAAGAGAAGATGAGAGGGGCGTAGAAGTGAAGAAGGACAGAAAGGAAAAATTCTCTCATTCAAGGAAAGAGAATGGAATGAAGAAAAGAGAGAAGAATTAGTGAGGGAGGACCTCACTCAAGAGATGTTAAAGGAAAGAGAAGGAGCAAAGAATGTGTGAAGGAGAAAGCAAGGCTTTGAAAGCCATGGGACACTAGAACTGAATCTGATATTGATCTGTAAGTCTTCTATTTGATCTACGAAGAATGAATGTATTTGTTTCATATATGGTTTCTTTGTGAATTTTGGTGACACGCCTATATATATATATGTGTGTATGTGAGTATGTATGATGATTCTTCAAAGAACATTGTGAAAGATACATGTATACTGGTTATTTTATGTGTTGGGAACAATTTAAAACCCAATATGATGTGACCAAGAGATCTTAAGTACTTTGAATGTATAAAAAGCCTAAACAGGCCTAAACAGGGTATTCAGGCATCCAAAAACTACAGCCCACTGTCTAAGATAAAATCAATGTATAAATGTTTGAATGAAGTTCATAATGATATGGAGAGAAGTATAAATTCAAGTATAAACCTAAAGGAAGAAGAAACAGGCTTTAAGAATCTCTTTTGATATCTTAAACCTCCACAGTTGGAATTCAGCCCTGTAGGTGACAGTGTATAGGAAAAGACAAGAAAGTTGCATGTTTTGCATAGTAAATGGTTTGATCAAGTCATCTTTGATATAAAATATGAATGGGGAGGTATTTTAGATGTTTACATGTTTGTATATCATCTTGTAACCCTGTTGACCATTGTATTTGAAAAGAAACTAAGAACCCTGTTGACTGTTATAAAAATACAGTCAAAAGACACTGAGTTGTTGAGTATTGGCAAGCTTAGAAGGTTGATATAACCTGGAGGATGATTGGAGAAGATGTAGGGAACTAATAAAGACCCTATAAAATTTATTTTAACCTTTGAAACAAGCTAAAACACTCCCAAAAAAATAATAAGCTCTCGGCCTGTGACTGTCATGGGAAAATTCTGAATTAGGTTCAAACCCTTAAAATGTGTTTTAAAGCTTGAAAAATCTTGAAACTTTGTAATTTGACCCTTGATGATGTTATAAAAATTCTGGAAGTGGTTTCAAGGTGCCACAGTACGAAAAATTATGAAAAAGAACAATTGCCAAGTGGATCCTAGGTGCATGTGAGATGAAGAGCATAGGCCAATATAGGAAAAGTAGATTTCTCCAAAAACGTTCACTAAAAAATGGTTGATTCACCTGTAAGAAGATAATGGGTATTTGTAATGGCGATTTTTTTGCTTATAAAGTTCATACTTTACTCTGGACAAGGTGATTTGCATGCAAGGAGGGCTAATTGAAATAGGGCCTAAAGAAGAAAGTACAATTCTATACAAAGTAACCTCGAGAGATTTTTCATTATATTATATAAGAGCTTAATGGGTATCCATAAATAGTTTTACTTTCATGATTGAGTTAACTGAAAAGGAGTTATGGCCAATAAATAGGGAAAACATGGCTACAAGGAATGAATGATCTAGATAGGTCTATATCAGTTTGTTGATGGTTTCAGAGTAGTGTAAGATCAGTTTTAATCATTTGGTATCAGATCTTGAAGCTCTTGGGAATTGGTAACTTATTTTTGGTTGTGATTTATACTAAGTTGTTACAGGATTTGGTAAGAGGATCAGCAAGACAAGTGGTAGAAGACCCTGGGGAGAAAAGGTATGAGAATATTTGCTATTTGAGTTAAGTTTATTGTATTGAGAAGCAATCAAGTGAATAATTTCAGGTTCAAGGCAGACAAACCATTGAGGCTTAAGAGAAGAAGAAGTCAAGGAAGGCTTAGTGAAGATCTAAGAAGCTACTTGGATAATTTGCCAAAAGACTAAGGTGAAATAGACTTAGGTGAGGTAAAGGATGGAGTCTGAAGCTTAGAGAAGCTCTAGAAGAAGATAAAGTGAATGCTCAAGAGGAAGATCCAGATCAAGGTAATCTTGGATTTGTGATTTGTATTTGATGAAGTGTTGTATAAGAGTTGCTGCAGGATTGAGAAGGGGATCAAAAGACTAGGATGCAAAAGGCCTAGGTGAGATCAAGGAGATTGTCAAAAGACCAGTCAAGGAAAAAGGCTTGGGTGATACAAGGGATCAAGAGACCAAGGTGGAAAATAATTGGGTGAAGATCTCAGAGATGGAAGTATTGTTGAAGGCACTTCAGAGCAGCAAGATACATGAGGGCACCAAGAAGAAAGTAAGCATCAAAGGTATGGACAGTTTTGTAATTAATAAAGAGATTGCTAAGTTGAAGAGAGAGTTAGTTAAGATTAAAGATGAATATGAGTCTTGGATGTAGATGGATAAGCAAGCATGGGTATGTCCAATAAGGAGGAGGATGAAGTGGCCAATAGATCTCCTAGTGAAAAGGAGAAGAAGGCAAAAGAAGATTGCCATGAAGAGAGAAGCCCATAGAGGCTTGAAGAGGATAAGAAGGTTGCCAAGTGAGAAACAAGAGAAAGAGAAAGAATTTGTGAATAAGGTTCTCATTTTTTAGGACAAGAGAAGATAAGAAAGAAAAGATAAAGTGCCAGGAAGAGCACTTGGAAAGATGAGAATGTCCATTAAGAGGACACTCATGGAGACATTATGGTCTCTTGTTTTTATATCTAATGATGTTTTTGAGTGGGTAATTTCAGGTATGATCAGCCTTATGAAGGTCAAGAGAAGGGCCTTGGAGAGTGAAGAGATTGGTGCAAGAGAAGACACCAAGTACACAAGGGAATATGTAAGAGGAAAGAGAAGTAAGTTTGCTGCTATTGATAAAGAAGAAGAGATGCATTGGTTAATGCATGAGGGAAGTGTTGAAGAATCCATACAAGCAAGAGAAGAGATAGAAGATGAAGCTGAATTCCATGATGCCATTGAAAGCCAAGAATAAGAAAGAGAGCAGCCAAGCATAAAGGGAGAGAAAGATTGCTACATAGATCAAGTTATCAAAGAGGTAAATGAAGTGTTAAGACCTGATTTTGATTGTTATTGTGAGCATGAAGCTGCTAATGTACAGGTGCAAGAGTTAAGGAAGATGATAGAGCCCTCAAAAAGAGAATTTAAGCATGGGTATGTGATGCCTAAATGGTGGAAGAAGCAAACTCCCAAGCAACAGGAGGTGCTAGTACAAGAGCATGGTTACAAGATGCCTAAATGGCTTGTGAAGTCAAATGATAAGAAGAAGAATCAGATGTGGGTGCCTAAGAAGGCAAAGAGTGAAGATGTGAGTGTTGAGACAACAACACCAAGAAGTCAATGGAAGAGGATTGAAGATGATTCCAGCAGCCAAGAGAATGAAGATGAGAAAGAAAACTTCTCAAAGAATGATGAGGTAGAGTATGAGGATGCAAAGATGAAAGGTAAACAAATTGTTTCTAATGATGTTTTTGAATCCTTCAATAATATTTTCAAGAGAAATGAAAGATGGAAAGTGGCTGTAAGGACTAATATACAGCAAAGAGAGAGTTCCAAATGGATGGATGATGAGGAAAGGGAAGAGTATACAGCAAAGCAATCAAGATGGCTTCAAGCAGAGATTGAAGAAAGCAAGGAGACACAAGGTAAGAGTGCTTCAATTGTATTTGATGAGTATATTGATGAAGAAGTTGGTTTATGTGAAGACAAGCTAAGAAAAGAAGAGATAAGAGGTAAAGGACAAGTAAGCCTTGTGAGTGATCAGCCCAAGTTTGATGAAGAGAATGGTGAGATAGATGAGAGCTCACTAAAAGAAGAGTTGAAGATACTCAAATACACATAGACTATAATTATAATCAAAACACAAGACTATAATTAACTCTCACAGAGATAGAAAAATATCTTGTAGAAAATGTTACACCTTCACAATGTTGCATCTCACGAGCTACTAAACCACACACTACAATAAACACCTACACCTTGCAAAAACATCTACACTTTAACTTTGATCTTCAAAGCCACACCCTACAAAAAAACCATCAACCTCTAAAGGCCACACCACACCTTTTATATATAGCAAATGAAAGAAAATCCATAAAAGGAGGAGAAATTATGCCATGCTTATCCAAGATAAGCATCATCCATAAAGTAAAACTCAGATCCACCTCATCAATCTCATTTGAAATATCTCCCAAGAAGGAACATGCCAAAGATATAGTCTCCACCTTTTAAGGGACATTTTCCAATAACATGTGATCACAACTAATTCTTTGAAACAAGGAAGGCATCCCCTTTTCCAAAAAATAATTCTCTGATGTATCCTCATCCTCTTCCTATTCTTTCAAGATATTTTTTTGTGTGACGAACTCCCTTACTTGTGCAAGAATTATAGGATCTATCTCTTTCAATGCTAATGCTAGTATATTCTTATTCTATTGTTCAAAAAAACCAAGTGTGACTTCATGACATGCTACCTTTTGTGCCTTGATATCTTTCTGGTGAATCTCATTTGTGAATGGTCCTTGCCAATCTTCATCTTCCAAAGTGTTATTATAATTACTATGAGTCTAAAAAAAATTAGTCTTGGGGGATGTTTGCTCCCAAGGTGAATGATCTGTACTTCCAACAACATATTTCTGAAAGCTTGAACCTATGCTAAGTCTATGATTATATGACAATATTATTTCTCCTCCATGGAATACTCCTCTATTTATCTGTGAACCCTTATCTACCTGATTAACTTCTACATTATTTTCTTCCTCTTTCTCTTTTGTTCAATCATCCTCATCCTCACATTATCTATCCAAACTAAGCCTAGGTTCCTTACTCCTCCTTTCATCACCTATGTCTTATTCCATTATTTCCTTCTCACTCTTGTCTTATATGCTACTATAACTCCTTATTCTATTAACAACTTCCTTGGTCTCACTTTGTTTATTACACCATTTCTATTATTGCGGCTCTCTTTCTAACTCTAGATTCTTATTCTAATTTCTCTCTTCTTTGGTCTCCATTTTGGACTCAGGTTGAAATTCTACCTTTTTATTATCTCACCATTCACCCTTCTATCACACACATCCCCATAGCACCCAAAGTGACTACTCTATTCTAGTCAGAATAGGCACCATGGCCTTTTATAAAGTAAAGCCAACATCTTGATTAACAAAGGGATTTATTGTAAAAATTTACCTTTGATACCCCTAATAAACAAATCCTTTACCATTTCAAATGTTATATACCCTTTTACTATGAACTCAGTTATGTATCCATCGATGCTAGTAATTATCTAGTGATTAATCTTGTGAGTCCAACTATTATCCAATTTTTTTAGTTACTCTATATTTTATTGAGTCCATGAACATTTGACCAAATTTCTTGATGAAGTTTGGGTTAAAACTGGTAAACCACTATTTTTTTCATTAAATTATGATTTTATTATTTAATTTTTTCATTTTTTTTAATTTATTTATTTTTGTCCTTTCAACCTAGAATTTAACAATTATTATGGAGAATGCTAAATTTTGGTTATTCATGGTGTAGAATTAGGTTTCTAAGTGGTGATCCTAAGGTGTTTTTTGCATACTTGAATAAGGGCCACAAAGGCTATAAGGGCCACTAACTACACTAAATCTTATGTGTTATTGTATTTTTAATTTGGAACCATTTACTTTCAGGAGATGAAAATACACCCTATAACTTACAGCAATGACGTTTATCCTAAACATAGGGCAACTGCATGAGGAGACTAATATGTCTATTTAAATTACAATTGAATTTATACAAGGAAAGTGTTTATAGAGATACATGTATGCCGAATGGAATCAATAATTTTCTTTTATTTTTCATTGGTGAATTATTTATCAATATATAAAATAAATTCTTTTATAAATCTCATTGATTAAATGAATTTGGGTATCAACGTTGATTTTGTCTTATATATGTATTCCTTTTTGCTAGATGGATATAGAGGAGTGAGGTCTAAAAATAGTTCTAAATCTATAGTAAAATGTTTCAATTGTATGATAGACAAGTTTAATTTTGATCCTTTAAAAAAAAATGATAAATTTTATGGAAAATGCAAAAAAAAAACTAATACACCCCAATCATTGAGGCTATGTTTATATTTTTAGAAGGTCATACATTTATGTGATGTATCTATATTCAATATTTGTGTGATATCTTAATTTTTTTCAACCTTCAAACTGAATGATTACACATTCTTTCCAAGTTAATATTCTATGAATACTTAGGCTTTACAATTTTTTAGCTTATGTAAAGATAGCATCAGTGTGGTAAATAAAATAGTATAGGAAATATCATGTTTCTTGTACTAAGAATAATACATGGTCAAAATAAAGAGCATCTGCCTACCTAAAATTAATCCTTTCATTTTTTTAATTATACTAAATAATGAATATAATATGCTAATATATCTTTACACATGCTAAGAACTAAAACACATCTCAAATTTATAGCCTCAGGTTTAGGGTAGGCTAAAATATTATCAGTACCTGATTCCTACAAGGAATTGGCACTCTGTACCCTTGTTTATTTTATCTTTCATTTGCTCTTGAAATTATACCTTCTAGTCTAAAACTATGAAAGACATTTTTGCACTTACATTATTATCATAGTCATGACATTGTATTCCTATAATGATTTAAAAATGGTCTGGGTCTCCACATGGTTCCTTTACATATGAACTTTTATTTTATCTAGCATTTACACAAACTTCCTACATTGTGAGAGATTTGTGATCAATGCACTAAACTATAAGGGCTCTAAAATTACCTAGCCTCCTTAAACTTATTAAACCAAGATTGGAAAATCACCTTCCATTACTTTTCAACCATTTACAATGTTCTCCTTGAGTGTGTCAAATTATTTTTTAGCTGAAGTGTGGTCTAGGTGATAGATGTATTTAATGTACCTTTTTAGCTTGTGAGTATTGTTCCTTTCTTGATCAACCTCCTTATATTAATTTTCTTCCATCCCACTTCTACTACTCTTCTTCGTGAGCCTTCTTTTATGAAATCTCATTCTCTTCCTAATCTTTTCATTTTTTATAAGCCTTTTATTTCACATCCTCCTCCATTTTGCCTTTGGGTCGAGCTTAACCAACACACATAAACTCAGGTGCATTTTGGCATGGCATCGAGTCCCACCATTCACTAAATAGTCATACCATAATAGACTGAACTTATTCATTTCTAATTGAGAGTGTGGCATGACTTTTTGGAGAGCGGTTATGGTGGTGGTTTGGAGAGTTGTTGACTATTCAAACAAATTTAAATTTTAAAAATCCCACTCAAACCACCACTTACCTAAATAATATACTAGCTATTAAATCTTTTGCTCTGAGTACAATATATACAAAATCTCGACATGGCACCTCCAGCTAAAATTTATTATTTTTGTTCACATTCTGTCCAAAGAAACAAAAATAACACCACCATAAAGGCAGGATGGATTCAAGCTACACTTGAAAATTAGCAATTAATTACTTATATTAAATTTATTTCACATTACAATAAACCTCTAAATTTTATAAAAAACTAACCTAAAAGTGAGATATCTGATGTTTAATGTTACTAAGAATTAGGAAAATTTGGAGGAGAAGATTGAGGCCATGCTAAAAGTTGTAAAAGAATATGCACACTCAATTTCCATCACTCATAGGGCTGATATGTAATTCAAGAGGAGGCCTCAACAGTTGATTTTAGTGTAGGAGTTTCAAAAAGGATACAGACTATTAGCTCAGAGACATTAATCTCTTAAAGATGAAATTAGGTTGAAAGAAGATGAAGACTAAACCCCAAACTATGACAAGGATTTAGAAAAGCTAGAGATTAGATCTAGTTATTTTGATCATGTTATATCTTCAAAAACATTGTTTCTTCAAGATATACAAGATATTACTGAGCTTTTATTTTCCATGAATTGTCAGGCCAAGGATTTAGAAGACACATACATTAAATTAGACCAAAAGATAGAGTGGAAAGTTAGTGAGGAGAATCTCCAAGTAGATAAGAAAGGGAAAATCAAAGATCCAACTAACTGTGATGGAGATGTAAGAGAGGATTCAAGAATCTCCAACATTACTTGTGATTCTAAGGATAAATTTTTTTATTTTCACACAATATATTGAGCCTCCAAGTGAAAGTTAGTGAGGAAAGAAAGAAGAATATAGAGGTAAGTGCAAAGATAGAAGAATCAGAGAGAGAGAGAGAGAGAATGGTTGAAATTTGTGATAGTAACCATTCTCTCCTCAGTAATAGGGATAAAATAGAGGCAACTCTCCTCAGTGTTAGAAACCTTAATCGATCACCATAAACAACTTTTCAAATCATCCCTTAATAGTACATAACCAAGTGTAAGCAGGTATTCTCGTATATAACTTTAGAAGTATATTTCGTTTCCTTCTAATGTAATTAACTGTTTGCATAAGATATTGTATGAAATATCACCATAACACAATGGTAATGGTTGGATCTTGAATTTATCCACTTAAATAAACTTGATACTCATATTTTTTTTAAGCAATAGGGTGTCAGATTTTGTTTATCCTATTGTTTCTCTTCATATCTTTTTTGTATGCTTGCACCTAGAGTTAATTTATGTTTGATACATAAAAACTAAGATGCATATATTGTTCATTATTATGATATATCTTAAAAGTGTAGATGCACTCTAATTTTTTAAAATAATTTAGGATAAGAATATAGAGTTTTAAGGTTTTTCCATAGTGCTAATATCATTGTAGATGTAATATAAATGAATGGTTTACTTCAAAATGTAATTTAAAACTATTATACATATTTAATTAAGTCTATTAATTTGTAAAATAACACTTAATTTTAATCCAAATCAATAATTAATTAGGAGAGGATGATTATTTTGATTTTTAAGGAAATCTAAAATTAATCCCAAGCTTTTGTTGTCAAATAGTGAGAGACCTAAAAACTCATCATGACATGAGATCCTCCTAAGAATTATACACTCCATATTTGTAAGTCAAAAAATATGCATTTTACATTTATATAAATTGGAAAATAAGCAAAAACTTATCTGACGAATGCATTCATTACATTTGATCTCTAAATACCTCATTCAATATGTTGAAACTTTGCACCAATCACTAAGAAATTTCTCTTCTTCATCAAATCTTAATAGGGCAGCTAGACCTATAAAAGATAAATAAAATAATTTGTTTTGGGGATTTTAATTAGGACCAATGAGGATTTTAAGCACCGAATACTTTTCATACCCTTCAATATCATAAAATATCAAAAATAACATGCTAAGAAAAATGCAATTCAACCAAAAATTTAAGCGTGATGTAGTGTGTTACTACAATGAATTTTAGTCTAAGATAAATGATCTCTAAATGCTTGATCTCATTAGAATATTATGATAGTAAATGTTGGATGTTCTATTATGTTTCCTTAGATTCTTTGTTGTTTTTATCTATATGCTTGGATGTCCTAAATGCACTAAGGAACATGTGTATTCATATACTTCTTGAGTTCAAATTAGAACCATTTTGCCACAAAAAATGACATCAAATGAGATTTTAAAAAAATGACATGATGTAATTACTAACCCTTGGGAAGTTATAATGGGTAGAAAGACCCCAAAACCCTAGAAATGTAGTGTACATATTTTTAGAAAAACCATATCTAAAATTTATGAATACAAAGACAAAGGACAGAGAATGGAGAGATATGAGAGGAGAGAGAAAATAGAGGGGAGTATGAAATAAAATGACCAAAATATGTAAATAAATCCCAATATTAACCAATAAAAAAAATATATACGTACCCTCAAATAGTACTAGTAAATAACTATGGGTCATTTTTAGGTCTCAACATGATTCCCCACTTTTTGGTGTGTGTGTGTGGGAATACATAGATCAAAGTAAAATAGGTAGAGGGTGGATACAAGATTTTGAACCTATTGAAACTTTTACAAAAATATCAAATTAGGTTGATTATTGTATGTTATTATTTTTAGAATAGCCAAATTAGATCAATTATTGTACAAGTTAGTGACTATATTTATTATATATTACTTCTCTAATTTTAATATTCCAACACTTTAACACCTAGGGTTTTACACACCATAAATCCCTTAAAAGTTAATCAGATATTATTAGATTTATATTCATGAAGGAGATGAGTGGAAAACAACATTCAAGACTAGGGATGGCTTATATGAGTGGATGGTGATGCCATTTAGATTATCTAATGCACCCAATAAACTTATGAGAGTGATGAACACAATACTATGAGATTACACTAGCAAGTTTATGGTGGTTTATTTTGATGATATTTTGATATTCAAGAATACTAAAGAAGAGAACTTGAGGCATTTGAGAATGGTATTATAACTATTAAAAAAGGATAAGCTCTATAAAAATTTGAAGAAGTGCAATTTTATGTAGAATAGTTTGGTATTTTTATGATTTATAGTATTAGGAAATGTTATATAAATGTATGAAGAAAAAGTAAAGCAAATTTTTGAGTGGCCTATACCAAAGAGCATTACAAAAGTAAGAAGTTTCCATGGTTTAGCAAATTTTTACTAAAAGTTCATTAACAAAATTAGTAGTATTATTGCATCAACAATAAATTACATGAGAGAAAAAGAATTTTTGTGGACAAGAGCAACAACAATTTAGTGATGATGCAAAAGCATTTATAAAGTATATATAATAGTTTTAAGAATAAGTGAAGAAAAATCTACAAGAAAGTAATGAAAAATATAAAGTAACAACATATGTCAAAAAAAGGTCAAAAATATTTGAAGAAGGAGATTTAGTGATGGTTTATTTGAGGAAATAAAAATTTCCAACAGAGACATACTAAGTTGAAGTATAAGAAGATTGGTTTGGATAAAATTGTGAAAAAATCAATGACAATGCTTATGAGGTGATTTTACCACAAAATTTTGATATCTCTCTAGTATTTAATGTTTCATATTTATATGATCTCCATGGAGAAGATGGTGAAGGGGGAGAATATGAAGTACATTGATAGCAACAGATACCAAAGAAGAAGAAAGCAAAAATAGTGTAGGTTCTAGATAAGAAGATAATGAATATAAGACAATGAAGTTATAACAAGTATTTGGTACAGTGGAAAGAGTTATAATAGAAAGATAATACTTAGATAACATAATGGGAGCTGAATAATATTGATAAGAATAAATGGCAGTATTATGTTGTTTTTAACTAAAGAAAAATGATGCAGAATCCAAACTTATGGAGGCCATAATTTTCAATCTTTGACTCCATTTGAGATCTCATTTACGCTAAAAAAACTATCTCAAAATGTTTAATTTAGCCATAAACATCCCTATCCACTTAGGGAAGTTTTCAAAAAAATCTAGAGGCCATACATGACCATCTAAAGGTCTAAGACCAAATTTTAATATTTTTTTAAGTTTTTTCTATTTTTAGAATTAATGTATTTTATAACTAGACATGAACTTTAGTTCAAATTTCATTTGTTGGTTTAATTTTAATTGTTCAAAATATATGTGGAGATTTTTAGAGCTACTAGCATTTGCATGTAAAACTTATTAAAAATAGCAAGTTATGGCCTCCATTTGAGATCTCATTTACGCTAAAACAACTATCTCAAAATGTTTAATTTAGCCATAAACATCCCTATCCTCTTAGGGAAGTTTTCAAAAAAAATCTAGAGGCCACACATGACCATCTAAAGGTCTAAGACCAAATTTTAATATTTTTTTAAGTTTTTTCTATTTTTAGAATTAATGTATTTTATAACTAGACATGAACTTTAGTTCAAATTTCATTTGTTGGTTTAATTTTAATTGTTCAAAATATATGTGGAGATTTTTAGAGCTACTAGCATTTGCATGTAAAACTTATTAGAAATAGCAATTGCTAAAAATAATAAGGTAAATTTTTTATTTTTTTAGATTTTCAAATTATGCATATCAACTCCAATTCTGAATTGAGTTTTATTTATACTCTTATATGTAATTATTTTATTCATTCAATATAAATCAATACAAATTATTGTTTTAGAAATACCATATACTTTACTTATTAAATTTTTTTTATCTTGATATTAATCAAATTCATTATATTACTACCCTTATTTTTATTAATATAATAGTACCAAAGTTGTAAATATAAATTAGATATATGTAATTACACGTAATTTTTATCATTTACTAAGGTGACACCCCCGTGATCTCATTAAGAGACTCCATTTCAATATGAAATTATTCATACTACAAAATATTTATGCAAACTCACTCAACTCCTTGCACTTTATCTAGCCCTTTCATGGATATGTTTAGCCATTTATCCTTTTTCTCTATGATTATCCTATCAACGATGAACATTTGATCCAAACTTGAATTTGCATAATGACTAAGCCTCTAAGCTCCCACATAAATTTAAATTTCACTTCCTTCATACATGAATAAGTTGAAAATAAGAAATCTAACAAATCTCTGTCAAATCTACATCTCCACCAAACGTCCACATCTCTTTTCCACTCTAAAATATGAGCTCCTCATGTTTTTTTATAATGTTATTGTCGATGTGGAAATTTCAGCATACATTAATTAATGTAATCCAAAGTAGTAAACCACATCGAAATGGATGCCAAAAAAATTAAGATCAAAATGTATTGTAAAAAATAAAAAAGGGTATTAATGCTCAATATAGCCGAAATATCAATGTTTTGAACTCTGTCAAAATGCAGTTCAAAATTGATAGTCAAATTTTATGTCAAATTTTGTCGTGGTAATCATAGGAATTATAGAGGAAATATAATTATTAGAATATATTTTATTGTCTGAATTTAGTGTTTTTCTTGGAATATTTTTGGTACATCTATGATTTTGTATAATTTTTAATATTTTTTATCATTTAAAAGCATGTTAAAAGCATGATAATACAATATTTATTGAACCCACTTAAATTTTAATATAATTTTTTAAAGTTCATTTTATTTCCTTAAAAGTTTATATATCACAATTATTTTAAAATACAAACAATAAATTATGTTTTGTATGTTATAATTGACATATCAAAATGAGTAGAAATATTAAATCAAAATCAAGATAACACATTGAATTCATTCCAAACTCCCAATCTTGACACTTAATACATATGTGAGAAGCATTCTAACATTTCATACATCCAACTTTATTTAAATCTAAATTTTTAGGTAAAATTCTAAACATTTATTGACATACATCTTTACGTTTAAATTAATGTCAACAATTTACATGTTACTTAAAATATATTTTTAATCACAATATATACTAAAATATATTAAAGTACCTTTATTTATGTTATAATTTAATTGTAATGTATTTATTTATATTATAATAAAAATTTTAAAATAGTGTATTGTATTCACTGTTCATCTTCTTTCTAACAAATACTTTAAAATATTTCTGTAAAGTAACTGAATTTCCTTATTTTAAAATATTAATATATTTAGAATACTTATTAAAATTCATTTTGAAATAATTTAAAAATATAAATTTATATATATATATATATAAATAATAAGTGAATTATATTAACCTACTAACAATTACTTCAAAATATGGTAATTAGATTTCCTTATTGAATTGAATCCAAAACAAAAATAAAATAAAATATTTAATAAAACAAACAACAGTACAGATAATTTAAGGTATGGTAGTTTTTAGTCAGACACCATTATTCAACGATGGTATCTAAATTGCTTGATAAAACAATTGTCAAATAAGGTTTGAGAGCTTGATTTTTTTTAATATGAAAAGAGTCAAATTTGGTTGGTAAAGATTGCTGGTTCACTAAAAAATTTTATCAAGATTCCATGTTATTGAGTAATGAACGAGAGATAGGGTACAGTTTTGGCTGAAAAAGATATTCTTCGTAACCTTAATACTAAAACAGGGTATGCCCTATTTTTTTGGGGTTAGTATACAAAAGTTCAAGTTGAACACAAACACACATATACATATATATCAAAAACAATTACAAACTTCTATCTTGATACAGTTACTATTGTTACGATCTTTTTAAAAATAATACACTATCACTGTATTCTGTTGTCTTGATCTAATAGATTGTTCCTCTATTTTTATTTGGTGAATATATGCTACTCCTGTTCACAGTGCTGTCACACACATGCTTCTTGTATTCTGCACCTACTTTTGTTGCTCACATGCTTCTTTGCTCAGATTGCTGTCTTTACTTCTCTTTCTGCCTGTTGCGTATCTTCTTTTATTTTTTGTCCACTGCAATCACTATATTTTTCTTGCATTCGTTGTTTTTTTATTTATCTTTTTCTCTTTTGTCTTCACCTACCTCCCTACATTCCTGCTTAGCTTAAACGGTTCACCAGATATTCAAAATTTTAAAAATTATGTATTAAAAGTGTTGGTGAATCCCAATGGTGGAAGAAGATTTCTAGAGCAGGGCAAAACGTTGTCAGTAGTAGATAGTGGGGAAATTATAATTTTTTAACACTTCTTCTTAATTTTGACTTTATTTTTTATGTTTTATAGAATGTTTTTCAACCCACAAATCATCTTGAAAGCTTCTTTTTAATTGATTATATGTTTTCAGAGTTTTTTTTACAGTTCTAAAACCAAACTTTGCATCTCTAGAGCCAACATGTGCATTTATAGAGGTAGTCTACATCTTCGGAGTCAGATTTGTGACTTTTGGACCAAGTTTGAAGATCTCTAGAGCTAGCTTGTGGATCCTGGACCCAACATATGAACTTATGGGGTCAGTGATACTGTATCTATGACCCCTAATCTCTCTCTTAAATGCTCAAAACTATATTTTGATAAAGTCAGTGAATATGTTAGTAAGTTGTTTCTCAAACTTGTAAAATTTGAAATTTATCTCAAATTTTTCAACTAATCTCTAATAAAATGATACGTGATTGCTATATGTTTTCTTCTACCATGAAAAATGGGATTTTTTGACAAGGCAATGTAAGATATGTTGTCATAAAAGATCATTGATGTTCCTTTCTACTCTTCATAAAAATATGATAGGATTCTTCTAATCCATATGGTTTGACATGTCATTGAATTTGCTACTATATACTTAGCTTCAACCATGAAAAGTGAGACAATAAGTTATTTCTTTAAAGCTCATGAAATGGCTCCTAGCCCAATATGAAAAATATATCCCAATGTATTCTTTATATCATCAAGACTACCAAACCAATTATTATTTGTATATCCTACTAACTAAAACTCATATGTTGTTGGATACATAATTTCATATTCTCTAGTGTCATTGAAATACCTAGAGATCCTTTTGTCTACTTGTCAATGTATCTCTTTCAGTGTCTCCATGAATCTAGAAATGAGGCTAACTACATACATGATATTCAATTTAGTTTTAATCAATTACATTAAACTTCCCACCAAACTCTTGTACCATGTGGAATTCATGTTATTACTATAATCTTCTCCGTGAAGTTTTAGACTTGTTTTAGTTGGGGTTGATCTTGGTTTGTTTTTCAACATCCTAAATCTCTCAAAAATATTTTTTGTGTTCTTGCCTTGGCATATATAGATACCACAATATATTTGCTTAACTTCTATGGCAAGAAAATACTTTAAGAAACCTAAATCAGTAATCTCAAACTCTCTCTTCATGCTTGATTTGAACTCTCTTATATACTCATTTGTATTTCTAGTAAATATTAAATCATACACATATAAAAAAACAATCAAAATACCTTCATTTCTCGCATTGATGTAGAGAGTGGGATCATTACCACTTTTTCTAAATCTTTTATTCAACAAGTATGAATCTATTCAGTTGTACCATGACCTTGATGTTTGCTTGAGTTTATACAATACTTTATTCAACCTATATACATTGTTCTCATGCCCTATAATCTCATGACTAGGGAGTTGTCCCACATAAAACTCTTCTTATAACACTCCATTCAATAAGGCTGACTTGACATCTATTTGATGGACCTTCTACTTTTGTTGAGTAGTTTTGTAATGATTGTTCCCATTGTTTCTAGCTTTGCTACGGGATAAAGTGTCTTATTTTAGTCACATCTAGGGCATTATTTAAAAATTTTGAAAACTATCATTTTCTTATGTATTTCAATCTTATCTTCGATGGTGGTTTTGGCTTTGTAAACCCACTTCACTCCATTGACCTATTTTACTGCTAGAAGGTCTACTAGATCTCATATTTGATTTTTCTTTATTATATGCATTTCTTCATCCATTCCTTCACACCACATGTTGTTTTGGATTGTTTGTTCAAAATAGATATGATCAACTACTAAAAATAGAGTAAAATTCATATTTTCTTCCTCATTTTCTTCTTTCTTTGATTGTTATATGTATTACAACCTCCTTGTCCTGCCCAAGTGCTGACTTGAGTTGGAAGATGATGAAGTTGACTTATGATTTGATCATTGTGCTCCTTACTATTTGTTTCTACGAGATGAATCAACCCTTTATGAAATAAGGATCCAACTTGGTGTATGAGTGGTTATACTACTTGTTGGTTCGGTTTCAAGAAAGTGTCCACTTGCCCTTGTTTGCACTTGATGATCTTATTATCTAATAACACATAATGCATCCTTTAATAACTAAACATCCTAGTTGATTATTATCTTTTTCATTACAATATTGTACAACTAGTAAGATTTTAATTGCTTAATATATCCAATGTAAATGCATTTCTCTCCTTTGTCATACCACTTTGATCTTTATTATTTGGGTGCATGTGCATATGCCACACATCCAAACACTCTAAGGTGTTCAACACTTGGTTTTTAGATACTCCATAGATCTTGAGGGATCATATCTCTAACACTCTTAGTAGGAAAGATATTGAGCAAATATATAGTTATTTCTATAGCTTCATGTCAAAATTCATTAGACAATCCTTTCGCCTTTAGCATGCTCCTTGTCATCTCTTGGATGGTTTGGTTCTTCCTCTCAACTATGTCACTTTGATGTGGTGTATAGCTATTTGTAAATTTCTTCTCGATGCCATTGTCCTTTCAAAAATTCATAAACTAATTTGAGATTTATTATCCCCCTCTGTCAGTTCTCAAAATATTTATCTAATAGTCACTCTACTTCTCAACCATGGCCTTGAACTACTTTAAGATTTCAAATGTCTTTGATTTTTTCTTTAAAAATATACCCATGTTTTTGTACTAAATTCATCTATGAATGTAGTAAAATACCTATTCTTGGATAAGGAGGTAGCCTTCATGGGGCTACAAAAATCTGAATGTATTAATTCAAGAGGATCTCTAGCTCTCTATGACTTGCCCTTGGTAAAGGTACTCTTTTGTCGCTTCCCCAATATGAAACCTTGACACAATTTGTTTGGTTGCTCTCTAAGTGGAAATTATATCACCATTTACTTCTTGTGAATAATATTCAACCCACTAAACCTCAAATGTCCATACCTTAGATGCCAAATGGTAGTTGCATCCACCACCATTATTTTAAAAATTATTGTGAGCTCACTTTACATCTTCAAGGGAAACATTCTATTACTTGTCAACTTGACTACTACAATCTTGCTATTGCATCCACTTCTATCATAAATGATTTATTCTTCATCTTCAAATCTCACCTTATATCCTTTTCGGACAAGTTGTCTAATCTTGATTAGGTTGTGCTTTAACTCTGCCACATAATATACATCTTGAATTTGTCTCGTCACCTTATTTGGTGTGAATAAAAATGCTACATTTGCCTATGATAAATATCTTCTCATTTTTTCCCTTCTTCACTTCTAGTTTTATTGATTCATCAATGATATTGAGCATCTCTTTATTTTCACTCATGTGGTTACTAAAACCACTATCCAAATACCAAATTCTTCTATTACTTTGCTCAACTATACTGCATTTTATAAACAAGTTTCCCCCTTTCTCACTCCTATTGAAATTACATCCTCTTTTTCCTTAAATAAATTTGGGTTTTACATATTCAAACCATATTATTTATTTTTACATTCACTTACATAAGGTCAATACTTATTGTAATAATAACATTATACATTTTATTTATCATACATTTGTCTAGAACCACCTCTTGAAATGTTGTTGATTCTTCCTCTTCCTCTTCCATGTGATTCTTGATCATTAAATTTTTCACATTCTTGACTACTACACATTCTTCCTATACCTATTTTGTTTGCTTTTCTCCCCCTACCTCTCACATTTACATTTTACTTGAAGGTTTGTTCACGAGAAGAGGTGGATGACCTATTCAAATGTTGTTAATGGGTTTTCAAGGATCCCATCAATTTATCAACTATTATTTGTCTCAAGTCTTTAGACTCTTCAATTGCAAATATTGTGTATCAAAATTAATTGGAAGGCTCATCAAAACCTTCTCTATAATTTTATGATTTTCATGAGCATCAACCTTTGTCTTAATTTGATATATTATGCTCATTATCCTCATGAATAAGTCATTGATAGATTATATTTATTTCATAATTTAAGTCTTAAAATCCCTTCTCAATAGTTGAAACTTGACTAAATTCACTTTTTCACTACCTTGATATGCATTTTTTTAAATGTCTCATGTTTTCTTAGAATGGATAGTTGCTACTATCCTAGGAAAGACTAAATCAGCCAGTATCTTTTGAATGTAATTTAGAGTCTCATCATCCTTCTTTCTATTATTTTTCAACAAATTTTTTGTGATTGAGAGAGGTCATTGAATGTTGATTGGTCTTCTACCTTGGTATGTCCATCCTCTACAAGTTCCCATAGTTATTGAGAGAAAAAAATAGTATGCATCATGATGCACCATACATCATAGTTATTACAATTTAACATTGGGGTTTTCACCATGAACTATTACTACTAGTTGTCATCTTCAATAGACCTTAAAAACCTTAAGGCTATAATACTAGTTGTTAGAAATTAAAACCAAGTTGGGTATCGCTAAAACCAATTATGATAAAAGATGAAATTAAGTAACCTAAAGATGCAGCTATTGCATATTTCTAGATCCATAAAATAATGCAATAAATACACTAAACAACAAGCTTAAAAATACTAAAATAGGGTCTAACCTATTTTATATAGTAGTATACAAAAGTTACACACACACACACACACACAAATAGTTTCATGATATTATTATTATTATTATTATTATTATTATTATTATTATTATTATTATTATTATTATTATTATTATTATTATTATTATTATTATTATTATTATTATTATCATTTAAAAAATAGTATACTATCCTTCTACTCTACTATCTCGATATAATATGTTGTTCCTCTATTTTTATTTGTTGAATATATGTTGTTCCTACTCGGACTATTATCACACACATTATTCTTGAATTTTGAACCTTCTAAATTTTATATTCACATGGTTCTTTGCTCTAACTATTGCCTTTACTTATCCTTCTGCCTATTGCATATATTTTTATGTTTTCTCCCATTCAATCACTATATTATCCTTGCATTCATTGTTATTTATATCTATCTTCTTCTATTTTGTCTTAACCTAACTCCCTACATTCCTGATCAACTCAAAAAGTTTACAAGACTTTCAAATTTTAGAAAAATGTGTATTAAATGTGTTTGGTGAATAAAAATGGTATAGGGAGATTTTTGAAGCATGACAAAACATTGTTAGTGGTAGATAGGGGAAAGAATATAATATTTTAACATAAATTTCATGAGATGAAGTGACAAAGCTATTATGATATTAGGGTTTCAAAATGTAGATAGAAGTTATAATTAGTCAATGGTTGTTGAGTATAGACAAGTTCAAGGAAAGGCATCTAAGTTTAACTCTATGAAATAATGGAAGACACATTTATGCCCCATTGTCTCTACATTGATTTGTTTATGATATATAGCCTCCTTATCCCTTATCAACTCTAGTTATATCTTTATGGATCTAACCATGGAGGTGAATAAAAATGTCACTAAAGGTGACTACTATAGCAATCTTGTTTCTATAAGGATATTAGTCAATATTAACCTTCTCCTCTAATAGAAGGTAGTAGTTAATTTGGAAATATAAGTAGAGATATCCACTTAAGTCTATATATGTTCCCCCTATGTCTCTGTGAGTAATGATATAAATAAAAATCAAGCTATAAGTTCCAGTTCATGTTTTTTTAGTGCTAGTGACTATAGTTGTGAGCAATGTAGGATGTGAGTGCAAAGAACTGAGCAACCTATCCAAGCACTCTAGATTTATTAAATCATTTTATAAGGTTAGACATAAAAAACCCCATGTTTGGTGTGCTCATATCTAGAAGCCTATTTTCAGTCTATTCATCTTCATGGATATTCACAAGGAAAATGGGCCTGCTACTCCAAAAAGTATTACATTGATGTTTCTTCTGATCTATATCACTATGGAAAATGTGGGTATTCACGTAGTTATTGCCTAAGTTGCTATGGAGAAAAGTGCATAGAGTTATGGTTTCCCTATCTCTACCATCTTCGCCAACTTCTGAATCTCTTATTTTTAGTTCCTCAGAGTTCCTTCTCTTCCTTCAATTCATCCCACACATCTTCAACACACCAATCTATTAGTATGCCCCCTTTATTAAGAACAATTTATATTTTTTTGACTATTATGGAAGGTATAACATTAGTACATTTCTCAAGTTTTAGTTCTTATAGAATTTTTAGTGACCATGGAGAATGGTGATGACAAAACTAGTGTCCTAATTTATATGGATGACTTTAGTTAAACATTCATCTTATGAGGATTCTTGGAGTAAATGTAATTTGATTTCCTTGTTTGAAATTTTTACTAAGATGTACATATTTGCATGTACTAAAGAGGAGAATGGGATAACACTAGAAGGCTTTGTAAAGTTTTTTGAAGTTTTTGATACATGTTAATTATGGGATTACAGTCCACACCTAATTTAGAACACAAGTGGGGGTTCTAGTCCTCTTAGTTCTAATTTGCTAATTTTTCAATTTTATGTCCCTTTTTGTGGATAGCCTAATCATTGGTAGGATTTTGACTTGGGTCACTTTGATACAAATACATTTGATTCAACCATTGCACCACAACCTATGGAATAATAGGGTAATATTTGACATATTTTTAGATTTTTTGGTCTAATTGAGGAGCACCTTCTTGAAGTAGGACATGGGGGTGCACTTGGGTCTATAATATCGAAGTTGTGTTCTACTTGGTTCATGTAAAGAAGTGTAACCCCTAACTCAAGGTGTCCCTATGGCCACTTGTTGAAAGTGTCCAATGGGCTCAATAGTAATGAAACCTAGGGTAGTGATTACAAGCTATTTGGTTCTCATCACTAGCCCAAACCCTTGAGCTTAACATAAATTTGACATCCTTTTAGATGTTTTGGATTAATTGAGAAGTACATTCTCAAAGTGGGACATGAGGGTGGACCTAGGTCCATAATGGTGTGTTCCAAATTATTTCACATAGAGAAGTGCAACCCCTACCTCAAGGTGTCTCCGTGGCCACTTGTTTAAAGTGTCCAATGGGCTCAATGGGAATAGAACTTGGGTTAGTGATTACAAACTACTTATTTCTCACCACTAGCCCAAGCCCTTGAACCTAAAAAATTTGACATATTTTTAGATGTTTAGATTAATTGAAGAACACGTCTCAAAGTGAGTTATGGGGGTGGGCTTGGGTCAATAATATCCAAGGTATGTTTTGCTTGGTTCACATAGAAAAGTGTGACCCCACCTCTAAGTGTTCCCAAGATTACTTTTTTAAAGTATCTAATAGACCCAATGAAAATAGAACCTAAATCAGTGATTACAAACTACTTATTTCATGAAGTTTTTGAAATTATAAGACATAGAGATAAATAAGTATCGATATGAAATTTTCACAAGTATTTACCATTGTGTTGTCAAAATAGAGGATGGATCTTTTGTATCATATAATTCAATAGGGATATTTTCATACTACTCATGCTTTAAAGCTGATTTTAATAAATGGTAGTTCAAATTTTGAATATATTATGAATTGAGGTGTTCGCTCAAAAAATTAATATATTATGATTGGAGTATTAGCTCAAAATTTGAATATGTAGAGTGTTTGAAATTTTGTTAGTAAATGGATGGTTTTTGAAGCATGACTATTATATTATTATGGCATGTGTAACTATGACCTTAAAGGTAATTTGCAATAAATTCAATAATATTCTTTTTTAAGATAAAAAAAAATAACATACTTATTAAAAAATTATAATATTTATTATAAAATTCAAAATTATTACAAATTGTCATTTCTTTACTTTGTTTAATAGATTCGTAGGTTTGGACAATAGTGGAGATCCATTCCTATACTGATAATTTTAAGTATGGTAGTTTTTAGTCAGACATCGTTATTCATCAATGGAATCTAAATTATACAAAATTAGGAAAGAACTTTGTTATTATACAAAATTTAGTTATCTAAACAATCGAATATCAATAGTTCATAACAGACATTTAGATCATAAATTTTTCCTTCTTTTTGTAATCTAGAAATTCCAGCTCATGTGATTACCTACCCATCCTCAATATTTTTGACTTTCCAACTTACTTGGCAATGCAATTCAATTATTCGATTACTGTAAAAGGATGACAATTTAATTAAACATGTTGATGTGTACTGCACCAATTCTGTAATATTGTTTAATTAATGCCACTGACTATACGGTACTGTCAAATGGGGTTTAACAGTTTGCTTTTCCTAATATAAAAGGAACGAAGTTTGATTGATAGAGAATGTTAGGTTTATAAAGTATTGAGTAATGAATGAAAGAGGATTTTAAAGTATTGAATAATCAATGAGAGATAGCGTGCAGATTTGGCTGAATAGATATTTTTCATAATTTTATTGTTAAATATGGTTATTATAAATAGAGTTTAAAAGTTTTAGTGTTTTTTTTTTTAAAAAGAAGGAATTTTAATTGGTAGAGAATATTAGTTTTAAAAAAAAATCAAAATTTTAAAATATGAAATAATAAATTTTAATATATGAAATAATGGATGAAATAAAATATAATTTTGGTTGAGTAGATATTTTTTTTAATTTTTAACATTATATCTAAAAAAATTAATTATGAATACATTAGATACTAATTAGCGAGTTTAAAAGTTAAAGAGATGTGGATGAATTGTTCAAAAGTGGTTTCACTGTGTCTAGCCCTATTCAAGTTCAAATATGTACTGCATGTTAAATCAGTTGTAATTATTAAAAATGTTTGTAAAATTTATTATGAACCAGTTATAATCAAAGTATTGGTTACAATGGATATATTAATTATAAGAAAGATCTGAACCTCCTGTATATTTCCTCAACTAATTCATAAACCTAACTTAAAAACGTTTGGATTCGTAACTAAATTCTTGATCGAAGTATTATCAACCTATAGCCATTAACTCTGTAAAGACGAGGTAAATTACAGTGTTAAATTAAAAGTACGTCATGTGGAGACGATGGGTGGTAGGGCACATTTTGTCAAAAAAATACGGACTTGTTAGTACATGTTATCAGAAGATTCAGCATTCCCGTGACAATTTATGTGCAGCAGCACAATGATGCAGCGTCGTGTGGGGGCCATCTTATAATCACCCGTCTTTGTTCAGACTGCATTAGTCAAATCCTCCCATTAGTTTGAAACTTGAAACCTAACAATCTCATAAAATCATGGCAGCTGTCTCTGCTCTTACTTTTTTCCCTGTCAAACTCAAAATTTTGATAACTAGACATTGCTTCACCTTTCACGAGATGAAATGGCACAGGTTATCATGATATTAGGGTTTCAAAATGTAAGAGAAGCTATAATTAGTTAAGGTTATTGAGTACAGATAAGTTAAAGGAAAGGCCATCCGAGTTCAACTCCGTGCAATAATGGAGCACACATTTATGCCCAATTGTCTCTACGTTGATTTGTTTATGGTATATAGCCTGCCTATTCCTTGTCAATTCTGGCCGTATTATTTTGGCTGCGACCATGGAGTTGAATAAACAGGTCACTGAAAGCGACTACTATCACAAGCTTGTTTCTAGAAGGGTATCAGTCAGTATTAACCTTCTCCTCCAATAGAATGTGGTAGTAAATTCTAAAAAAAAAGTAGGGATCTCAACTTAAGTTCCAGTCAAAATCAAGCTATAAGTTCCAGTCCTGGTTTTTCTTGTGCTAGTGACTATAGTTGTGAGCAATTTAGGATGTGACTGCAGAGAACTTAGCAGACTGGCCAGTTACTCCAGCTTTCTTAAAGTAATTTATGAGGCCAGATGTAAGAAAACCCATGCTTGGTGTGCTCATGATCCAGAAGCCTGTTCTCGGTCTGTTCATGCTCGTGGATATTCACAGGGCAAATGGGCCTGCTGCTCCAAAAAGTATTGCATTGATGTTTCTTCTGATCCATGTCAGTGGAAAATGTGGGTATTCATGCAGTTATTGCCTAAGCTGCTGTGGAGAAAAGTGCAGAGACTTATGGCTGCCCCGTCTCTACCATCTCCGCCAACTTCAGAAATTCTGAATCTCTTCTTTTTAGTTCCTCAGAGTTTTCATCTCTTCCTTCAATTCATCCCACACATCTTCAACATACCTATCTATCAGTATGCCCCCCTTTGAACAATTTATACTTTTTCGACTATTATGGAAGGTATAACATTAGTACATTTCTCAAATTTTAGTTCTTATAGCATTTTCAGTGACCATGGAGGATGACGATGACAAAACCGAGGCCCTGGTTTGTATGGACGACTTTACTTCAACATTCATCTTATGAGGTTCTTGGAGTGAATGTAATTTGATTTCCTTGTTTGAAAGTTTTACTAAGATGAATATCTTTGCGTGTACTAAAGAGGAGAAGGGGATAATATTAGAAGGTATTGTAAAGTTTTCCAAAGTTTTAGATATATGTTAATTGTGAGATTTTTGGTTCTAGGATTGGAAGGACATGGGGTGGGCTAAAGTGTCCAATGAATTCAATAAGAATAGAGCCCGGATTAATGATTACAAATTAGTTAGCAAGCTCAAACCTTTGAGTCCAAAATAAATTTAACATTTTTAAAGATGTTTTAGATTAATTAAGGAGCACATTATCGAAATAGGACATGGGGGTAAGCTTGTGTCATAATATTTTAGGTGTGTTCCATCCAATTCACATGGAGAAGTACAATCTCTAGGTTCAAAATGTCTAATGGGCTCAATGGGAATGGAACCTAGGTTAGTGATTACAAACTATTTGTTTCTCACTACTAGCCCAAGCCTTTGAGTCCATAAAATTCTGGTATTTTTTAAATATTTGGATTAATTGAAGAGCACCTCTCTGAAGTGAGACATGGGGGTGGCTCTAGGTCCATAATATCTAGAGTATGTTCTACTTGATTTATATAGGAAAGTTTGATCTCCACCTCAAGGTGTTCCCATAATCACTTATTGAAAGTGACTAATGAGCTCAATAAAAATAGAATCTAGATGAAGGATTACAAACTAATTATTTTGCAGTTTTTCTAGAGATTATAAAACAGAGTCAAATGAGTATCAATATGAAAATTTCACAAGCATTTACCATTATTTTGTCAAAATAGAAGATGCATCTTTTGTATTTGGAAAACAAATCTTTTAATTAATAAAAATATTTTCATTCTACAGAAGCTTGAAATTTGAATATATATATAGGGAGCATTTGAAATTTTGTTTAAAAATATCGGAGCATGACTATTATATTATTATGGCATGTGATAACTCAGACTCTCTGTAAAAGAGATAGACATGGTAAAACTGCTGCCAAGCTTGGTGCTAATCTCACGAATCTCATTGACATTTATCCAGATCTGCTATATTGTCCTTTCTGGGACTTATTATTTAAGTATGAAATGTGAAGACGTGCAGCCAATAATCGCCAAGTATGTGGAAGCCTTGGATGGTACTTTGTCCAGTGGAGTTATTAGTAATAATGATAGGACTTAACCAGCAAGGGAAAATGCCGTCCAACCCCGAGAAAATAGATGATGATAAGTTCTTCAATTTATGGTAACACGTTGCACCTTAAATTAAAGTGCGAGAAACCAAATCATGCACCGATTCAGATGGCAAATGGTTCTCATTTTTAAGGAGATATGCTTCCAAAAATAATTGAAAGGGCGATCGGTGGATCATGACGAAGCTATGAAACTGATTTGTAGCATTTGGAGGTGTTTGAATGCAAGATATCTCATAAACTGCAGATGATTGATCATTACAGATATTGCAATTTTCCACTTCGACATTGGTGGTGTGTGAGAATGATATTGAGACCAAGCTATTATTGAATTTCCAAATTGATTTAATGTGAAAATTATTGAAATATGGAAATTAAAAAAGAATCAGTGGCACACTTTCTGCTTAATCAAGCAGGGATCGTCGTTCATCCAATTTTTTTTTAATTAGAACTTCGTTTGGCCTTCCATTTGTTGTGATTCAAAGCACTTTTAGGGATTTCTGCAAGGTACCATATTTGGGT
This sequence comes from Torreya grandis, assembly GCA_037957365.1. Taxonomy (NCBI): domain Eukaryota; kingdom Viridiplantae; phylum Streptophyta; class Pinopsida; order Cupressales; family Taxaceae; genus Torreya; species Torreya grandis. The sequence continues at coordinate 352,617 of JARHVA010000293.1, forward strand.
ATAATTAATGAAGTATCAAAATCTTGTTTGTGTCTGAGTTTCTACATCTACATGCTTTTCACAAGGAAAACAATGGTGCTCAAGTAGTTCTGATCATTGGGGATATTTAATTTTTTCACAATGATAATTCTCATATGATAATAGCAGTACTGTATGTGTTTTACTTATTTATAGTTTCAGATAGATTTAGTTATGAAAAAAAAACAGTGCATGACGTAGATTTAGAATATAGCAGTCTAAAACAATTGATCATGATTATTTTAATTGTTGAGAATAGTAAATAAGTGTGTACTTGAAATTGATTTAAAAATAAATGGACAATATCAAAAAAAAGATAAATGGAACAATCACACTGTAATAGAGTTTAGACCTGGTTTGGAAGGAATGACTAAGTTTAGAGTAAAATTTGGGTTACGTGTTGTACAGGAATATTTTAAATGCCTACTATCTGACCAACCAATTTTCTTGGGGAAAATTTGATGGTGCCTTTATGACTAGTGAATATGTTTCCAACCAACGAATCTATACTATGCACCTTTCAGGATTTGAGATTTTTCTTTGCAAGTTTGCCTCTTGATGTTGTACAGTTTTATATTTGGGCTTCTCTAAAATACTTAGTCTCAAATGATATCTTCTTCTTCTCTTCATCTAATTCACCACAACACATAAAAGGAGAAGGGATAAAATTAATTGGGTTAGGTAATCTTAATGGTTTTACAACAATGTATCCCACATGCCAGAAATAAACTCGACATAGTTATTTTATATTGTAAATAGAATGCTAAGCAAGGATCTCAACCTTCTCTTTTTTAGAAATGCTAATGCAAATTCATGAACATTTTTTCTCAACTCTCTTTGAGTACAAGTGGATGATGTCAGAATAACTTGAAGTATCAAAGTGGAAGACTCTATCACAAGTTTAGAAATATAAATGTAAATTGAAGGCTCTAACTTGGATTATAGATAAGGATTCACATTTTCTCATACATATCATAAATTACTATGAATGATTTATATATAGGACTCCCTTGGACATGAGATGCACATGGTTGACTGCTAGTAGCAATCCTCTTCAGGGCATGTTATTTTTGTATTGTATTTGAATTCATACAAAAGTGTAAAATGGAAGTTACAAAGACCCATACTTGCATCATAGAATTATTTTTTATACATTTATTTAACACCATCATTTGGTTTATGAATTACTTAAGAATGAGTTTATTTGAGACATGCAAAACAGTTACACTTGTTTAAACTATCACAAAAATATTGAAATTATTACAACATAAATTTTTATTATTATGAATTAGAAATGAATTTCACTACAAATACATCAAAAATATAGATAACCTTGTTCAGCCCAAAGCTCAAACATAGCAAAAACTCACTTTTTACAAGTTGCAAAGATTCACTATTTATAGAGTCTACATGACTCTTTGACTTATTATCTCTTCATTCTTTCATCCTTTCAATCTTAGGGAACATTCAACCTTCTATTTATCCTATCTAGTTACATGGTTGATTACAACATGTACATTTGTCGCATATATAACTTTACAAAAATATTGAAAACTATCAATCACAATGTCTTAAGAACACTTTTCTAGACTTAAATAGTTGTCTCATCTCGAGAAAAAATTCATTGTTGATGTATGTTATCCTTCATCCTCTTTTGACTATTAAGTGATCTTCCTAAAATTTCTCACATATGTCCTGTCTAGAATCTACATTCATAGTTTCACTATAAGTGTTATTTACTAATTTTCACTTCTTGTATACTATTTAACAAGCCTTTCAAGTTTTTAAGTATGCAACGTACTAACCTATTTCCCTTTATGGGTTTTTAATAGGTTAGTATAACTAGGAGGCTTCGCTTTACTAGTTTTTAATCTTTAAAAACTTGCTTGTAGAGACACTACCTAAAATTTGCTTACCTAAAAATTCACAGTGAAAAAAACTAGAAAATATTGTGGAAGGCCTTTATACCTTATTGTGAGGAGGTGGCAGTGGTTGTGTTTGTGTTGGTATCACTAAATCACTGACTTGTGATGGAAATCATATGTGATGACATTGATGCTTTAGGGGTAGACAAGATTTATTGTTTTATTTTCCTGATGGATTATTATGATGTTTATTGGGTTGTTAGTCTTTGTGGACTTTTTAGAGCCTTTTGAGAAAAGTCTTTAGAAAATCAGATGGAGCTACATACTTACACTCATTGAGAAAATTCTTCACTCAATCCAGATCATCTACCATATTGGTTTTGAAAATTTTCCAATCACCTAGACCTTCATGTATCACGATGAAAAGTGTGCATAGTTGTGCAAAACTTTCCTCGATGACTTGCACATTGTCTTCCCCTACAATTATTATTAGTGGTTTATTTAGTGAAATACTTTGATCAATGTCCAAATCTATTTACTCGAAGTTCTTAGCATATCTTTATGCTTGGATTCCTACAAACATGTTGCACAACATTTCTACCTTCCATATGTGCATTCAGTTGATTATGTTGTCTCTATACTGAAGATACTTATGTAAACTAATTCTATCTTGTAATTCAATGCACATCATGTAAAACAACAATGTGGGTTTTATCATGTTATTTGTTTTATCCTTCATTGGCTCTTGATATTACTCCTTCTAGTCCAAAATTATAAAAGACATTTTTTGCACTTGCATTATTGCCATAGTGATGGCATTGTATTCCTATAGCGATTCAAAAATGGCTTGGGCCTCTATGTGGTTCCTTTATACATGGAATTTTATTTTATCCAACATTTAAACATGTTTCCTACCTTGTGAGATCTTTATGATAAATGCACTAAACTGCAAGGGCTCTAAAATTCCTTGGCCTCCTTATACTTGCTACAGCAGGGTTGGAAAATTGTCCTCCATTACTTTGCTACAAGCATTCGTAATGTTCTCCTTGAGTGTGTCAAAAAAAAAATTGAGATGAAGTGTGGTCAACCTCTTGCAGCTTGCGAGCATTATTCCTTTCCTTAATCAACCTCCTTATTTCAATGTTATTCCATCCCACTTCTACTACTCCTTCTTCCTGATCCTTCTTCTCCCACATCTCATTCTCTTCCTTCTCTTTTCATTCTTTATAAGCCTTTGACTTCATAGCCTCCTCCCTTGTGCCTTTGTCCTTGATGAATTTATTTTTTTCCTCATGCTATTTATCAGTCTTTTCTTTTGTTCATGTGGGCTTATTCCTACTTCTTATTCTCTTATTCTTAGTGTGTTTCTTTCTCCTTCGCACATTTTTATTCCACATAATTTTTTCATGATCCTCATACATGGATTGATCCTCTTTCTCCTTCACATCCCACTCTTTTCCCTCTTTACCTGATTTAGTGTGCAATTTTGCAACCTATACAAAAGAGGTTGTTATCTAGATATGCCCTAAATTCTTAGTTAGTCTACACACATGGGAGATGTTGGATTCTTAGTCTATGTTGTGGTTGCATCTCATAATTTTCCTATGACTGACTATTTTATCTGACATGTAAGCAACACAGATAAGATGAAGGATGCCCCAAAAGAATTTTAGGGTATCTTAGGTTAGATGGAAGTGTTACACCTTATGGTGGAGAATGGGTAGGGGTTTGTAATAGACTTATCATAAATATAAATGGAAGAATTAAGGGTGGTTCATCAATTAATTTGGGTGGTGATGTGGGGGGAATGTGGTAGTGTTGTGATCTGTGAAGCCATGTTTTGCCTTTTATAGATGTCTAGGAATTAGATTTGGAGGCATTGGGAATGAGGTATTTTTTTTCTTTATTTGACACATCTTGAGTCCTATTTCTCACATTGATGCCTTTTATTAATATTTTTAACCTTATGAGGTCTTATTCTCAACCTCCTTTCGGTGTGTGTTGTGTTGTGCATCAATTCTTATTTTTAATCTTATGAGGTCTTCTTTCCAACCTACTTTGGGTGTGTGTTGTGTTGTTTTTCCATGACTTGTTGGATTCTTTTTCCATGTTTATTATTCAATTTTTATAAGATTTAAATGGCTTCCCTATTCCTATTCCTCATCACTTGATAGGCTAATCTTGCCATGCAATAGTTTCCTTACATTTTCTTATCAGTGATTTTTTTGGGCTTGCTTCTTTTTCTTCTTTAATGCTCCATGGCCCATTGTTAGTTATGTATTTAATGTATCAAGATCCGAGAAGATATCTTCTTCCATAAAATTCCTATATCAATCATATTTTTATGTGTCTACCTAAATTCCTATCATCATAGTTAGAATATCAATGAGGAGAACATGGGGGATGACATTTTGTTATATGGTGTGTGAGACCTTCCAAAAAAATAATTATTTTGCTTCCACACCATTTGGACACTAGTAATGTATTGATTTAAAATTTATTGGATTCTTTCTAAATAAACCCTAATGGTATTGTATTAAACATCACCAGTGATTTCAGGCTACTTTAGATCTAATGTTTATGCTTTCATACTCTTTGCCTTCTTCTACAGAGGATGTGTATGATGTGCAAGTATCAATTTTATATTTACAGGTATTTGTTTTGATCATGAAGGTGTTTCTTATTATGTTGACAATGATGTCAAGTCTTATGTCACACATTTTTCAATGGGATTACATTTTTAATGGCAAAGTTATTTTATCGTATCACCTCTACTTGTTCCTCAATCATGTTGATTAAGAATATAAAAGGGAGTGCAAGTTGAGTATTGAGCATTTAATGTATATGAACCATGATTCCACTATATAATTTGATATATTTGGCATAATGTGTCAAGTAATCCATCACCACTGATGAAACTTATGGGTTTGTGTTGATGATTGTTTGAATTGAGCAATTAGTGCCTAAACTGGTGTGAATGAGCATACATATATCCCCTTCATGGCCACACCAAGTTTGCAAATGATACCACATGAAAAAAATCATCTTTAATGAAAACCAATACCATCAGGGGACTACCATTATGTGAAACAAATTACAATCACCAATAATTGGTACTCAAATGACTATGACTTGCTAAAGAGTGCTTTCTCTACATTTGTTTTGATCTCAATGGCTAGGAGTTTGAGTTAATTGAACTTCTCCTAAAACTAAATCATTTGGTATGCAATTTAAATGACCCCCTTTATTACCTACTTTTCTCTCTTAAAGTTTTTTCAATACCTTTTCATGATACAATCCACCAATACTTGCATTGGGGTATCAATAGTTGATCATATGTATTTCTAATTTATCTCAAAGTAACATGATGGGTTTGTTCATTAATAGGATTACAACAACTTCCCATTTTATTTTATCTTTTTTACTTATGCAACCATCTTATTATTGATTTTTATTTTTTCTTGGGATGAGAGTCTAATGGCTTCCTTTTATTTTTATTTATGTATTTTTTTGATCCATCTCCATCTCATAAGTATGTGTGATGGGATCATATTTAAATGAGTGAATGACCTCACCCTATACCATTTTACTAGGAACAAATGTTTTCATCTTATTACCAATAACTAGCCTGTGTTTGGTTGGTTGCATAGTCTTTGCTTGTGGTTGATGTGCCTAATGTGTTTTAGGTTGTGGTGACTCAACTTACATCGACTACTACTATATGGTTGTAAAGATTATAGCATGTGCATTGATGGTTGGGGATACTCAAGCCTCCCTTCATGTTATGCATTGATGGTAAAGGGTCTCTTGAGGGCTCTCAGGGAGTGTTGGAAATAGATCTGATGGGGTTGAAGTCTATAGTTATTAATCTTCAAACAATTCTAATACAAACTTGGTGCACTTAACTTCTTGGCCAATAGTGTCAACTATGATAAAATATGGATAGCCAAGGATATCCACCCATATTTCCTTTGGTACCTATTTTTACACTTGCACCATGTACACTACTTTCCAAAATAAAAAATCCTTTTCCTATTTCTTATCATAAAGGTTCCCAACCTTGTCAGTAAGCATGACTTTATATACTTCATGTTTATCAGTCCCCTTTATTAGAAAATCACAAAAATCTATGACTGTCGACACCTCAGGATCATCTAGTCACATAGAAGTATCATGTGTTTTTATTTTTGTTGGAAAGGATTGGATTTCATCTGGTGATTTTCTAGTTTACCTCTATGTATTTATTATGCTAGCCTATGGTTGTTTCTCTATTGGTATTGAAATTCCTATAAGTATTATTTAAAGTGGCATTGTGTGGCTCACAGCTAATGCTTTATATTTGCTGACCTATTTCTAGGCCATCTACATATCAATGAAAAATGGAAGAATGAGACCTTTTGCGATGGGAAACTCATGCATATGCACCATGATGCCTTTGTATATCTTGGTCCCTATGGCATGTTGACCCAAGTACTGTATTACATTGAAAGTAACTATGGGATTGGATGCAATGAGCTAAATCAACTCCTCCCACCATGCTCAACTTCACTTGGTGTGTGAGGTATGTGTTCTATGAAGTCTATAATGGGTGTCGGTAATCCCTTCATTTAATCAACTTAATATTTTGATGTCATTCAAACCATGGGTAGTGTCCAAATCTATCTATAGCAAGGCTTATGGTTGTAGGTCTTACAGATATGATTGGGGGCTTGTTGTCTTTCTAAACGTTTAATCCAATCTATCCTAGAAAGGATTTGCTTATGAAATACATAACACACTTATAGAGTTAAGATGATCTATAATCCAATTTTTTGAAATAAACACACTTGTAAACAATAAATTTGTTGAAAATAAACACCCTTGCTAAAAATAAACAATCTATTAAGAATAAACACACTGATTTACAATCTTGAATTAACTCTTAGAACTAAAGGATAATTTTCTATAGCTTTTTAAGTCTATTTATAATTATTGATGTGAATATGAAATAGATTTATAATTAGTGGAAAATGTAAACACATAAAATATCATATAGAAATATTTTTCTGGTTCCTGAGAAGAGTGGGCCCTTGCTCACCTTGGAAACAAGAATGGAAGAAGACTTAATACTTGGAAATTGAAGATTTCTTCATGAATCAAAGAAAATTACATAAATGTGATAGTAACTACATTAGAATATTAACTAGACAATAATATACTATTTGTTTCTTAATCTTTATATCTTCATCAAGACATGAATATCTACTTATATAATGTTGTAACACAAGATCCCTAGATCTTAGTAGTCAATCTTCTCTTATCAAGACAAATATTTTAATTTCCCTGGATCTTCAAAATAGGTAATTGATGATTTGGAATAGGAACATACATATATTTTAAAATCCACTACATATCTACTAAAAATGCTAACTAGATCTACTAGATCGATTTGCCTTTTCAAGATTATGGACGTATTTACATTGACTTATATATATATATATATATATATATATATATATAGAAAGTCTATTTATAGATTTATTATTTATACTAATCTTATAAATATTAATTGACCAAAATAATCTCCAAGTATAGATATTTTAGTTTTGCAAGCTCAAAGGTTATATTGGAAGAGTCTAGAGTGATTCTGGTAGAATCTGAAGCAACTTTGTAGCAATTCTAACAGAGACTGAAGAAAATTTGTTAAAACTCTAATATAGTCTGAAGCAATTCTGTAGAAACTTATTTCAATAAACCTAGATGTTTAAATAAGTATATAATTAGGTTTCTAGACTAGGTGGAATGCTTTGGTGAATGAAATCAGATCTTGAATGAGTTTATAGCTACAGACTGGGTGAGTTTGTAGCTACTGGGCAAGTCTAAAATAGCAGACTATTAGAGTCCATACCTTGTGAACAAGTCCATAGCTTGGTCTAGAATAGACTCAAATGAGCCAAAAGAGTGTCCAATGATTTTGTAACTTGTCAAAATGTCAAAATATTTTCTATAGGTCATCTTAGACGATCAAAAAAAATGGTCCTTATTCTTTATAGACTATTATGTCATCTGTATATACACAAAATATAGAAACTAAACATGCAAAGAGTTAGAATTAAATACCAGAGTTAGTCATTTAAGTTGTAGTTATATTAAGTAAGATAAAGCATCTATTTACTACACTAATATTAGATACAAACCTAAGATCCTTACATTGTTCAGTCTAGAGGAGAGGTAATGGAATAAAAATGAAGAAAATTGATAGTAATAATGAGTCATATTTTGAATTCATCATTTCCCCACTCTTTAATTTTTGAAAGTCCTTTTTACAAAATCAGTTATTGCTTATTCCATCATAATTCTATATTCTAGCTTATAAATGTTAGCTGAGATCATATGTGTCAAATTCATCATCCCATTGATTATCCATGGGACTAGTAAAACCTTGATATGTTTGCACCATTTGTTGCCAATTATGAAATTGTTCATCTATTTGAGGACTCCATCTATGCCATGGTGGAATAAGAGTTAGAAGAATTGGTGACCTGAATCTCATGCTAACCTAAATTTATTCCTCCAGAGTTAATGACATCAATAATCATATAATTGGTAGCTTGTGCCATTCATAAGCTCCATTTTAGATTGGTTGGATACATCACCTCTATTCTTTTCAATGAAACTGTCAATGTGTCCCAATCCCTGACACTGGCTATAAAGATATCATCAAAATGTTGTCTTGTATATAGATCAAAAGAGACACTACAATTATGCAAAGCCTAAAAATAATAATATTTAATGTTTTGACTCATTAGATAGGTAGTTTTGAAGTTAATCAATAAATTTTTGGCACTAACAAAAGTAGGTCTAATACATAAGCCTGTAGTTTTGGATTTTTCCACATATTCCTCATGTTTATCTTTCCAAGCTATCCAATTTTTTAAAGTAGAAACAAGATATTTCAACTGAACTTCTCTTATATATAGATTGACCATGAACTTAGTATAGTCTCCTAATATTAGAGTCCATAAATAAAACTTGCATAACAAATCTTGTTGTTCTGGAGTGGATTCTTGAAAAATCTTAGAAATATAAGAGGATCTTCAATATTGTGAGGAAAATCACATGAAATTATCAGTAGCTTCTATCTATAAAATTGTTAATGTAAATAGAGGCTATAAGAAGGAGAGGGAGATCTACAAGGTAGGAAGTTTCTGTCTAACTTACATACAACCTGTAGATTTGCTTCAAGTTTTTGAGTCGATTAATTTTTCTTTCTCCAAATTTTATTTCATGGTCTATTTTTCTTTTTCTAAAAATTTATTTTGTTCTTTGATTTCCTTAAACTCACAACATATATGATTTCATTTATCTAGGTAGTCAGCATGAGAAATAGTAGTTTGATAGGCTTAATCTATTGAAGGTTTAGAAGAAGATAAAGTTTACATATAGAGTTATTGTTGTTGAGAATTTTGGAGTTGTTATTTTAACAACAAATTTTCTTCTTCTAATTCAATGATATATATCTAAAAATTTACCATGTCTTCATCCAAATGAGTTATTTATTTCTCAAGCCTTTTGTTCCTAGTCATGTGATCCAAAGTTTTATCTTTAAAACTATCTAATCCTTGAGTCAAATAAGAGTTGATTAACTTCTTATGTTGTAGCAGAGCTAAAAGATCAACAATATTTGTATATTGTTGCTTGATGATGACCTCAACCTTTGATAGTGCAAGGATGTGCTGAAACTATTGTTCTTTAGTTGAGATGGATGATTTTTCTTCTTCAGACACCATAATACTTTTCCTTTTATCTAATACTAGTCTTATATCAAGATTTAAAGAATACGGAGAAGATTTTTCTTCCTAGACTGAAATTTCTTCTGTGAGTCTGTTTTCTTTCTAAACAAATACCTCAGTAGGAATATTTAATGGGATAGGTTCTCCATCAAGGACTATTATTGATGACTTAGGAATATCAAATATGACAACGTATTCATCAGGAGCTACTGATATTGACTCAACAATCTTTATTGTGACAACTTTTTCATCAAAATCTACTACTATTATTTATATTATTATTGGGGAAGATAATAATGGTGAATGCTTGAGGCTATCAAAAGTGGCATAATATATTATTATTGGGGAAGATAATAATGGTGAATGCTTGAGGCTATCAAAAGTGGCAGTTGCTTTTGTCTCCTCATCATCTTATGCCAAAATTAATATTTTACAAGTTATTTTTTTCTATACAGGGGAACTAGGTTCCTTTATAAAATTATCCTCAACATCTTTTGATGATCTATTTAATTTGAGTATCTATGTTATGATTGCCAAAGGGATATCCTTAGATTCAGGGTTTATATAAGACTATGAAACTCTAGGTCTTAGTTTTTATTTTGTTGGAGTTTGCTGAGAAGTTTTTACAATCATGTGTGGTTTGTGATCTAGTTTAGCATCTCTCACTAGACAAAACCTTAACCCTAGAAGAGGAAGCCTCTTATTTTATCTAGGGTTTTGGTGGTTTTCTTAAAGATTTTGGAATAGATTTTGATGACTGATTGAATATGTTGTTCCAAAAATTCTTCCATGCTGACTTTTTTTGCTGAAGAAAATGATGCTAAATAATTAAAATGGATAAGACCATGATTATGGAGAGGAGCTGATCTATTATTACCCATAATCTAAATGGTTCTGCATAGGAATAAGGAAAGGTTAACCCTATGTTGATTCTATTGTTGGCCATACTTGAGGTGAGTAATGATACGCCTTGCTTCACACCCCAAAATGTTATACTGCCCTTTACACATGAAATATTTCATTACCCAAAAATAAATATATTTCCATGGTTGAGGTAGGGCTTCCCTACTAATCCCTTTTGTCTTTCCTTGATTGTTTTGTACACATGCAATAGACAATTGTTCATTTTCATTAAATTATGCAAATATCTTTAAAAAAGGATATCTTCTTAGTATTCTTTTACCTTCTTCAGTGATTCTAGAAATTTCATTGATGATTGAGCTAGAAACTGAAATGTTGATGTCTCTCACTGTAGTGGATTCTTCTGTTAGATTGGCAATGAATTCCTTCACTAGAGCTTCTTCATACCCTTTAATTTTTTGTGAAAATGATAACTAGCCAACCTCCTCAAAAACTTATATAGAGATATTTTTTTTCATCAATATAGTTATAGACTTAGGTTCATAATGTTTTTGTGTCCCATGGTGGTTCCTAAAAATCTCCAAAAGCTAGGGTGGTTTTAGAATTTGCAACAGTCAGTACCAATAAAAATAATAGCATGTAAATTAAAATGGAAATAAGTGATTCAAATGGGTATTTGGTTTGATGGTTACTGACATAATCTGAAACAATCATTATACAATGTGGAAGTTAAATGAAATTATCTTTAAGAAATATTTAATGTACTTCCACACTTATGAGACTTGTGCACCATCAAACTCGACAGCTTTATTCAAGGTACTTCAGAGTGAGTCAGTAGGAAGTTTGTACACATGAATAAAGTTGATATGACATCCTCTTTTTTTGCATGTATTTTCACTTATGACCTCTTCATGTCATCAAATATTAATATTAGTAAACATAAAATTGCTTTTTCTTATGTGTTCTCTCACTTATGACCTTTTTATGTCCCCAAATGCTTTTTTTTTATGCTTAATTTGACAGAGTATAAGACATATTATCTCCAAATCTCCTCTTAAATATGAACATACATGAAATAAGACTTATATTATCCTGATGCAGCTTAATAAAATGGTCAACTTACCTAATCATATTCTTAACCTTCATTCCTTTCATTCCCCCTAAATTTAAACACAAGATAAATGCATGAATTAGTCTTTGTAGGGATTTATACAAATAAATACTTCCGTGATTTGATTTCCTAAAATAACTAATAAATTTTTACTATTTCTTATGTTTTTTTTATTATTATTTTTTTTTTAAATTTTGTCATTGACCAGCCAACATGCTATTTTTATAATCATCACTGTCAATAGCATCCTAAAAAGGATTTTCACTATTGAAAAAAAAAATTGGAAGGAAAACCAAAAAGCGATCTGCTATTTTACAAAGTATATCATCATGGAGTTGTTATCATGGAAGAACTAGATCCTTCCATGAAAAATAATTCATGTCTGATGTTTTGAAAAAATTCCTCCTTATTGATAGGTTTCTAATATAATTTAAGCCTAGATCTATTTAATAGCAAAGTTTTTTGGTTTCCATCTATTGGAAACAATTACACTAATCCATTCTCAAATATTTTTTCTACTTGATATGGGCTTAACTATCTTGTCCTCAACTTGCCTTTGAATCGATGAAACTTGGAATCAAAAAAAAGTGCCCAATCTCCTTTTTGAAATCTTCTTGATTTGATGTGAGAATCACGCCATATTTTTCTTTTATGTTGCACCATCTCTATTTGTTTTAATTTTTTTGTTCTCATCTCATCAAGTTCATTTAATTGAATAATTATATCTTGTCATGCCTTATCTAAATCAACAACTATTCCATTGTTATTTTCAAAGCTTGTAATTCAAATTCAATGGAAAGTAAAGGTTTCTTACCATATACTAACTCATAAGGTGAGAACCTAGTGGTTGTCTCTCAAGTAGTATTGTAGGCTCATACTTATTTTGGTATTCTAGTTACCCAATCTTTTCTATTGTTACCGACTATCTTGGTTAGAATATTCTCAAGCTCTCTATTAATAACTTCTACTTGGCCATTAAACTATGGATGGTAAGGAGAATATTTCCTATGATTGACTTGGTAGACGTCCATAAAATATTTAATCATGTTACACATAAATTATGGTCCTTGATATGAGACTATCTCCTTAGGTGCACCAAACCATTGCATGATATTGAAATATAGAAAATATGCTACTACTTCTCTAGAAAAGGTCAAGTCTTAGACTTTATCCCATTTAGTTACATAATCTACGCATACTAAATGGTACTCTTTTCCTTGAGATGGAGGATCTATAGGACCAAAAAAATATATTTCCCATTTTTCAAATGGTTCCAAAACTACTTGTGGATAAAGGGGCATCTTTGTTAATAGTATAGGTTGTCTCATCCTTTGGCATTGATCACATTATCTGATGTACTTCTTTACTTATCTATGAAGGGAAGGCTAGTAATATCTTTGTCCTAAGATCTTGTGCATGGTTATTTTTGTCAAATGATTCCCTCCTCTTAGTTCATCATGGCAAACTCCAATGATATCATATGCTTCATTATCTTTTACACACCTGTGAAACATATGATTAGGTCCATACTTAAATAGCATGCCATTAATCCATTTGAAAGAATAATTTTCTTTAATTAAACATTTTCTCTCTTTCTGAGTAAAATGAGAAGGAAAATTCCATGTTGCTAAATAGTTCGCTATGTCAGCAAACCATGGGGATTCTATTGAAAAAGCAAATAGTTTTTCATTTGGAAAACTATCCTCAACTGGTTCTTCACTACCCATATTATTTATTCTAGATGAAAAGTCTACAACCACATTAAATTTTATTATTTTATAAATGATGGTTATATCAAATTCCTGTAAAAGTAACAACCATATCTTGCTTCTTCCCCTACTATAGGTTTATTCATAAGATACCTTATGATTGAATGATTTGTGTATATAAAGACCTTATAAACTATAATATAGTGTCTGAATTTGTTGGTGGTAGAAATTAAATTATAGTAAAGAATTATTTTTTGTGGTTATATAATTCCTTTCAGTTGGTGTGATATTTTTTTGATATAATAAATGACATACATATGATTATTATCATGCTTTTATCCTAAAACTACCCCCATTGTATAATTAGAAGCATCAGTGTAAATATGAAAGGGTTTTTCCCAATTAGGTCCTCTTAACACTAGTTCAAAGCTTAGCTTTTCTTTAATGACTTTAAAGGCTTTTTGACAATCATCACTCCACATAAATTCACTATCCTTTACTAGTAAAGAAAACATAGGAGCATCAATTTTACTGAAGCCTTCTATAAAATGTTTGTAAAATCCAACATGCCCTAAAAATCTCTTGATATCAGTTTGATTCTATGAGATAGGTAGATTGGAAATTATTTCAAATTTCTTAGTACCCACTTAGATTTCCTTGGTAGAGATGTGGTGTCCTAATACTATGCCTTGATCCATCATCATCAAGCATTTCTCATGGATTAATGATAGTTAGTGTTATTCACATCTGGTTAAGACCTTGTTAATATTGTATAAGGATTCATCAAATGTATCTCCATGAGTAGTGAAGTCATCCATATATACTTCTATATAATCATTAGTCAAATCAGATAATATAGCTAAAACTACTCATTAGAGAGTATATGAGGCATTACAAAGACCAAATTGTAAGACTCTATAAACAAATGTACCCCATAGATAGGTAAAAGTGGTTTTGTATTGATCCTTAACTACCATTGTTATCTGATTGTATCCACTAAATCCATCTAAGAAAAAAATGTATTTGTTTCCCACCATATTATCAAGAACTTAATCAATAAAATGAAGAGGAAAATAATCTCTCATAGTGGATTTGTTTAGCTCTTGGTAATCTACACACACTCTCTATTTCCCATTTTTCTTTGGTATAATTACCAGTGGATAAATCCATTGGCTATTTGAAATAAAGTAAATGAATTCTACATCCAACAATTTCTCAATTTTAGTTTTTACTTTATCCCATAATGCTAGATTTATTCATCTTTGTGGTTTATCCTTGCTTATGTAAATGTGATGGGTATAAACATTCAGATGAATTCCTCTCATATCTATATAATCTCAAGAAAATACTTTGGTATGCTTTTATAAGACATCAAAAACATTCATTTCTTGATCATGAGTTAACCATCTATTTATGTTCAATGTTTTTCCTAGTATTACCATAACCTATTTAGTGTGAGGATGGACATATTTTATTTATTTAAATTCACTCATCAAATATTTAAGAGGATAAAGATATGGTAATAATAGATGAAATGTAGTTACATTTATTACAAATCCATCTCTTGGAGAAATGATTTTGGCTAATGGACAATAAAATGCAGTTATAAAATTAGTTGGTGGATCTTCTGCCAAATTCCAAATACTTTCTTGCAATAGTTTGTGTTCATATGTTGAATGTTTAAATATTGAGTCTCTATTAACAAGTTTGGTAGATTTCATAGTTAAGGGACTAACAAAGTTCATAGCCAAGAATCAGATAGATTTCATAGTAGATAAACTAGCAAAGTCTGAAGTAGATAGACTAATAGAGTCCAAAGTAGACAGACTGATAGACTCTATAGTTAGGCTCATGAGGTCATTAATTTCTTCTAGATCCTATGCTAACTCATTAGTTAATTATTTCATGTGTTTTTGTATAGTTATCATGGCTAAGGATGAAAAACTATTACTTTTTATTCTATTTTATCTACCCAAAATGTTTTAGTGTAATCTAATGATGGTTTTGCATGGGCATATAAGGGTTTTTCTATTTTATACCATTTGAAATAGTCATATCTCTTGATCTACAATCAAATAATGTTATTATAGTAGCTAAAAAAGGTCTTCCCAAAATTAAAAAGTATCTTAACTTCTTGGTTTTATGTTACAACACCATAAAATCTATTGGATATTCCCATGATTCAATCATTACAACTACATCTTCTATAGTACTTTTTGGTTTAGTAATTGACTGGTCAACCATTCAAATAATGGTGGAGGTATGTTGCATCCTCATAATGGATAGTGTTTGAAGAGTTTCAGTTGTCATGACATTGATTATTATACCCAAATCTACCAAAACATTGGTTATTTACTTCTTTCCTATGGTAACTATTATGATTGAACTTCCTGGGTCTACATATTTAGGTAACAATAATTTTCCTAATAAAATACTAGCTAGTTTACCATCCACATGTATGGTATTTGAGTATCGTTTCTTTATTCTAGGTGTCTTGACACAGAGGATTTTAATGACTATATTTAATTATGGAATATCCATAATGGCTTGTAACAAGGTAGCATATATAAAATAATGTGATAGAGAGAGAGAGAGAGAGAGAGAGAGAGAGAGAGAGAGAGAGAGAGAGAGAGAGAGAGAGAGAGAGAGAGAGAGAGAGAGAGAGAGAGAGAGAGATAGCATAGGATATGCATATTATAAGTGTCATGAGGAATGTTTCTAGATCTTCCCAAAAGGTAGTTTCTTCTTGGTTACTTGAAATCATGTCAATTTCAATTTCAATCTTGACATTCTCTTGAGGGAAAATAGGTTGGTCAAATGCTTCAAATTATTGAATAGACTCATGAAATGGTTTTAAGTTATCTTTTTAAAGTTATATCTTTTTCCCATGAGGTTCAACAAGGCTAAGAGCCAATATATCTTTAAGAATATTTACCTCATGTTTAGTTACAACCTACTCAACTACTACATAGTCACCTTTCTCTTCATCAAGACTCAATCCATGAGAACTAGATTGGTCTTCTTCTTCCTCCATGAAGAATGAAATATCATTTACCCATTCAAGATTCAATTCATCATTTATTTCTTATGTCATACCTAATCTGTACTCTTATAGGAGGCTACCAACTTCTGCAGCTTCATGTTGAAGTTTGCCTTCATGCTCTAGAGGGATCACATGCTTGCCAAGCAAGTTCATTTATTCCATGAAACTATGATACAGTTGTTTCCATGCCTAATCAAGACCTTCTTCTTCACTCTTTTCAATAGAATCACTTTGACAAGAGGTTTTTGTCATGTTATTTTTTACCCCTCCATCAATACCATCTTTTTCTTTATCTTTGAAGATGAATTTGTTTCCTTATTTATAAAGAGGACTCTCCAAAAAGATATCTTCATCGTATAAACTAGAAAAACTCTCCTCATAACCTTATTACAGTTCACTTGCAGTTGATTGATTTTCCCTTTCACGGACTCCAACCTCATCACCTAGTTTTGACAAGCTCTCTTTCACATCTAAATGTCCATAATCTACCCTTAGTAAAACTGGTTCTCCTTCACAAAAGGAGAGGTTAGGAGTGCAAGAGACTTATTTAGCTTGCTTTAAATTTGATAGAGTGTCCTTCCAAGTTATGATTTTATGGGGGGTTAGATTCAATGAAGGGTTCTTGGAGAGATGGAGAAGGGAATTGAATTAAGTATGATAAATTCTTCTCCTTCCACTCCTTAATAACTCTATCAAACTTTGAGGTTTTTTGAACCTCATGGATAGTTGTAACTTGAAGGGTAGGTGAAGATCATGAAAAACTTGAGAGATATCTTGACTTGACCTCCATACACTTCTCCTTTTCTTGACTTTATATAGGCATGAGAGACGGTTATTTCCCAATAGTAGGCATGACATAATCATCAGTTTTAGTCTAAGAAAGTCTCCAAGATACAATGGTTTTAGACTCTTGAAGGAGAGTGGGTGAAGATGACATTGGCATAGACCTCTCTTGATGACATATTACAACTTGGGCTGGTTTTGGAGCAAAAAAATTTTGATGTGGAGTAGGAAGAGGCATACAAGACTGAATGTATTGCATATTTTGCCTCTCTTAAAGTATTAATCTATTCTCTAAACATTGAATCAGACCTCTTATTCCCAGCACTACATAAATTGGTAGATGTTAGTTTTCTTTCTCAATAGCTTCCCACCCAGTCTTAAGTGAATGCAAGAGATTCTTCATCATTTGAATGTTTTAATTTTGAAAATAAGGTTTATATGCAATCAGTGCAAGTTTATTCTCTTTATAAATCCCCGTCATTTTAATTTCCAAACTTATAAGGGTTTGTTTGAAGTATAAGAAGTCTAGAATAGAATCAAACTAACTTTGACAAGGTTGATTAGAGGGACAAGCAGGTTACCAAAGAGGCTGAGTTGGATTGGGAGAGGTCATATAAGGTTATTGATAGCCTTGGTAAGGCTGACATGTTTTTTTTTGAGCTATTTGGGGTGAATCCATGAATACCATCAACCTAATATTGAGAATGTGAAGGCATAGAGTATGCATTTTGAATAAAAGAATGATTAGAATACATACCAATTTTATGATTTTAGACACTTGGGTTGTTTATACCAAATGAGATTCACATGGATTCCCCATTTATGCTTAGGTTCATGCCTCTAAAGGCTGATGTGTTGAAGATCATCATCAATAACTCTTTAATGGGATGTAATCCTTATCCTACTGACTATGCCAGAATTGTTATCATCAAAATTTACACCCTTAAAGAGGTTAATCAAGCCTCCTCACTTAATTGATAGCATGGAGATACCTATAGGTTGTGGGTGGCCTAATTAGTGAGGTGAATCTCTAGATAGGTATAATTCCCTTGATGTTATCAACCTAAAAAATACTAATATACATATTGATTGATGGGAAAAGGGAGAGAGAACTCAAAGTAAACTAAACTAGGGAGGTGATGCAATAAATTAACACCCTCCACTTGACTAAACTACACTAAGAACATGAATTAGGCATAAATATGATCACAATACTCAATAAGGACCTTCAAGGATGACTATTTCAACATGGAGGTCATAGACAATGTGTTAAATAGAATGGCTAACTAAGAGGTCTAAGGAAGATATTAATGATTAAAATCCACTTCTAGACTATGCAAGGCTATCCAAACTCACCATGTGACCTACACAAATACAATCCATTTAAAAAAGGTAGGATAGGACAAATGAGAGAGAGTGAAAGCACTACTACCAGAATTCATTAATAATCACACAAGTACACTAATTATATACATTTGAGAAGGTAAGGAATAGCTTCATTTAGCATTCAAAGGCATAGTAAAAAAATTTAGTTGAGTATGGATTTTCCATACTCATACAAATAATCCATAACAAGTTATTCAAGGTTATATATACAGAAGAATGTGAGAAGGAGAGAGAGAGAGAGAGGCGTAGGAGATGCATATTATAATTATCATCTCATAAGGAACAAGTTACAAGAAAGAAAACTATCAAAGAGGAGTCTAATACCATCTTCCTCACAAGTATAAACCTGATGTAATCTTCTCCCTCATCAATGGTGTCATGGAATGAATCTTCACCTTCTAGGATGACTCATCGACCTCATTTGAAACTACCCATTCTTGGTCTAGAAGGAGTTACAAGTCTATGTTTCACCATATGTCACTCTTGATCATGATTTTTTAAGTCCTCCAATGCCATCCTAATCCATTTAAATATCTCCTTCATCTTCGTTATGTTGAGGATCAAGTTTCAAACTTTTTGAAACTAATAGGAACCTACATTTCATTAATAAAATTGTTTGGTTTACGTGGAGACCACAAAAACAAGTTTGTATTTCCATCTTTGGCCTAGTTAATTGCTTAAAGACTACTATCACAACTTGAAAAATATTAAACACCATATATATTTAATCATTTTACCTCTATTCATGCTCAAAACCATCTCCAAGACTGAGGTATAGGTGCATTAGGTCTAATAAAAACTCTTGTCAGCGTGTTTACTTACACTAGGTGTCTTGAACTCTCTAAATGATGTTGTAATCACTATAAATCCTATTCATGTGTATTTATAATCCTCTTACCTTTCCATATATAGGTCATATATAGTTTCAATATAATCCATCAGGTCTTACTTAGTCATATTTCATGAAAAGTCCTCAAGAACTACCTATTTAGGCCTACAACAATCATTCTTATGTCAAAATCCATATAACCATAACTCACACGTGACAAAATAATGAAAATAATGAAAATATGTTTTTAAAATATTTTTTATGACATATCAATCCATTTGATGCACTTTTAAGGTCAATATTCTCCGTCGGGTCCATTGCAAGGTTTAAGCAAGGTTTAAATAGGCCTATCATCTTAACAATGATTCATAAAGGTGAGGGCCCTAATATATGAACCAATTACACAATTTTTTATTACATATGGGTCCAATCCTATGGATAATATCTTCATTTCCCATGCAAATCCTCCTACAATAACCAAACAAAAAACTAAAGTCTCTCAAGTGGCAAACTGGAGTGTGAAGGTCAAAAGAGAGTTTTAGGCTGAAAAGGGCTATTTTGATGATTGTTTTGAGTTTAAAATGACCTATTTATGTATTTAAAACCTCCTAATAGATCTAAAATTTATATTCCATCTATATCAACCTTCCACTTTGGTCAAGAAGATTGTAGAATTTTAGGCTAGGGTTTGTATGTAGATTTGTGTCTTTGACCCTAATAGCCTCCATCTTGCATTTTATCTTGACTCCAATTGGTTTAAAATTCATGGAATATTACACCAAGGTGTTAATAACCTTATTAAATTATTAATTCTTCAATTTCAACCTCAAAAAGAAAACCTTCTTCATCCTTTTGCAAGCAGACCTGTGTATGCTCTTTCATGCCTAACTAGGCTTCTTGTACAAAACATTGCCTTTAGTCATATTTGAAACTCATTATATGTATTATTGGAACTTAGAATTCAATTAAATATGTTATTTTACCCTATTATATACTTCATGTTTTCAAACAGTCATCAATAATATTTTCATTAGTTCACCTAAAGTCTGCTTGTATATGTTTATAGGCTATTGACTGCAAAGATGAAGGTAGATCCTTCCTTTGGATTTTTTGGAACTTTGATGGTCATTGTAAGGTATTTTATATTTTTTTATTTTTAATTTTAAATCTTATACATAATTCTTGACCTTATTCTTGACATCACCATATGACATTTCCCTCTTAACTGCCTATAACCACCCTATAGGTGGTTATTAGGATTTTTGGTTGTAGGTCACTAAAATGAGATTTATTGGACTAGTATAGTCTCTTGATTATTATAATAAGGGTGATTAATTTTTTATTATTCTCACTATATTTTTTAAATCCCTTGGACATCCGTCCAACACCACACAATCAATATTTCTTCCATTTAAGCCTTATAGGTCTGTATTTAGGCTTTTCTTGACCATTCCAGTATTTCATATGACTTTCATGAAACTCCAAATTATTCAAACATTATTATTATGTCTTACAAAAAATATGAGACTCATTAAACTATTCTCACTTGAAAATTTGAGATTAGATCATCCTAACCTACCAAGCAGACCTGTAGGTGATTGTATCTTCTCATTGAAAGCATGCCACGACTCAAAATGACTACTTTGTGTGATGAATTAGGTTGAGTAAGGATGGAAAAGGAAGTGAGAATATTTTTGAATACCATAATATATCTCTCCATGCATTTAAAACCCTTTTTTTATCTCTCCATGACCTCAATAAGGTATGTCTTAGACTGTAACCCACAACAACTCTTTTGAATGCATGATCTTCTCTCTCACTTCACTGTTCTAGCTCAATTGAAACTTAGAAATAGTTTTAAGTGGATGATATAAGGATTAATAGGTTAAAATAAGTTTATTAGAGGTCACTTTAAGTAAAAAAAATTTAGACTAACAAAAATCATGCCTGTAGGTTCTCTTCCAGGATTGCAGTTCACTCAAATGGAGGTTTCATTCTTATTAATGCAAGTGCATGTGAAAAAATTAATATAAAATTTTGTGAGATCAATGATGGATCCTTTAATTATATCACATAATTATTAGTTTTCACCAATAATCTCAACAATGCCTTGAAAATGTTTAAAATCAAGCCTATGGGTTTTGAAGTTTCTTTTATGCACCTTAACTTCTTGATTATTATTCATAAAGTTAATGTGCTAAACTAGAAAACCAATGACACAAAGTGGAAGGTAATGTTAGGAATTAAAAACTTTTAAATTATATTTAATATAACCACAAATCATATCTAACTTATGTAATAGCATGCATCACAAAATCATTCCTCAAATCACAGATATAATGAAAGCATTAAAATGAAGAGAACAAGAATCAATCACACAACACAGATCTAACATGGTTCACCCAATGTGGGCTACATCCACCAAGAAAGTTCTCAATATAAACTGTAATTAGAACATAAGACTATAATCAACTCTCATAGAGATCTAAAATATCTTGTATAAAATGTTGCACCTGCACAATGTTGCATCTCACAAGCTGCTAAACCACACCCTGCAATAAACACTTGCACCTTGAAAAAACATCTACACTTTGAGTCTAATTCTTAAATTCACACCCTACAAACAAACCATCAACCTCTAAAGGCCACACCACACCTTGTATATATAGCAAATGAAAGAAAATCTATAAAAGGAGAAATTGTGCCATGCTTATCCAAGATAAGCATCATCCACAAAGAACAACTTAGATCTACCTCATCAAGCTCATTTAAAATATCTCCCAAGAAGGAACACACCAAAGATAGATTCTCCACATTTTAAGGCACATTTTCCAATAATATGTGATCACAACCAATTCCTTGAAATAAGGAAGGCATCCCCTTTTCCAAAAAACAACTAGATCCCTAAGATCAAGGATGTCAACATGGGAAAAGGCATCTAACAACTAACTCCACAAAATATAGAAACATAAAAATTTAAAAAATAAGTAATATTCCACTCACATGTGGAGCAAGGTTCCATAAAAGGTGGAGTGGGGAAAAATGCACTCCCCACATTTTTGGAGTTCTCTAGGCCCCCAAAATGTATTCCTATGGTCATGTGATAGCCCCAAAGGGCTCCACACTCAGTAGGTAATTAGGCTCCCATCCTATGTCCAATATCTCATTCTCTAACTTTCTCTCTCCTCAAAGTACCAA
Organism: Torreya grandis; assembly: GCA_037957365.1. Lineage (NCBI taxonomy): Eukaryota > Viridiplantae > Streptophyta > Pinopsida > Cupressales > Taxaceae > Torreya > Torreya grandis. Next base: position 375,192 of record JARHVA010000293.1, read on the forward strand.
TTGAAAACCTATTTCCTATCTTGAGCTACGAAGAATACCAGTGGAGAAATAGAGTGGATTTTTGCACTATTTGCTTCTACACCTCCACTTTTTGTATGGATTTAGGCCTGAGAAGACCATGGGGACCTCTAGAAGACTTTATACCTTACCCACCAATAGAAACCCTCTCTATAAGACCACTAAAAGCATGCTTTTATCAATATTCTGACTGTTCTACCCTTTGAAACTATTAGAGATGGTGAACTAGGTGACTTTTCATCTTCTCATAACCTATACAAATGTGGAAGAGAATGAAAAAAAAAACCATAACTATATTTACCTCCATCTTTCTCAAAAACTCGTCATTTGCACATTGGAAAATGATAGATGGTCTATTACAAATGGAAGTCCAATGTTAGAAATTAGTTACATAAGACATTTGGAGGATGTGTATAGTTAAGTACAACATGATGCTATAACATAGGTGTTAAATGACTTAAATCATCCCTTATCCAAGGACAAAACCTTTATATCTAATCTTTACTAGTAAGTATCATTTCAACATTGGAATACATAATAAGACTAAAGTAATAAAATACCTTAATCTTGTCAAAAATACCTTAAACTCTCCAAATTTATTGAAATACAATGTAACCCACTTACTAGTCTTGCTTCTTTGACCCATTTAGTTAGCTTTAGACCATGGTTGTCCTAAAAGAGTCACCACGTTGTCTTCTTGAGCATGATTCCACATTGACTTGATTTCCCACTTACCTTAACTTTGTCAACCTTACCTTAATCAATGCTAAACACATAATAAAGACCATAAAGAATGGTTATCACATGACAAGACCAAGCGACTTAAATTGACTACCAACTAGACCATCCTAAATGACCTTGTAAGATGCCAAGGAAGACACATTGCCTATCATCCTAGATCATTAATAACTAACACAAGACCTTCATAATGGCTATCAACAAAGTTAAGATCAAGTACATCAAAGTTTTGAATGATCCTCATTCATGGTAGCCAAAGTTTGGCTAGCACTCTCTTTTGCTCCCTATCAGATTTCTTTCAAATCTTGTATAGATTGACTAGAACATTTATTGATCATAAATTATGTGATAATATTTTACCTATTGTAGTTCTACTTGATTAATATTTCTATAAAATATGAATTCCAATACATGACCATGCAAAGCTCCAATTAGTTCACACTTCTTTACCATATCATGGGTAATTTCTTTGGCCTCCCACTTCATGTCGCAAGAGAGAAAATACTTTTTTGGGTCTGTAGACCCATCATAAGGTGCGAGATTGATAATGGCTCCTAAATGAGGCACCATACTAATGTTTCTCACAGGTATTATATTTGGTTGAGCTAAATTATTGGTATTTATAAAAAATTTGTAATTGAGTAGAATAACTTTAGATTTTAGTGCTTGATGTGTCCCCACTCATTTTAGTGACGAAATTGTCTCTGATCTATCCTCGTCCTCTTGCTATTCTTTCAAGATCTTTGTTTGTGTGATGAACTCCCTTACTTGTACAAGAATTATGGGATCTATCTCTTTCAATGCTAATGCTAATATATTCTTATTCTATTGTTCAAAAAAGCCAAGTGTGACTTCATGGCATGCTACCTTTTGTGCCTTGATATCTTTTGGGTAAATCTCTTTCGTGAATGGTCCTTGCCAATCCTCGTCTTCCAAAGTTCTATTATAATTACTATGATTCTAAAAAAAAATAGTCTTGGGGGATGTTTTCTCCCAAGGTGAATGATCTATACTGCCAACAACATATTTATCAAATCTTGAACCTATGCTAAGTCTATGACTATATGACAATATTATTTCTCCTCCATGTACTACTCTTCTATATGTCTATGAACCCTTATCTACCTGATTAACTTCTACATTATTTTCTTCCTCTTTCTCTTTTGTTCAATCATCCTCATCCTCACATTATATATCCAAACTAACCCTAGGCTCCTTACTCCTTCTTTCATCACCTATGACTTCTTCCATTCTCTCCTTCTCACTTTTGTCTTATATGCTACTATAACTCCTTAATCTATTCACAACTTCCTTGGTCTCACTTTGTTTATTACACCATTTCTATTATTGCAACTCTCTTTCTAACTCTAGATTCTTATTCTAATTTTTCTCTTCTTAGGTCTCCATTTTGGACTCAGGTTCAAACTCTACCTTTTTATTATCTCACCATTCACTCTTATGTCACACATCCTCATATCACCTAAAATGACTACTCTATTCTGATCAGAATAGGTACCATGGCCTTTTATATAGTCAACATCTTGATTAACAAAGGTATTTATTGTAAAAATTTACCTCTGATCCCCCTAATAAACAAATCCTTTACCATTTTAAATGTTATATACCCTTGTACTATGAACTCAGTTATGTATCCATCGATGCTAGTAATTATCCAGTGATTAATCTTGTGAGTCCAACTATTATCCAATTTTTTTAGCTACTCTATCTTCTATTAAGTCCATGAACATTTGACCAAATTTCTTGATGAAGTTTGGGTTAAAACTGGTAAACCACTAGTTTTTTATTAAATTATGATTTTATTCTTTAATTTGTGCATTCTTTTTAATTTATTTATTTTTATACTTTTAGCCTAGAATTTAACAATTATTATGGAGAATGCTAAATTTTGGTTATTCGTGGTGTAGCATTGGGTTTCTAAGTGGTGATCCTAAGGTGTTTTTTACATACTTGAATAAGGGCCACATAGGCTATAAGAGACACTAACTGCACTAAATTTTATGTGTTACTATATTTTTTATTTGGAACCATTTACTTTCAGGAGGTGAAAATACACCCTATAACTTACAATAATGATGCTTATCCTAAATAGAGGGCAGCTGCATGAGAAGACTAATATGTCTATTTGAATTAAAATTGAATTTATACATGGATGGTATTTATAGAGATACATGTATGCAAAATGGAATCAATAATTTTCTTTTGTTTTTCATTGGTGAATTCTTTATCAATATACAAAACAAATTCTTTTATAAATATCATTGATTAAATGAATTTGGGTATCAACATTGATTTTGTCTTATATATGTATTCTTTTTTGCTAGATGGATACAAAGGAGTGAGGTCTAAAAATAGTTCTAAATCTATAGTAAAATGTTTCAATTGTATGATAGACAAGTTTAATTTTGATCCTTAAAAAAATATAATGACAAATTTTGTCGAAAATGCAAAAAAAAAACTAATACACCCCAAGCATTGAGGCTATGTTTATATTTTCAGATGGTCCTACATTTATGTGATGTATCTGTATTCAATATTTGTGTGATTTTTAATTTTTTTTCAACCTTCAAATTGAATGATTACAAATTCTTGCCAAGTTAATATTCTATGAATACTTATCCTTTGCAATTTTTTAGATTATGTAAAGATAGCATATGTGTTGTAAATAAACTATCATAGGAAATATCAAGTTTTTTGTACTAAGAATAATACATGGTCAAAATAAAGAGCATCTGCCTACCTAAAATTAATCCTTTCATTTTTTGAATTATACTAAATAATGAATATAATATGCTAATATATATTTACACATGCTAAGAACCAAAACACATCTCGAAGTTATAGCCTCAAATTTAGGGTAGGCTAAAATATTATCAGTACCTAATTCCTGCAAGGAATTGACACTCTACACCCTTGTTTGTTTTATCTTTCATTTGCTCTTATAATTATACCTTCTAGTCTAAAACTATGAAAGACATTTTTGCACTTGCATTGTTATTGTAGTGATGACATTGTATTCCTATAATGATTTTAAAATGGTCTGGGTCTCCATGTGGTTCCTTTACACGTGAACTTTTATTTTATCTAGCATTTACACAAACTTCCTACATTGTGAGAGCTTTGTGATCAATGCACTAAACTGTAAGGGCTCTAAAATTACCTAGCCTCCTTAAACTTATTAAACCAAGACTATAAAATTACCTTCCATTACTTTATAGCCATTTGCAATATTCTCCTTGAGTATGTCAAATTGTTTTTTTGTTGAAGTGTTGTATGGGTGATAGATGTATTTAATATAACTTTGTAGCTTGTGAGTATTATTCCTTTCTTGATCAACCTCCTTATTTTAATGTTCTTCCATCCCACTTCTACTAATCTTCTTCCTAAGCCTTCTTTTTTGAAATCTCATTCTCTTCCTTATCTATTCATTTTTTATAAGCCTTTGATTTCACATCCTCCTCCATTGTGCATTTGGGTTGAGCTTAACCAACAAACATAAACTCAGGTGCATGTTGGCATGGCTCTGAGTCCCACCATCCATTAAATAGTAATACCATAACAAACTGACCTTATTCATTTCTAATTGACAGTGTGGCATGACTTTTTGGAGAGTAGTTATGGTAGTGGTTTGGAGAGTTGTTGACTATTCAAACAAATTTAAATTTTAAAAATACTTCTCAAACCACCACTTTCTTAAATAATATACCGGCTATTAAATCTTTTGATCTGAGTAAAATATATACAAAAGCTCAACATGGCACCTCCAGCTAAAATTTATTATTTTTGTTTGCATTCTATCCAAAGAAATAAAAATAACACCACCATAAAGGCAGGATGGATTCAAGCTACACTTGAAAGTTAGCAATTAATTACTTATAGTAAATTTTTGTCACATTATAATAGACCTCTAAATTGTAGAAAAAGTTAACCTAAAAGTGAGATATCTGATGTTTAATGTTGCTAAGAATTGGGCAAATTAGGAGGAGAATATTGAGGCCATGCTAAAATTTATAAAAGAATATGCACACTCAACTTCCATCACTCGTAGGGATGATATGTAATTCAAGAGGAGGCCTCAACAGATGATATTAGTGTAGGAGTTTCAAAAAGTATATAGACTATTAGCTTATAGACATTAATCTCTTAAAGATGAAATTAGGCTCAAAGAAGATGAAGACCAAACCCCAAATTGTGATAGGCATTTAGAAAATCTAGAGATTAGATCTAGTTGTTTTTATCATGTTATATCTTCACAAACATTGTTTCTTTAATATATACAAGAGATTACTGAGCTCTTATTTTCCATGAATTTTTAGGCCAAGGATTTAGAAGACACATACATTAAATTGGACCAAAAGATAGAGAGGAAAGTTAGTGAGGATAATCTCCAGGTAGATAAGAAATGGAAAATAAAAGATCCAACTAACTGTGATGTAGATGTAAGAGAGGATTCAAGATTCTCCAACATTAGACAACTTTTCAAAACATCCCTTAATAGTACATAACTAGGTGTAAGGGGGTGTTCTCGTATATAACTTTAGAATTATATTTCCTTTCCTTCTAATGTAATTAACTATTTACATAGTATATTGTATGAAATATCACCATATCACAATGGTAATGGTTGGATATTGAATTTATCCAATTAAATAAACTTGATACTCATATTTTTTTTAAGCAATAGGGTGTTGGATTTTGTTTGTCCTATTGCTTCTCTTCATACCTTTTTTGTATGCTTGCACCTAGAGTTAATTTATGTTTGATGCATAAAAACTACCATGCTTATACTGTTCATTATTATGATATATCTTAAAAGTGTAGATGCACTCTAATTTTTTTAAGATAATTTAGATAAGAATATAGAGTTTTAAGGGTTTTCCATAGTGATAATATCATTGTAGATCTAATATAGATAAATGGTTTACTTCAAAATGCAATTTAAAACTATTACACATATTTAATTAAGTCTAATAATTTTTAAAATAACACTTAATTTTAATCCAATTCAATAATTAGTTAGGAGAGGATGATTATTTTGATTTTTAAGGAAATCTAAAATTAATCCCAAGCTTTTCTTGTCAAATAGTGAGATACCTAAAAACTCATCACCACATGAGCTCCTCCTAAGAATTATACACTCCATATTTGTAAGTCAAAAACTATGCATTTTACATTTATATAAATTGGCAAATAAGCAAAAATTGATCCAACGAATGCATTCATTACATTTGATCTCTAAATACCTCATTCAATATTTTGAAACTTTGCACCAATCACTAAGAAATTTCTCTTCTTCATCAAATATTAATAGGGCAGCTAGACCTATAAAAGATAAAGATAATAATTTGTTTTGGGGATTTTAATCAAGATCAATGAGTATTTTAAGCAAAGAATACATTTCATACCCTTCAATATCATAAAATATCAAAAAAAACATGTTAAGAAAAATGCAATTCAACCAAAAATTTAAACATGATGTAGTGTGTTACTACAATGAATTTTAGTGCTAAGATGAATGATCTCTAAATTCTTGATCTCATTAGAATCTTATGATAGTAAATGTTGGCTAATCTATTATGTTTCCTTAGATTCTTGGTTTTTTTTCTCTATATGCTTGGATGTCCTAAATGCACTAAGGAACATGTGTATTCATATACTTCTTGAGTTCAAATTAGAACCATTTTGCCACCAAAACTGACATCAAATGAGATTTGAAAAATTTGACATGATGTAATTACTAACCCTCGGGAATTTATAATGGGTGGAAGGACCCCTAAACCCTAGAAACATAGTGTACATATTTTTAGGAAAACCATATATAAAATTTATGAATACAAAGACAAAGGAGAGAGAAGAAAGAGATATGAGAGGAGAGAGAAAATAGAGGGGAGCATGAAAGAAAATGAGCAAAATATGATAATAAATCCCAATATTAACCAATAAAAAAATATATATATAGGTACCCTCAAATAGTATTAGTAAATAACTATGGGTCATTTTTAGGTCTCAACATGATTCCCCACTTTTTGGTTTGTGTGTGGGAATACACAGATCAAAGTAAAATAGGTAGAGGGTGGATACAAGATTTTGAACCTATTGAAACTTTTGAAAATATATCAAATTAGGTCGATTATTGTATATTGTTATTTTTAGAATAGCCAAATTAGATCAATTACTATACAAGTCAGTGACCATATTTATTACATATTACTTCTCTAATTTTAATATTCTAACACTTTAACACCTAGGGTTTTACACACCATAAATCTCTTAAAAGTTAAATCAGATATTATTAGATTTAGATTCATGAAGGAGATGAGTGGAAAACAACATTCAAGACTAGGGATGGCTTATATGAGTGGATGGTGATGCCATTTGGATTATCTAATGCACCCAACACATTTATGAGAGTGATGAACACAATACTATGACATTACACTAACAATTTTATGGTGGTTTATTTTGATGATATTTTGATATTAGAGAAGACTAAAGAAGAGAACTTGAGGCATTTGAGAATAGTATTAGAACTATTAAGAAAGGATAAGTTCTATAAAAATTTGAAGAAGTGCAATTTTATGTAAAATAGTTTGGTATTGTTATGATTTACAGTTTTAGCAAATGGTGTTTGAATGTATGAAAAAAAAGTAAAGCCAATTGTTGAGCGGCCTATTCCAAAGAGAATTACAAAAGTAAGAAGTTTCCATGGTTTAGAAAAATTTTACTAAAAGTTCATTAAAAAATTTAGTAGTATTATTGCACCAACAATAAATTACATGAAAGGAAAAGAATTTTTGTGGATAAGAGCAGCAACAGAAAGCTTTGAGTTTTTTAAGAATAAAATTATAGAAAAATCCAATATCATATTTTAAAAAGTATTTAAGGTTTATTTTGATGTTTCACATATGGGAATTAGTGTTGTGTTGAGTTAAGAATGAAAGCCAATAACATATTTAAATGAGAAATTGCAGAAGGTAAGAAAGAATTGTTCTACATGTGATGTTGATTTTTTTGTCTTAGTAAAATCATTAAGACATTGGAGGCATTACCCAGTGACTAATGAGTTTGTCTTATTTATAGATCACAAGGCTTTGATATATGTGAAAACTCAAAAGAAGTTGAATAGTAGACATGCAAAGTGGATGTCTTTCTTACAGGGATATATTTTTACTTTGAAACATAAATCAGAAAATTAGAATTTGGTAGTTGATGCTTTGAATAGGTGAGTGAGGTTTTTAACTACTATGGTGAGTGAAGTAATTATATTTGAAGTTATTAAATAAGTATATGATAATGATCCAGATTTTGAAAAAATAATTGAGCAATGTAGGAATCCATTAATAGGTGAGACAAGTAATATTTATGATGAGTGTATTATATAGGATGGTTATCTCTTCAAAGGGAAATAATTATGTATTCTATTTGGGTCTCTAAGAGACAATATTATAAGATATTTGAATATTGGTGGTTTGGCTAGACATTTTGGTAAGACAAAGACAATAGCTTTAGCAAAGGAAAAGTATTTTTGGCCAAAGATAAAGAGAGATGTGACTAGATATGTTTCAAGGTGTAGGATATGTTAGGTGGCTAATGTACATGCAAAAAACATAGGGTCATACATACCGCTACCTATTCTAAGAGGATCATCAATAGATTTGTGTATGGATTTTGTGTTGGAGTTATCAAACACATAAAGAGGTAATGATTCAACTTTTGTTGCTATAGATAAGTTCTCTAAGATAGTTTATTTTATTGTATGTAATAAAACCAATGATGTCACTAGAATTTTATAAATATTTGTTAAGGATGTTGTGAGATTGCATGGTGTTCCAAAAACTATTACATCAAATAAAGATACAAAATTTCTAAGTCATTTTTGGACTTTATAAAATAATATAAGAATTAAGATATAATTCAGTAGTGTATACCACCCACAAATAGATGGACAAATAAAATTTATAATAAGAGCTTGATAAATTTGTTGACATGCATAGTTGGAGAGAAGCCCAAGCCATGGGACTTGGCTTTACCACACGCTAAGTTTGTATATAATAGTTCAATGAATAGATCAATAGAAAATTCGGCATTTCAAATTGTTTATAGGAGAATTCTTATGGATGTTTTATATTTGTTGTAGTTACCAATAGAAGAACAAGTTATTGATGATGCAAAAGCATTTTTAGAGTATATACAATAGTTTTAAGAATAAGTGAAGAAAAATCTACAAGAAAGTAATGAAAAATATAAAGTAACAATAGATGTCAAAAAAAAGGTCAAAAATATTTGAAGAAGGAGATTTAGTGATGGTTTATTTGAGGAAATAAAAATTTCCAATAGAGACATACTAAGTTGAAGTATAAGAAGATTGGTTCGGATAAAATTGTGAAAAAATCAATGACAATACTTATGAGGTGATTTTACCACAAATTTTTGATATCTCTCTATTATTTTATGTTTCATATTTATATGATTTCCATGGAGAAGATGGTAAGTTTCATATTGATATCTCTCTATTATTTTACTACCCTTATTTTTACTAATATAATAGTACCAAAGTTGTAAATATAAATTAGATATATATAATTACACGTAATTTTTATCATTTACTAAGGTAACACCCCCGTGATCTCATTAAGAGACTCCATTTCAATATGAAATTATTCATACTACAAAATATTTATGCAAACTCACTCAACTCCTTCCACTTTATCTAGCCCTTTCATGGATATGTTTAGCCATTTATCCTTATTCTCTATGATTATCCTTTCAACGATGAACATTTGATCCAAACATGGATTTGCATAATGACTAAGCCTCTAAGCTCCCACATAAATTTAAATTTCACTTCCCTCATACATGAATAAGTTGAAAATAAGAAATCTAACAAATCTCTGTCAAATCTACATCTCCACCAAACGTCCACATCTCTTTTCCACTCTAAAATATGAGCTCCTCATGTTTTTTTATAATGTTATTGTCGAAGTGGAAATTTGAGCATACATTAGTTAATGTAATCCAAAGTAATAAACCACATCGAAATAGGAAATTGCCATATAATTGGGGATGCCAAAAAATTAAGATCAAAATGTATTTAAAAAAATTAAAAAGGTATTAATGCTCAATATAGCTGAAATATCAATGTTTTGAACTTGTAATCATAGGAATTATAGAGGAAATATAATTATTAGAATATATTTTGTAGTTTGAATTTAGTGTTTTTATATATGATTTTGTATAATTTTGTATAATTTTTATCATTTAAAAACATGTTAAAAGTATGATAATACAATATTTATTGAACCCACTTAAATTTTAATATAAGCTTTTAAATTTTATTTTATTTCCTTAAAATTTTATATATCATAATTATTTTAAAATACAAACAATAAATTATGTTTTGTATGTTATAATTGATATATCAAAATGAGTAGAAATATTAAATCAAAATCAAGACAACACATTGAATTCATTCCAAACTCCCAATCTTGACACTTAATACATATGTGAGAAGTATTCTAACATTTCATACATCCAACTTTATTTAAATTTAAATTTTTGAGTAAAATTCTAAACATTTAGTGACATATATTTTTACATTTAAATTAATGTCACCAATTTACATATTATTTAAAATGTATTTTTAATCGTAATATATACCAAAATACATTAGAGTACCTTTATTTATGTTACAATTTAATTATAATGCATTTATTTATATTATAATAAAAAGTTTAAAGTAGCGTATTGTATTCACTATTCCTCTTCTTTCTAACAAATACTTTAAAATATTTATGTAAACTAATTGGGTCTCCTTAACTTAAAATATTAATATAATTAGAATATTTATTAAAATTCATTTTGAGATAATTTAAAAATATGAATAAAATATATATAAATAAATCAAATTTGATTTATAATCAAAATAAATCATTTTTACCGCACCTTAAATTATCTGTACTGTTGTTTATTTTATTTATTTTTGTTTTGGATTCAATTCAATAAGGAAATCTATTTACCACATTTTGAAATATTTGTTAGTAGGTTAATGTAATTCAATTATAATAATTGAATTACATTAACCTACTAACAAATACTTCAAAATGTGGTAAATAGATTTCCTTATTGAATTGAATCCAAAACAAAAATAAATAAAATAAACAACAGTACAGATAATTTAAGGTGCGGTAATTTTTAGTCAGACACCATTATTCAACGATGGAATCTAAATTGCTTGATAAAACAATTGTCAAATGAGGTTTGAGAGCTTGATTTTTTTTAATATGAAAAGAGTCAAGTTTGGTTGGTAAAGATTGCTGGTTCACTTTAAAAAATTATCAAGATTCCATGTTATTGAGTAATGAACGAGAGATAGGGTACAGTTTTGGCTGAAAAAGATATTCTTCGTAACCTTAATACTAAAACAGGTTATGCCCTATTTTTTTGGGGGGTAGTATACAAAAGTTCAAGTTGAACACAAACACACATATACATATATATCAAAAACAATTACAAACTTCTATCTTGATACAGTTACTATTGTTACGATTTTTTTTAAAATAATACACTATCACTGTATTCTGTTGTCTTGATCTAATAAATTGTTCCTCTATTTTTATTTGGTGAATATATGCTACTCCTGTTCACAGTGCTGTCACACACATGCTTCTTGTATTCTGCACCTACTTTTATTGTTCACATGCTTCTTTGCTCAGATTGCTGTCTTTATTTCTCTTTCTGCCTGTTGCGTATTTCTTTTATTTTTTTGTCCAATGCAATCACTATATTTTTCTTGCATTCGTTGTTTTTTTATTTATCTTTTTCTCTTTTGTCTTTACCTACCTCCCTCCATTCCTGCTTAGCTTAAACGGTTCACCAGATATTCAAAATTTTAAAAATTATGTATTAAAAGTGTTGGTGAATCCCAATGGTGGAAGAAGATTTCTAGAGCAGGGCAAAACGTTGTCAGTAGTAGATAGTGGGGAAATTATAATTTTTTAACACTTCCTTTTAATCTTGACATTATTTTTTATGTTTTATAGAATGTTTTTCAACCCACAAATCATTTTGAAAGCTTCTTTTTAATTGTTTATATGTTTTGAGAGTTTTTTAATACATTTCTGAAACCAAAATCTCTAGAGTCAACATGTGCATTTATAAAGGTAGTCTACAACTTCGGAGTTATATTTGTGACTTTTGGAACCAGTTTAAAGATCTCTAGAGCTAGCCTATGGATCCTAGAGCCAACACATGAACTTATGGAGTCAGTGATACTATATCTATGACCCCTAATCTCTCTCTTAAATGCTCAAAAATATATTTTGATAAAGTCAGTGAATATGTTAGCAAGTTGTTTCTCAAACTTGCAAAACTTGAGATTTATCTCAAATTTTTCAACTAATCTCTAATAAAATGATACATGATTGCTATATGTTTTCTTCTACCATGAAAAATGGGATTTTTTGACAAGGCATGTAAGATATGTTGTCATAAAAGATCATTGATGCTCCTTTCTACTCTTCATAAAAATATGATAGGATTCTTCTAATCCATATGGTTTGACATGTCATTGAATTTGCTACTATATACTTAGCTTCAACCATGAAAAGTGAGACAATAAGTTGTTTCTTTAAAGCTCATGAAATGGCTCCTATTCCAATATGAAAAATATGTCCCAATGTATTCTTTCTATCATCAAGACTACCAGCCCAATTATTATTTGTATATCCTACTAACTAAAACTCATATGTTGTTGGATACATAACTCCATATTCTCTAGTGTCATTAAAAGACCTAGAGATCCTTTTATCTGCTTGTCAATGTGTCTCTTTCAATGTCTTCATGAATCTAGAAATGAAGCTAACTACATACATGATATTCAATTTAGTTGTAATCAATTACAATAAACTTCCCACCAAACTCTTGTACCATGTGGGATTCATGTTATTACTATAATATTCTCTATGTAGTTTTAGACTTATTTTCGCTGGGGTTGATATTGATTTTTTTTCCAACATCTTAAAGCTCTCAAAAATATTTTTTGTGTACTTGGCTTGGCATATATAGATACCACAATCTATTTACTTAACTTCTACGCTAAGAAATTACTTTAAGAAACCTATATCAGCAATCTCAAACTCTCGCTTCATGCTTGATTTGAACTCTCTTATATACTCATTTGCATTTCTAGTAATTATTAAATCATACACATATAAAACAACAATCAAAATACCTTCATTTCTCGCATTGATGTAGAGAGTGGGCTCATTACCACTTTTTATAAATCCATTATTCAAAAAGTATGAATCTATTCAGTTGTACCATGGCCTTGATGTTTGCTTGAGTTTATACAATACTTTACTCAACCTATATACCTTGTTCTCATGCCCTATAATTTCATGACCAGGGAGCTGTCCCACATAAAACTTTTCTTATAACACTCCATTCAATAAGGCTGACATGACATCTATTTGATGCACCTTCTACTTTTGTTGAGTAGCTTTGTAATGATTGTTCTCATTGTTTCTAGCTTTGCTACAAGATCAAGTGTCTTATTTTAGTCACATCCAGGCCATTATTTATAACATTTGACAACTATCATTTTCTTATGTATTTCAATATTATCTTCGATGGTGGTTTTGGATTTGTAAACCCACTTCACTCCATTGACCTATTTTACTACTAGAAAGTCTACTAGATCTCATATTTGATTTTTATTTACTATATGTATTTCTTCATCCTTTCCTTCACACCACATGTTTTGGATTGTTTCCTCAAAATAGATATGATCAACTACTAAAAATAGAGAAAAATTCATATTTTCTTACTCATTTTCTTCTTACTTTGATTGTTACATGTATTGCAACCTCGTCCTACCCAAGTGCTGACTTGAGTTGGAGGATGATGAAGTTGACTCACGATTTGATCATTGTGCTCCTTACTAGTTGTTTCCACTAGATGAATCAACCCTTTATGAAATAAGGATCCAACTTGGTGTATGATTGGTTATACCACTTGTTGGTTCGGTTTCAAGAAAGTGTCCACTTTCCCTTGTTTGCACTTGATGCTCTTATTATCTAATAACCCATAATGCATCCTCTATAAACTGAACATCCTAGTTGATTATTAGCTCTTTGGTTACCATATTGTACAACTGGTAAGCTTTTAATTGCTTAATATATCTAATGTAAATGCATTTCTCTCCTTTGTCATACCACTATGATCTTTATTATTTGGGTGCATGTGCATATGCCACACATCCAAACACTCTAAGATGTTCAACACTTGATTTTTGGATACTCCATGGATTTTGAGGAATCATATCTATAACACTCTTAGTATGATAGATATTGAGCAAATATATAGTTATTTTGATAGCTTCATGTCAAAATTCATTAGACAATCCTTTCACCTTTAGCATGCTCCTTGTCATCTCTTAGATGGTTTGGTTCTTCCTCTCGACTACATCATTTTGATGTGATGTATACGTCTTTGTAAATTTATTCTTGATGCCATTGTCCTTTAAAAAAATTATAAACTAATTTTAAATTTATTATCCCCCTCTGTCAGTTCTCAAAATATTTATATAATAGTCACTCTACTTCTGAACCATGGCCTTGAACTAATTTAAGATTTCAAATGTATTTGATTTGTTCTTTAAAAAATATACCCATGTTTTTCTACTAAATTCATCTATGAATGTAATAAAATACCTATTCTTGGATAAGGAGGTAGCCTTCATGGGGCCACACAAATCTGAATGTATTAATTCAAGAGGAGCTCTAGCTATCTATAACTTGCCCTTGGTAAAGGCATTCTTTTGTTGCTTCCCCAATATGAAACTTTGACACACTTTTTTTGGTTGTTCTCTAAGGGGAAATGATATCAACATTTACTTCTTGTGAAGAATATTCAACCCACTAAAACTCAAATGCCCATACCTTAAATGCCAAATGGTAGTTGCATCCACCACCATTGTTTAAAAAATTGTTATGAGCTCACTTTACATCTTCAAGGGAAACATTATATTACTTGTCAACTTGACTACTAAAATCTAGATATGGCAACAAATTCTATCATAAATGACTTATTCTTCATCTTCAAATCTCACCCTATATCCTTTTCGGACAAGTTGTCCAATGTTGATTAGGTTGTGCTTCAACTCTGACACACAATGTACATCTTGAATTTGTCTCGTCACCTTATTTGGTGTGAATAAAAATGCTACATTTACCTATGATAAATCTCTTCTCATTTTTTTGTTTCTTCACTTCTAGTTTTATCGATTCATCAATGCTATTGAGCATCTCTTTATTTTCACTCATGTGGTTACTACAACCACTATCCAAATACCAATTTTTTCTATTACTTTGCTCAACTATATTGAATTTTATAAATAAGCTTCCCCCTTTCTTAGTCCTATTGAAATTCTAGGCTCTTTTTCCTTAAAAAAATTTGAGTTTTACCTAATCAAACCATATTATTTATTTTTGCATTCACTTTCATAAGGTCAATACTTATTGTAATAATAACATTATACATTTGACTTATCATACATATCTAGAACCACCTCTTGAAGTGTTGTGATTCTTCCTCTTCCTCTTCCATGTGATTCTTGATCATTACATTTTTCACATTCTTTACTACTACACGTTCTTTCTATACCTATGTTGTTTGTTTTCTCCCCCTACCTCTCACATTTACATTTTACTTGAAGGTTTGTTCACGGGAAGAGGTGGATGACCTATTCAAATGTTGTTAATGGGTTTTCAAGGATCCCATCAATTTATCAACTATTATCTATCTCAATTCTTTAGACTCTTCAATTGTAAATATTGTTGTATCAAAATTAATTGGAAGGCTCATCAAAACCTTCTCTATAATTTTATGGTTTTCATGAGCATCAACCTTTGCCTTATTTTGATTTATTATGCCCATTATCCTCATGAATAAGTCATTGATAGATTATAATTATTTCATCATTTAGGTCTTAAAATCCCTTCTCAATAGCTGAAACTTGACTAAATTCACTTTGTCACTACCTCGATATGCATTTTTTTAACTGTCTCATGTTTGCTTGGAATGGATAGTTGTTACTATCCTAGGAAAGACTAAATCAGACAGTATCTTTTGAATTTAGTTTAGAGCCTCAACATCCTTCTTTCTATTATTTTTCAACAATTTTTTTTATGATTGAGGGAGATCATTGAATGTTCCTTGGTCTTCTACCTTGGTATGTCCACCCTCTACAAGTTCTCATATTTATTGAGAGAAAAAAATAGTATGCATCTTGATGCACCATACATCATAGTTATTACAATTGAACATTGGGGGTTTTACCATGAACTATTGCTATTAGTTGTCATCTTTAGCAAACCTTAAAAACCTTAAGTCTATAATATTAGTTGTTAGAAATTAAAACCAAGTTGGGTATCACTAAAAACAATTATGATAAAAGATGAAATTAAGTAACCTAAAGATGCAGCTATTGCATATTTCCAGATCCATAAAATAATGCAATAAATACACTAAAAAACAATCTTAAAAACACTAAAATAAGGTCTGCCCTATTTTCTATAGTAGTATACAAAAGTTTCACACACACACACACACACACACACACACACACACACACACACACACACACACACACACACACACACACACTTACTTTTCTACAAAGAATTTCATGATATAGTTATTGTTATTATAATCATTTAAAAAATAGTATACTATCCTTCTACCCTACTATCTTGATATAATAGGTTGTTCCTCTATTTTTATTTGTTGAATATATGTTGTTCCTACTCAGACTATTATCACACACATTCTTATTGAATTCTGAACCTTCTAAATTTTCTATTCACATGGTTCTTTGCTCCAACTATTGCCTTTACTTATCCTTCTACCTATTACATATCTTCTTATGTTTTCTCCCATTCAATCACTATATTATCCTTGCATTCTTTGTTATTTTTATCCATCTTCTTCTATTTTGTCCTAACCTAGCTCCCTACATTCCTGATTAGCTCAAAAAGATCACAAAACTTTCAAATTTTAGAAAAATGTGTATTAAATGCATTTGGTGAATGAAAATGGTAGAGGGAGATTTTTGGAGCATGACAAAACATTGTTAGTAGTAGATAGGGGAAAGAATATAATGTTTTAACATAAATTTCATGAGATGAAGTAGCAAATTTATTATGATATTAGGGTTTCAAAATGTAAATACAAGTTATAATAATTCAATGGTTGTTGAGTATAGACAAGTCAAAGAAAAGGCCATCTGAGTTTAACTCTGTGCAATAATGGAAGACACATTTATGCCCAATTGTCTCTACATTGACTTTTTTATGGTATATAACCTCCTTATCCCTCATCAACTCTAGTTATATCTTTATCGATCTAACCATGGAGGTGAATAAAAATGTCACTAAAGGTGACTACTATAGCAATCTTGTTTCTATAAGGATATTAGTCAATATAAACCTTTTCCTCTAATAGAATGTAGTAGTAAATTTGGAAAGATAAGTAGAGACATCCACTTAAGTCTATATATGTTCCCCCTATGTCTCTGTGGGTAACGATACAAATAAAAATCAAGTTATAAGTTCCAGTTCATGTTTTTCTAGTGCTAGTGATTATAGTTGTGAGCAATGTAGGACGTGAGTGCAAATAACTGAGTAACCTATCCAATCACTCTAGCTTTGTTAAATCATTTTATAAGGCTAGATGTAAAAAAAACCCATGCTTGGTGTGCTCATATCCAGAAGCCTATTTTCATTCTATTCATGCTAATGG
This sequence comes from Torreya grandis, assembly GCA_037957365.1. NCBI lineage: Eukaryota > Viridiplantae > Streptophyta > Pinopsida > Cupressales > Taxaceae > Torreya > Torreya grandis. The sequence continues at coordinate 392,763 of JARHVA010000293.1, forward strand.
ATACTCACAAGGAAAATGTGCCTGCTACTCCAAAAAGTATTGCATTGATGTTTCTTTTGATCTATATCACTATGAAAAATGTGGGTATTCACATAGTTATTGCCTAAGCTTTTATGGAGAAAAGTGCATAGACTTGTGGTTTCCCTATCTCTACCATCTTCGCTAACTTCTGAGTCTCTTATTTTTAATTCCTCAAAGTTTCCTTCTCTTCCTTCAATTCATCCCACACATATTCAACACACCAATCTATCAGTATGCCCCCTTTATTAATAACAATTTATACTTTTTTTACTATTATGGAAGGTATAACATTAGTACATTTCTCAAGTTTTAGTTCTTATAGATTTTCAGTGACTATGGAGAATGGTGATGACAAAACTAGGGTCCTATTTTGTATGGATGACTTTAGTTAAACATTCATCTTATGAGGATTCTTGGAGTGAATGTAATTTGATTTCCTTGTTTGAATTTTTTACTGAGATGTACATATTTGCATGTACTAAAGAGGAGAATGGGATAACACTTGAAGGATTTGCAAAGTTTTTTGAATTTTTTGATACATGTTAATTATGGGATTACAATCCACACCTAATTTAGAAGATAAGTGGGGGTTCTAGTCCTCTTAGTTCCACTTTGCTAATTTTCCAATTTTATGTCCCTTGTTGTGGATAAACTAATATTGGTAGGATTTTAACCCAGGTCGCTTTGATAAAAATACATTCGATTCAACCATTGTACCACAACCTATGGAATAATATGGTAAGATTTGACATATTTTTAGATGTTTTGGTCTAATTGAGGAGCACCTTCTCGAAGTAGGACATGGGGGTGCACCTGGGTCTATAATATCCAAGTTGTGTTCCACTTGGTTCATGTAGAGAAGTGTAACCCCTACCTCAAGGTGTCCCTATAGCCACTTTTTGAAAGTGTCCAATGGGTTCAATACTAATGGAACCTAGGGTAGTGATTACAAACTACTTGGTTCTCACCACTAGTCCAAGCCCTTGAGCTTAACATAAATTTGACATCCTTTTAGATGTTTTGGATTAATTGAGGAGTACATTCTCAAAGTGGTACATGAGGGTGGACCTAGGTCCATAATGTCTGATGTGTGTTTCGATTGATTCACATAGAGAAGTGTAACCCCTACCTCAAGGTGTCTCCATGGCTACTTATTTAAAGTGTCCAATGGGCTCAATGGGAATAGAACCTGGGTTAGTGATTATAAACTACTTATTTCTCACCACTAGTCCAAGCCCTTGAGCCTAAAGAATTTGACATATGTTTAGATTTTTGGATTAATTGAAGAACACCTCTCAAAGTGCGATATGGGGGTGGGCTTGGGTTGATAATATCCAAGCTATGTTTTGCTTGGTTCACATAGAAAAGTGCAACCCCACCTCCAAGTGTTCCCATGATTACTTGTTGAAAGTATCTAATAGACCCAATGAAAATAGAACCTAAATCAGTGATTACAAACTACTTATTTCGTAAATTTATCGAGGTTGTAAGACATAGAGATAAATGAGTATCGATATGAAAATTTCACAAGTATTTATCATTATGTTGTCAAAATAGAGGAAGGATCTTTTGTATCATATAATTTAATAGGGATATTTTCATACTACACATGCTTTAAAATTGATTCTTATAAATGGGATATTAGTTCAAATTTTGAATATATTATGAATTGAGGTGTTCACTCAAAAAATTAATATATTATGATTGGAGTATTAGCTCCAAATTTGAATATGTATATAAAGTGTTTGAAATTTTGTTAGTAAATGGATAATTTTTGAAGCATGACTATTATATTATTATAGCATATGTAATTGTGACCTTAAAAGTAATTTGCAATAAATTCAATAATATTCTTTTTTAAAGCAAAGGAAAATAACAAAATTGTTAAAATTTTATAATATTTATTATAAAATTCAAAATTATTACAAATTGTCATTTCTTTACTTTGTTTAATAGATTCGTAGGTTTGGACAACAGTGGAGATCCATTCTTGTACTGATAATTTTAGGTATGGTAGTGTTTAGTCAGACATCATTATTCAACGATGGAATCTAAATTATAGAAAATTAGGAAAGAACTTTGTTGTCATTATACAAAATTTTGTTATCTAAACAATCGAATATCAATAGTTCATAATAGAGATTTCGATCGTAAATTTTTCCTTCTTTTTGTAATCTAGAAATTCCAGCTCGTGTGATTACCTACCCATCCTCAATATTTTTGACTTTCCAACTTACTTGGCAATGCAATTCAATTATTCGATTACTGTAAAAGGATGACAATTTAATTAAACATGTTGATGTGTTCTGCACTAATTCTTTATTATTGTTTAATTAAGGCCACTGACTATACGGTACTATCAAATAGGGTTTAAGAGTTTGCTTTTTCTAATATAAAAGGAGCTAAGTTTGATTGATAGAGAATGTTGGTTCACCAAAAAAAAAATTATCAGGATTTTAAAGTATTAAGTAATGAATAAAAGAGGATTTTTAAGGTATTGAATAATGATTGAGAGATAGTGTGTAGATTTGGCTGAATAGATATTTTTCATAATTTTATTGTTAAATATGGTTATTATAAATAAAGTTGGAAAAATTGAGTTTTTTTTTAAAAAAAAGAAGGAATTTTAATTGGTAGAGAATACTAGTTTAAAAAAAATTATTAAAATTTTAAAATATGAAAAAATAGTTTTCAAAATATGAAGTAATGGATAAAATAAGATATAATTTTGGTTGAGTAGACATTTTTTTATTTTCAACATTATATTTAAAAAAATTAATTATGAATACATTAGATAATAATTAGATAATTTAAAAGCTAATGAGATGTGGGTGAATTGTTTAAAAGTGGTTTAGCTGTGTCTAATTCTATTCAAGTTCAAATATGTACTGCATGTTAAATCAGTGATAATCATTAGATATATTTGTAAAGTTTATTATGGATCAGTTATAATCAAAGTATTGGTTACAATAAATATATTAGTTATAAAAAAGATCTGGAGCTCCTGTTTATTTCCTAGACTAATTCATAATCCCAACTAAAAAAACGTTTGGATTAGTAACTACAAGTTCTTGATCGAAGTATTATCAATCTATAGCTATTAACTCCGTAAAATACGAGGTAAATTACAGTGTTAAATTAAAAGTAGGTGATGTGGAGACGACGGGTGGTAGGGCACATTTAGTCAAAAAAATACGGACTTGTTAGTACATGTTATCAGAAGATTCAGCATTCCCGTGACAATTTATGTGCAGCAGCACAATGATGCAGCGACGTGTGGGGACCATCTTATTATCACCCGTCTTTGTTCAGACTGCATTAGTCAAATCCTCCCATTAGTTTGAAACTTGAAACCTAACAATCTCATAAAATCATGGCAGCTGTCTCTGCTCTTACTTTTTTCCCTGTCAAACTCAAAATTTTGATAACTAGACATTTCTTCACCTTTCAAGAGATGAAGTGGCACAGGTTATCATGATCTTAGGGTTTCAAAATGTAGAGAGAAGCTATAATTAGTTAAGGGTTATTGAGTACAGATAAGTTAAAGGAAAGGCCAATCCGAGTTTAACTCCGTGCAATAATGGAGAACACATTTATGCCCAATTGTCTCTACGTTGATTTCTTTATGGTATATAGCCTGCCTATTCCTTGTCAATTCTGGCCGTATCTTTTTGGCTGCGACCATGGAGTTGAATACACAGGTCACTGAAAGCGACTACTATCACAAGCTTGTTTCTAGAAGGGTATCAGTCAGTACTAGCCTTCTCCTCCAATAGAATCTGGTCGTAAATTCGAAAAAACAAGTAGGGATCTCCACTTAAGTTCCAGTCAAAATCAAGATCAAGCTATAAGTTCCAGTCCTGGTCTTTCTTGTGCTAGTGACTATAGTTGTGAGCAATGTAGGATGTGAGTGCAGAGAACTGAGCAGCCTGGCCCGTTACTCCAGCTTTCTTAAAGTAATTTATAAGGCCAGATGTAAGAAAACCCATGCTTGGTGTGCTCATGATCCCGAAGCCTGTTCTCGGTCTGTTCATGCTCGTGGATATTCACAGGGCAAATGGGCCTGCTGCTCCAAAATGTGTTGCATTGATGTTTCTTCTGATCCATGTCTGTGGAAAATGTGGGTATTCATGCAGATATTGCCTACGCTGCTGTGGAGGAAAATGTATAGACTTGTGGCTGCCCCGTCTCTACCATCTCCGCCAACTTCTGAATCTCTTCTTTCGAATTCCTCGGAGTTTCCTTCTCTTCCTTCAATTCATCCCACGCATCTTCAACACACCTATCCTTCAGTGTGCCCCTCTTCCCTACGAACAATTTATACTTTTTTCGACTATTATGGAAGGTATAACATTAGTACATTTCTCAAATTATAGTTCTTATAGCATTACTTCAACATTCATCTTATGAGGTTCTGGGAGTGAATGTAATTTGATTTCCTTGTTTAAAAGTTTCACTAAGATGAACATCTTTGTGTGTATTAAAGAGAAAAAGGGGATAACATTAGAAGGCTTTGCAAAAAAATTTAAGATTTTGATACATTATCGAAGTAGGATATGAGGATGGGTTTGAGTTCATAATATCTTAGGTGTGTTTCATTTGATTCAAATGGAAAAGTACAACCTCTAGGTTCAATATATCTAATGGGTTCAATAGGAATGGAACCTAGGTTAGTGATTACAAGCTATTTATTTCTCACCACTAGCCAAAGCCTTTGAGTCTATAAAATCTGACATCTTTTTAGATATTTGGATTAATTGAAGAGCACCTCTCTGAAGTGAAACATGAGGATGGATCTGGGACCATAATATCATGGGTTTGTTCTACTTGATTTATATGGGAAAATTTGACTCTCACTTCAAAATGCTCCCATGGCCACTTATTGAAAGTGAATAATAAACTTAATAAAAATAAAATCTGGATCAATGATTACAAACTAATTGTTTCACAGTTTTTTCAAGGTTATAAAATAGTCAAATGAGTGTCAATATGAAAAATTCACAAGCATTTACCATTGTGTTGTCAAAATAGAGGATGCATCTTTTGTATTTGGAAAACAAACATTTTAGTTAATAGGGATATTTTCATACTACAAAGGCTCTGATCATTCTTTAATTTTTTCATAATGATAATTCTCATATCATAATAGCAGTAGTGTATGTGTTTTCTTATTTGTAGTTTAAAATAGATTTAGTTCTGAAAAAAATAGTGATAAGTAGATTTAGAATATAACAAACTAAAACAATTGATTATAACTACTTTAATTGTTGGGAATAGTAAATAAATGTACTTGAAATTGATTTAAAAATAAATGGACAATATCAAAAGAAAAATAGGTGGAACAATCACACTTTGATATAGTCTTGGAATTATGGAAATATAGACTTGGTTTAGAAGGAATGACTAAGTTTAGTGTAAAATTTGGGTTGTGTTATACAGGAATATATTTAATGTCTACTATCTAACCAACAAAATTTCTTGGGGAGAAATTTGGCGATGCCTCTATGACCAATGAATATGTCTCTGACCAACAAATCTATACTATGCATCTTTTAGGATTTGGAATTTTTCTATGCAAATTTGCCTCTTGATGTTGTATAGTTTTCTATTTGGGCTTCTCTAAAAGACCAAAAATAGTTTGAAATGATGTCTTTTTCTTCTTTTCATTTGGTTTGTAATTTTTTTTAAAATGAGTTTATTTGAGATGTGTGAGACAAGTACACTTGTTTAAACTATCACAAAGATATTGAAATTATTACAAAATAACCTTTTATTATTATGAATTAGAAATGCATGTCACTACAAATACATCAAAAATATAGATAACTTTGTTCAGTGTAAAAGTTCCAACATAGCAAAAATTCACTTTTTACAAGTTGAAAAGATTCACTATTTATAGAGTGTACATGACTCTTTGATTTATTGTCTCTTCATTCCTTCATCCTTTCAATCTTAAGGAGCATTCAACCTTCTATTTATCCTATCTAGTTACATGGTTAATTACAACATATATATTTGTCACATATATAACTTTACAAAAATATTAAAAATTGTCAATCACAGTGTCTTAGTAACACTTTCCTAGACTTAAATAATTATCTCATCTTGAGACAAAATTCATTGTTGATGTATGTTATCATTCATCTTATTTTGATTGTTGAGTGATCTTCCTAAAATTTCTCATATCTGTCATGTCTAGAATCTATATTCATAGTTTCCCAATAAGTATTATTTACTAATTTTCACTTCTTGTATACTATTTAACAATGCTTTTAAGTTTTTAAGTAAAAAACATACTAACCTATTTCCCTTTATGGGTTTTTAATAGGTTCACATAACTAGAAGGCTGCACTTTACTAGTTTTCAATCTTTATAGAGCTACTTGCAGAGACATTGCCTAAAATTTTCTTACCTAAAAACTCATTGTGACAAAAATTATAAAATATTGTGGAAGGCCTTTATACCTTACTGTGAGGAGGTGGTAGTGGGTGTGTTTGTGTTGGTAGCACTAACTCACTGACTTACAATGGAAACCATACGTGATGACATTTATGCTCTAGGGGTAGACAAGATTTGTTGTTGTAGTTTCTTGGTAAATTATTACTATGTTTATTGGGTTATTAGTCTTTATTGACATTGTAGAGCCTTTTGAGAAAAGTCTTTGTAAAATCAAATGGAACTACATAATTAGACTCATTGAGAACATTCTTCACTGAAACCAGATCATCTACCATGTTGATTTTGAAATTTTCCAATGACCTAAACCTTCATGTATCATGGCGAAAAGCGTGCATAGTTGTGTAAAACTTCCCTTGATTACGTGCACATTGTCTTCCCCTAAAATTATGACTAGTGGTCTATTTCGTGCAACATTTTGATTAATGGCCAACTTTATTTACTCGAAGTGATCAACATATCACTATGCCTATATTCATGGCAACATGTTGTGAAACATTTCTAGCTCCCATATGCACATTCAGTTGATTATGTTGTCTTTATATTGAAGATACTTATGTAAATTGATTCTATCTTATAATTTGACACACATCATTCAATAAAAATTTGGGATTTTTTGTTCCTTTGCTTGATCAACCTCCTTATTTTAATGTTCTTCCATCCCACCTTTACTACTCTTCTTCCTGAGCCTTCTTCTCCCACATCTCATTCTCTTCCTTCTATTTTCACTCTTAATAAGCCTTTGATTTCATAGCCTCCTCCCTTGTACCTTTATCCTTGATGGATTTTTTTTGCTCATGCTATTTGTCAGCCTTTTATTTTGTCATTTTATCCACTGTAAATGTTTCCTCTTTGATCTTCATGTGGGCTTCTTTCTACTTGTTACTCTTTTATTTTTAGCATGTTTCTCTCTCCTTCACACTTTTTTATTCTACCTAATTTTTGCATGATCCTCTTTCATCGATTGATCCTCTTTCTCCTTCACATCCCAATTTTTTCTCTTTATTTTCTTTATTGTGTGATTGTGCAACATATAGAAAAGAGGTTGTTATCTAGATATGCCCTAAATTCCTAGTTAGTCTAGATGCATGGGAGAATTTAGATTCTTATTCTAAGTTAGGGTTTCATCTAATAATTTTCCTATGACTGACCCTTTTATCTATCATGTAAGCAACATAGACAAGATGAAGGATGCGCTAAAAGGATTTTAGGGTATCCTAGGCTAGATGGAAGTGTTACACCTTATGGTGGAGAATGGGTAGGGGTTTTTAATGGACTTATCATAAATATAAATGGAGTCAATGAGGGTGGTTCATCAATTAATTTGGGTGGGGATGTGGGGGAATGTGGTAGTGTTATGATTTACGAAGCCAAGTTTTATCTTTTATAGATGTCTACAAACTAGATTTTAAGGCATCGGGAATGAGGGCTTTTTTCTTTTCTTTGATACATCTTAAGTCTTATTTCTCATATTAATGCCTTCTATTCTTATTTTTAATCTGCAAGATTTGATATGAGGCCTTATTTCCACCCTCCTTTGGGTGTGTGTTGTGTTTTTGTTCCATGAATTGTTGACTTCTTTTTCCATGTTTCTTGTCCAATTTGTATAAGCCTTAAATGGCTTGCCTATTCCTATTCCTTTTCACTTTATAGGTTAATCTTGTCTCCTAATAGTTTCCTTACATTTTTTTATGAATTGTTTTTTTGAGATTGCTTCTTTTTCTTTTGTAATACTCCATGGCCCATTGTTAGTTATGTATTTGGTATAGTGGGAGCCGAGAAGATATCTTCTTCCATAAAATTTCTATATCACTCCTCCTTTTATATGTCTACCTAAATTCCTAGCATCATAGTCGTAATAATAATCAAGAGAACGATGACATTTTTGTTATATGGTGTGTGTGACCTTCCAAAAAAATAATTATTTTTCTTTCATACCATTTGGACATTAGAAATGCATTCATTTAAAATTTATTGCATGCTTTCTAATTAAACCATAATGCTATTGTAGTAAACATCACCGGGGATTTTGAGCTGCTTTGGATCTAATGTTTATGTGTTTGTACTCTTTGCCTTCTTCTATAGAGGATGGGTATGATATGTGAGTTTCAATTTTCTCTTCGTAGTTGATTCTTTTGATCTTACAGGTGTTTCTTATGATGGTGACAACTACATCAAGTCTTATTTCACACATTTTTCAATGGGATTACATTTTTCATGATGAATTTATTTTATTGTATCACCTCTAATTGTGCCTCAATCATGTTGATTAAGAACATAAAAGGGAATGCACACTGAGTATTGAACAATTTATGTATATGAACCATGATGACACTATATAATTTGGTAAATTTGGCATAATGTGTCAAGTAATCCATCACCTCTAATGAAACTTGTGGGCTTGTTTTGATTATTTTTTGAATCTTGAGCAGTTAGTGACTAAACTAGTGTGAATGAGTATACATGTCTCCCCTTCAAGGCCACACCAAGTTTTCAAATGCTACCACCTAAAAAAAAAATCTTCAATGAAAACCAATAACATCAGGGGACTACCATTATGTGAAACAAATGTGAATCACCAATAATTAGTACTCAAATGACTATGACTTACTAAAGAGTACTTTCTCTACGTATGTTTTGATCTTAGTGGCTAGGAGTTTGAGCTAATTGAACTTCTCCTACAACTGAATCATTTGGTATGCATTTTAAATTACCCCCTTTATTACCTACTTTGCTCTCTTAATTTTTTTTTCAATACCTTTTCATGATACAATCCACCAATACTTGCATTGGGGTATCAATAGTTGATCATATGTATTTCTACTTTATCTCAAAGTAACATGATGGGTGTGTGCATTAATAGCATTACAATAACCTCCCATTTTATTTTAGCCATTTTACTTATGTAACCATCTTATTATTGATTTTTATTTTTACCTAGGATGAGATTTTAATGGGCCCCTTTTATTTTTATTATGCCTTTTGTTTCTCCATCTCCATCTCCTAAGTATATGTTATGGGCTCATATTCAAATGAGTGAATGACTACACCCTATACCATTTCCCTAAGAATAAAGGTCTTCATCTTACTACCAATAACCAACCTACATTTAATTGGTTGCATAGTCTTTGCTTGTGGTTTTTGTGCCTACTATGTTTTAGGTTGTGACGACTCAACTTGCATCGGCTACTACTCTATGGCTATAACTCTTCTATCATATGCACTAATGGTTTGGGATACTTGAGCCTCCCTTCATGTTATGCATTAATGGTAAAGGGCCTCTAAAGGGATCTCAAGGAGTGGTTTAAATATATATCATGGGGTTGAAGTCTCTGGTTGTTTCTATTTAAATAATTCTACTATGAACTTGATGTGCTTAGCTTATTAGCCAATAGTGTTAACTATGATAGAAGATGGATAGTCAGGGATGTCTACCCATAGTTCCTTTGGTACCTATTTTCACACTTACACAATGCACACTACTTTCCAAAATAAAAACTTATTTTCCTCTTGCTTCTCATATATGTCCCTATCCATTTCAATAAGCATGACTTGATAAAATTCATGTTTGTCACTCCCAATTATTAGCAAGTTAAAAAAAGCTACGACTATCAGCACTTGGGAATCATCTAGACACATAGAAGTGTTGTGTGTTTTTCTCTTTGGTGGAGGGGATTAGCTTGCATCTATTAATTTTTCTATTTTCCCTCTATGTTTTCACTATGTTAGGTTATGGTTATTCTATTATTGGTATGGAAATGGCTAGAGGTATTGTTTAAAGTGGTAATGTGTGCTTCGTAGTTAATGTTTTCTATCTACTGACTTATTTTTAGGCCATCTACATAGTGATGAAAAATGGAAGAATGAGACTCATTGTAATGGGCAACTCATATATACACACCATGATGCTTTTGTATAGCTTGGTCCCCATGGCATGTTGATGCAAGTATTACATTACATTGAAAGTAACTATAAGATTGGATGCAATGAGATAAATCAACTTCTCCCACCATGATAAAAATTTCACTTGGTGTGGAAATTATGTGTTATATTAAGTCCATATCAAGTTCATAAACTCAATTTCAAGTCAGTAGTTGACATCTAAATTCACCTCTATTTTGGGTGACTTCATGCACCTAAATTTTAGGTGACTTCGACTGTCTTAAGAGCAACAATAGAACCAAGAATTGATATTGGAAATCTTGGTTTATAGAAGTCAATAATTTGTTGATGTTGTTGGTCATCTTGAAGACCAAGAATTTAGGCCAATTGAATTCTTCATTAAGGTGAATGATCTAGAGGGCAATGTTAATTACCCCCTTGGTAGTTTGTTTGGCATTCTTGGTTATTTTACAATATTTCCACTTGATGCATGTTATGAATTTTCAGGCTTGCTCATCTAAAATATTAGTAAGTGGGATTTACCTAAATCCCCTAGCATAGGCTTCTTAAACTTCTAGTAGAATTAGTGATGCTTTGGATTTATAAACTTCTAATAATTTGCCTTGAGTTGGTAAACCAGTGGCCTACACCATCATGACCTCATTGATGTAGATTGTAACCTATTGAGATAGATATATCTTGCCCTCATTATATCAGCATAGTAATAATTTAATAATTTTATTGAGGTCATTAAAAGTTGGTAGCTGTATTAAGCATTCAACATATATGGTGTGAAATTCATGTGGTTATGTCAAAGCAAGGGATTACTCACTTTAGACTGCATCTAAAATTAATAACTTCTATTCTATGACTTTAATTAATTTTGCAACATTTAGGTCTAAAAACTTTGTTTTTTGTAGAGCCAACCCAATGCCCAGATCTTCTTTTTGAAATTCAATGAGAGTTTTGAGTGGCTGAGAAAGAATGAAAGCAGTTATTATGTCTTCTTAAAGTCTTACACAATGTAAAATGCAAAAATCTTGAACTTTGCTCAAGGAGATGAAAAATTATAGAGATGGCTAAAACTCAATACACACTAAGTGTAAGATGCCCAAATTATGTATCCCACTAGACTTTTATAGCTCATTGCACACTCTTCTTCCTACCTTTACATTAAAAATTCTTGATTGCCATTCAATCTTGCTTATGCATTCATTACATAGAAAGAATCTTGTCTATATGATGTGTCAAATTTGTTGAGCTAGCCTACCTTTTGATGGTAGATGAAATACAAGAGATATCCCATCTCCCTATTTTGCACATGCCATACTTGATCATTCCATGATGTTGACCTTTGATCTATTTTGGGATATTTATCAATCTCACCACCTACTTTGTAATTAATAGCCACATTTGACCATTAGTATCTTACTTACTTGATATCCTTTCATTATATGATTCTTAGACTTAATTAAATTCGTACACTATCTTTTAGAACCCACTGTATCCTTCAGCAAATACACTCTTTATTAATGGTGCCTTTGATAACTTTAATCTTCATTCCACTCCCCATGATTCTAAGAGATAGTAGTCTAACCTATGCACTGATAAAAACAAATAATTGCACTCCACTCAACATAACTTAATATAAATCCTAAACTAAATGGTGTGGCTTAATACGTTCTCATATTTGTAGAGACTGATTATTGGTGGTAGGGTTTTAGCCTACTACGATTCACTTATCTAGGTAAAATGGTGTCCTAAAAATATCATAAAACTACCATTCCTAGCTATGAAAACTCATGGATAATGTATGGACCTTTCCATTTAATTTTGAGATTGTTTGAGAAAGCTCTAAATGAACTATCATAAATTAATATTGATTGATCTACCTAAAAATATTTGATGCATAGGTTCTTTTCATGCTAGAATTTATATCTATGTTTATGTACCTCTTATGTCCAAGATATTTTTCATCTATATTCATCCATGTGATTTATATCTAATAACCTGCTTATCAATTATTCTTGATCATCCATGTGCATAATGATTGTGATTGGTAGACTAGGTACTACATACTCTATGGGCATGATCGCTTCCAACCCATAAAATGACTAAAATAGAGGAGACCATGTCACATGATTATAATGTGTGTGATATTCCCAAAGAATAATATAAATTTGATCTTCCCAGTCATCCCTTTAGACTTCACATATTTTAGTAAGCATCTTACCAAACACCTTATTCGCACTCATTAGTTTGGGGGTGATTTTTTTAAATTTTATGGTGCGAAATTAAAAATTCATTAGTGAGAATCTTTATATTTTTGTTCAATAAATGGGTTCCTCTATCACTCACCAGTTTTATAGAGTAGCCAAACCTAGTAATGATATTTTCATACAATAACTTTGTTGCATCCTTAACATCAAAACTAGACATCATAGTGGATTCACCCACTTCGTAAAATAGTATTTCATGGTAATAATATATCTAGCATGGAAACATTCAATAGGTGGACTGATGGGCCCAAAAAATCAATTAAACATTGTTAAAAGGTTTTTTATGCTAGAATCAACTATAGAGGCATTTTATCTCTTTGGTTTAGCTTGCCCACCCATTGACATACATCACATTGTTGCACAACTTTGTGTGCATCTTGAAATAGATAGAGATACCAAAGGCCACTCTATAAGATCTACCTCATAGTTGTGTCTCCTAAGAAGTGACTCCTTATGATTCCCTTATGTGCCTCTTCAAGTAACTATGGTCTTTCATTCTCTAGTGCAGCAACACTTAATCCTTTCCTAAATGATAAATAAATTTATTAATAATAATATATGGCAAGGATCTAATAATGAGTTGATTATTATCCTTTTCCACATAATTTTCTAGAAAGATCCCTTGATCAAGAAAGTTTGTGATATCTTATAATTTTTTCAAGATCATGGACACACAAAACATATATGCTTCTAGATACTCATCTATGATATCCTTTAGTTATTCACCATTTTTTAGCCTACTCAAATCATCCAAACCCATGTTCTCTCAGCCTGGCTTAATATTTATCCATAATTAAAATTCTTGGAAGAGCATCAACCATCGTGCAATGCATTCTCCTAGCATGGGATTATTAACCAATTATTATAGTGCTTGATGATTAGTGAATAACTCAAAAGGTGTAGCTAAAAAGTAGTGCCAAAACTTTTTAAGTGAAAGAATCATAGCTAAGTCAACCCTCTCAATTTTCATATAATTTTTCTCCACAACAAATAATTTATTGCTTATGAAATGGATAGGGTGATCCAATCCACCCTCTCCTAGTTGTGATAATACCATTCCAAAAATGATTCTTGATGAATATACATGTAAATAAAATGGTTTACTCTATTCTTATAAGACTAGGATCAGTGCAATGGCCAGTCTCTTCTTCAATTCAATGAATGCTACTTGGCATTCATTTATCCATACAAATTATGTTCCTTTATGCAACAACTTCTCCAAAGGAGTAGATATGGATACATACCCCTATATGTACCCAAAAAAATCACATTTATATTGAACTTATAAGTGGATTCAATCCCAAAATTACTATGATCTTAGCCTAATCTACCAAGATGCCCTTACTACAAATTACATGTCCTAGCAGATCCCCAAATGGTGTAAATAGTAACCATTTCTTTAAATTTAGTGCAATTTTTAGCACCCTACATCTATCCAACATATGTCTAATTTTAGTTAGGTGATTTTAGAACAAATAAAAAACTACCCAATCATCCAAGTATACTTCTAAAAAGTCATGGATAAAGTCCTTAACTGAAGTGACTAGAGCTCTAGAAAAACTGTAGGTGCATTATTCAAACCAAATGGCATTATATTATATGGAAAGGATCCTCATTCGGTTTAAAAATTGGTCTTGGACCTATCCTCTTCAATGATTAGGATATGATGATATCCACTCAAGTCATCTATGAAATAATACACTTTATACCCTACAACCACTTCTAAAACTTCATATGTGAATGGAATAGGAAATGGATCATTGACACAAGACTCATTCAAGATGTGATAGTCTCCATAGATTTAGATCTCACCAGTCTTATTTATTTACACCACCATGGGGATAACCTATCATCTTTCTCTATAGGAAAGATAATACCAGCTTTCTACATGCCATCGAGCTCACTTTCACTTTAAGCTTCATATTTGGATTTAATCGGTATGGTCTTTTCTTAATTGGGCATATGTAAATTTCCTCTAAGGATGGATCCACACCATTAACCTCTACAAATTTTTTAAGGAAGACATATTATTAATATCTTAAGAGAAATATAACTTCTTATACATATTCTTAAGACCAATAATATCTAATATACGCTAACTTAGGAATGACCTTTGTTCCAATGTTCCCTATATGTTCTTTCAAGGTTCTTGATAGATGTTATGTTCCCCCTTGATAATTGAGTCACACAGTCTCCATTGGGCTTGTCATTCTATAAAATTGATATGTCATAACTTTTCTCCTTTTGTATGCTCTTTAAATGGGTTTGAGAGTGGTTGAACCTCTCATTCATGTTTAAATATATCGGCTAAATTCATGTCATCCTCATCATCTTAATTGGGCATCCCATCATATTGATCTTGTATCTTATGGCAAGGTTACACAATAAATTTCTCTTTTCCTTTTTCTCCTTTGTATATCTATAAAGATTCATTCAATTCATAGGTTGTACTTTATTGTGAAGATGACTTAGTTATACTAAGTCCATGGCTCTCCCAGGACATAGAAATGTCTTTAAGTTTTGTAATGTTTAGTACATCAAAGGGTTGCCATATTAAAAAATGAACATTAGAATGAAGTCACTTTGGACTTCTTCACAATGTTTCATCTCTCACATGTGCTCTTGATGTATGTACCAGGCAGTTGGGAAAACATCTAGTGTATATTTGGAAACATGTATGCATTACTTTAGAGTCACAACTTATAAAATATAGACTTTGATGCATCAATAAATATGAATCTCTGAATAGTCTCCCTCTTTAAACATTAACCAGTCTTTTCTAACTTTATATGGCAACTAAAATTAAGCTAAAATTATTTCACATGCTTCATCTTAGCTCAGTTTCTCATCGTGATGAATTGACCACTAATTTGTAACAATCCCCTTTAATGTGTAATTGAGATCATTCACCCTCTGGTCAGTATTTGGTACATGTTTTTGAAATCAAAGGATAAAATGGCTGACATCCTCAATGGTAAAATATTAGGATATTTGGTGTTTTATCATAAAGACCATCTATAGAGGACATCTCTCATGATCTCCCTTGACCTAGTTGAGTATGTGTGTATCATAATACCCACTCACTGAAGCATTTATATCCCATGGTAGAATGCCTTCTAGATCAGGTCTATGTAATCTTTGTCCATATGACCTATTTGGTATAATAAGTCTATATTAGACTGAGTTGGTGACCTTACAGACATAATTCACACATCCTCCAATTCCAACTATGGAACCTCTATGCAATTTAGTACAAGCTTGCAAATTAGTTGTTCCTTGCACAAATTTTATGTTTTTGGATTGGTTTTATTATATAAAAATATATATTCAATAGCTCATATAAATTTTTATTTATCTTCTACATTCATTTTCATCTAGCTAATTTCCCCCACAAACATATGGTGAGACAGTATATTTGGGTATACAATATGGTTTTTCCCACATTTATTTAATGGAATTACTATGATATTATCTTCCTAATGATCTTCTAGTTGATTCATCACCATTTTGATGGTCATTTGATAATCATATGCCCACATTTTTCCAATTAATGTAGGGTAGTGAGTCTCTTATGTCATCATGAAGACTTCAAAGCCACCATGCAAACTCAACTCTATGACTTTTATTTACATGTCCTCCAAATGTACAATAGGTTCAAATCATCCATAATCCATAAGGATTAAAATGAGAGGACAATATCTCAGCAGAAGTCACCTAATAGCTACCCATGTTGATCTCAAGATCATGTTAATGATGTTACCAAAATCAAATACTACATTAGGTATTTCATACCCTGCCAACTTGATATCCATTCTAGAGTCAACATCTCAAAGTTTTTAAGTCTTAACATACCATATCATTCTATATATCCACTATTGGGATTTCTATGCACATTCCAAAAAATTATGGAGTAGATTGGTGATATTCTACAAAATGTCTTCATTACGAAGTGTAGTAAGTAACTTCATTAAATCTGTCAGGGTGGTGACAACACCATATCACATAAAGCACACTATTTTTCCATGCATATACATATTCATAGTCATAGCATTATCTTCCATAGACTCTTTTTGTTGGGTTGTTTTCAAAATCTATGAAGCTTCTCACATTAATCTTTTATCAGTGATTAGTTCAAGATATTTACCTTGTCAAGCCTTTCTTATCCCTTGATCTTGTGGCATCTCTAGAGGTGGTAACCCTTGTTTTTCATGTTTCTTCCATGAAATATTTTGTATAAAGGCATATTCTTTCGGTGATGTATCAATCATACTCATATTAATTAATGCCTTCTCAATTTGTTGTTTCTCCAAAACTGGATAGTCTTTTGTGTCGTGTTGATCTTAAACCCTATAATAGGCACAATAAGATTATCACTTAGGAAATTATGTAGAAATCCTTTGTACATGATTAAATTATATACACAATTAGCACTAAATTAGGGGTCACTGGGAATTATTTCCCCTACCTCCTTATGCACCACCTTAGTATCCTCTTCTATTTTATTAGAAACCCCATCTATTTGATTGTTGCATCCTAAAGCTCCTAAAATCATATTGTGTGTTCCACCCTTGTTGTTTTTGTATGCCATCATACCCACAATATTAATATTAAAGAAATTATGGTGCATAATTTACCTATTGTGCCTAGGGAATCATAAGATTTCAATGGGATGAGGACTGATATTATGTTGATGGAGGTGTCTAGTTTTGGAATGGAGTTGTCCAAGCGTAAGATGGTGGTGTCTAATCAGTCATACCTATAGGTTGATATTATGTTTCATTTAAAATCCATAGTGCACTTGACTATGTTTTACTTTTCATGTTAACTTATGGAGTAGGAATTATTTTAGTTGTATTAGTTATTTACTACATAGTGATCACAAACACATTTTTGTAATATCCTCCTTTAGTTCCTAGAGAGATCTACAAAAATTTTCATCATGATTAGATTAATTTCATAAGTTATGATATAGAGTCACATGCCCTACCACTCTGCATATTTTATAAAACTTTATTTTGACTCATGGGTACTCATTCATGTGATACCCTTTCTTGTTTCACTCTATACACCATAGACCAGAACTTAGAATTGTATCCTCCCTCTTGATATTGATTCATCCTTCTTAGGAGCATTTTTAGAGTGTTCTCTATTTTTTAAGTTTAAATTAAAGTATCACCATACTCTTCAATCTATTTGAACCTAATCATAGTTTCTCTTACATCTACCTTGGTGTTGAACTATGTTTGAGTGATGGAAAAATTTATTCTTGTTTGTAGTCCTTCCACAAACCAAGATGATTTGTCTCTTCACCTTCTAGGATGAGTCATCAACCTCATTTGAAACTACTCATTATTGGTCTAGAAAGAGTTAAAAGTCTATGTCTTGACATGTGTCATTCTTGATCATGCTTATTTGAGTCATCTAATGCCATCCTAGGACACTTCAATGCCTCCTTAATATTTTTGAGGTTAGGACCAATATTTAAACTTCTTCAAACTAATAGTAACATACATTTCATTTAAAAACTTGTTTGGTTCAAGTGGAGACCACAAAAACAAGTTTGTCTTTCCATCCTTGGCCTAGTTACTTACTTGAAGGCTACTACCACAGATTAAAAGAAAAGTAAAAACACTATATGGAATCATTCTAAATTTTTCCATTCTCAAAACCATCTCCAAGACTAAGGTATAGATGTATTAGTTCTGATAAAAACTCTTGATAGTATGTTTACTTCGACTAGGTGTCTCAAACTCTCTAAATGATGTTGTAATCATTGTAAATGTTCTTAGTGAGTCTTTATAAACCAATTCCCTTACCTTATCTACATCATATATAGTTTCAATATACTCCATTAGGTCTTACTCAGTTATATTTCATGAAAAGTCTTCAAGAACTACCTTTTTAGGCCTATAACAGTTATTCTTAGTCCAAAAGTTGTACAACCATACTTCACACATGACAAAATAATGAATATGTCATGTACCAAAGGGTTTTTAAATTTTTTTAAAATATTATTTAGGCCATATCAATCAATTATAGGAACTTTCAAGTCCAATATTCTCCATTTGGTCTTTTGTAGGGTTTAAGATGGGTTTAAACATGCTTATCATCTTAACAATGATTCTGAAAGGTGAGCGCCCTAATATTTGAAACAATGCCAAAAAAAATTATTAAATAAGAGTAACCTTTTATTTATCAATTAAAGCTTAATGGTAAACTAAGAAATAAGTGTGCTATTAGAATGAAGACTAATCCTATCAGGCAACCTAGTATTGTAAGCTATGTTAATCCCTTCAATGGTTATTGTTATTCATGTAACCAATTTGGTCATAGAGCAAGGCATTGTAGAAGGCCTTCCAAGAATTAATATGCATGGAACTATAAGGAGAGTCATTAGTCAAGAGGTATGGTTAATGGTATGTTTCCATTAATAGGAATAATGTGTTTCAATTTTTAAAAGGTTGGTCATATTGGAAAGTTATGTAATCATGGATTCTCAAGTCAAAACAAGAAAGTTGAGGCTCCTAGAGTACAAGAAAGAAGACAAGAAAGTGAGTGGAAACCAAAGATAACTAAGGTGAATGATTGCATTCTAAAATTCCAAGTGGACTATTTACAATGGTGGATCATAGTTCAAATGCAAAGGAGTGCCAAGAATTCTCTATATCAACTCAAAATGTGGATGAAGGAGTCAAGACAAATAGATCAAGTTAGAATGTTACTCAAATAGAGATTGAAGATGTCAAGCCAAAAGGGATATTCAAACTTAAGAGGATCATGAAGAAAGTTCAATCTAGTAAGGACATGGAGATCTAAGAATAACCTAAGTTTATGTTATTTTAGTACCCAAGAGAGAAGAGGTGACTCCATTAGGCTTCATGAAGGCACTCAACTAATTAGCAGAAGCATGAAGGATGTTTGGTCTTAAGGGGAGTTTTATGTTCTTTATTAATGTTTAGATCCAAGGTTTGATCAATATTGTAATTGGAGGTGTGATTAAAAGATATGGGTTATAAATAACTTGTATGATTACTTGATCAAACCAAGTCACATTCATGATAGTGCTTGAATATCTCATGAAGATAAGGGGATCTTGGTTGGGTAATTATATGAGTTGAGCTCCTATTTGGTTGATCAGAGGAAGATTGATCATGTTTAGGGAAGAAATCATGTTTTAGGTCCAAGTATTAGATGGTAGTTATCAAGATATGACCCTTTGTCATTAATGTCAAAAGAGGAGAAAGTTTCAGTTTGGGAGAAAGGTCATTTTGAAGAAGATCTAGTTTGGGTAGATGTGAATGATCAAATTTGTTTAAGAATTTGCCATCAATGAAAAATGGGGAGATTTTTGAGCTATGTTTCTGTTTTTGGTATTATGTAATTGATGTTGTCATTTATTTGAAACAATGACTCTAATGATTTAGACAATGTTTAACTCTACACATCCAAATTTTGAATGGATTTGGGCCTAATAATACCATGGGTACCTATGAAAGAGTTTATACCTTTCCCACCAATATAAACCCTCTACAAAAGACCACCAAAATCATGTTTTTCTCAAGATTCTAACTGTTATGTGCTTTAGAACTACTAGAGATGGTGAACTAGGTAACTTTTCATCTTACTCTAACTTGTACATATATGGAACAAAGTGAAAAAACATTTCATAACCTTATTTTCTTGTATATATCTCAAAAATATTCATATTCATGTTGTAAAATGATAGATGGGCAATTACAAAGGGAAGTTCAATGTTAGAAATTGGTTACATAAGACATTTGGAGGATGTATATGATAAAGTATAACATGATCTCATAACATAGGTGTTAGATTACTTAAAACATATCTTATCCAAGGATAAAACATTTATATTTACTTTTTACTAGTAAGTACCATTTGAACATTAGAATATATAATACTACTAAATAAATAAAATACCTTAATCTTGTCAAAAATACTTTAAACTCTCCAAATTTATTGAAATACAATGTGATCCACTTACTAGTCTTTCTTCTTTGACCCATTGGTTAGCTTTAGACCATGTAATCTTGAAAGAGTCACCATATTATCTTCTTGATCATGATTCCACATTGAATTGATTCCCCACTTACCTTAACTTTGTCAAATTTACCTTAAATAATGTTAAACACTTAATGAAGACAATAAAGAATGACCATCACATGACAAGACCAAATTACTTAACTCAAATACCAACTAGACCATCCTAAATGACCTTTTAAGCTACTAAGGAAGACACAATACCTATCATCCTAGATCATTAATGACTAACACAAGATCTTCATAATAGCTATCAACAAAGTTAAGATTAAGTACATCAAAGTTTAGATTGATCTTCATTCATGGTAGCCAAATTTTTGCTAACACATTTGGTGACCTTTTGGGATGGTATGCCTACTATGCACCTTATATGAGTTGCATAATCCATCCATTAGGTTATGGATAAATCTCAACTCAACACAATACATGACTTGACCTTGAGACTTGACTACAAAGCTCTTAAAATAACTAACTACCTTCACCAACACAACAAGGTAAGAATAAAACAAGACAAAATAAGACATACACAATAAAATAACAAGACAAAACACAACGTCACAAAGCACTAAGAGGAAAGACAAGACAATAAATTACTGTGTACAAATAAACTTTCATAATTAATCCTCCTGGATCAAAAGGAAAACTCCTTGAGTCACTTTCATGTGATTAAATAGAATGGTATAGAAGATGTTGATTAGGATTTGTTCTTGATTGACCAACTCCTTTCTTGACCACCACCTTCTTTGGATTGACCTTAGATGGATCTATAGTAGCAAACATATTTCCAAGAAAAACAAACTCGTCTTGATCCTCAACTCTTACCTCATACTGATTTCCATCCTTGACAATGTGAGAAACCTCCAAAGTGACCATGGTTTTATTTATAAATGATGAAACATTCTCATATTCATATTCTATTAGTTCCTAAGATTCCATCTCTTGATCACCTTGAATACAATCATATTTATCATATTTTTCTACATCATAATCTTAAACCTCTTGGTGATGACTAATAGGATTAGTTGGCTTATTAGGAGTTTTGTACTTCTCATTAACAACTTCATCTTGTTTTTCTTGAAGTGCTAGCCTACCAAACTCTTCAAATTCCTTGAACATGTCCAATTAGGATTTCCACATGTCTTAAAGACCTCCTTGAACTTATTCATGAGACTCAATTATATCATCAACCATTGTGTTCTCTTTAAGATCCTTCTAATGCATGTATTCACTATGACTCAATTATATCATCAACCATTGTGTTCTCTTTAATATCCTTCTAATGCATGTATTCACCATGTCAATTGGCCAAGACAACAATCTTAGCACTCTCTTCATGTTAAATATTCACTGTCCAAACTAGATCAAAATGTTTCTAGATCTTCCCAAAAGGTAGTTTCTTCTTGGTTACTTGAAATCATGTCAAGCTCAATTTCAATCTTGACATTCTCTTGAGGGACAACAGGTTGGCCAAATGCTTCAAATTATTTAATAAACTCATGACATGGTTTTAAGTTATCTTTTTCAAGTTTTATCTTTTGCCCAATAGTTAAACAAGGCTAAGAGTTAATGTATGTTCAAGAAGATTTACCTCATGTTCAGTTACAACCTACTCAACTACTACATAGTCACCTTTCTCTTCATCAAGACTCAATCCATGAGAAACAGATTGGTCATCTTCTTCCTTCATGAAGAATGAAATCTCATTTACCCATTCAAGATTCAATTCATCATGTCTTTCTTACGCCATACCTAATTTTTACTCTTCTAGGAGGCTATCAACTTCTGAAACTTCATGTTGAAGTTTGATTTCATGCTCTAAAGGGATCACATGCTTGCCAAGGAAGTTCATTTATTCCATGAAACTATGATACAATTGTTTCCATGCCTAATCAAGATCTTCTTCTTCACTCTTTTCAATAGAATCGCTTTGACAAGAAGTTTTTGTCATGTTAGTTTACACCCCTCCATCACTATCATCTTTTTATTTATCTTTGAAGATTAATTTGTTTCCTTATTTATAAATAGGACTCTCCAAAAAGATCTCTTCATCATATACACTAGAAACACTCTCCTCATAACCTTATTAAAGTTCACTCGCAGCTGATTGATTTTCCCTTTCAAGGAGTCCAACCTCATCACCTAGTTTTGAAAAGCTCTCTTTCACATCTGAATGTCCATAATCTACCCTCAGTAAAATTGGTTCTCCTTCACAAAAAGAGGGGTTGGGAGTGAAAGAGACTTATTTGGCTTGCTTTAAATTTGATAGAGTGTCCTTCCAAGTTATGATTTTAGGGGGGGTTAGATTCATTGAAGGGTTCTTGGAGAGATGGAGAAGGGAATTTAATTAAGGATGATACATTATTCTTCTTCCACTCCTTAATAACTCTATCAAACTTTGAGATGTCTTAATCTTCATGGATAGCTGTAACTTGAAGGGTAGGTGAAGATCTTGAAAAACTTTAGAGATATCTTGACTTGACCTCCATACACTTCTCCTTTTCTTGAATTTGTATAGGCATGGGAGAAGGTTCCTTCCAAATATTAGGCATGAAATAAAAATCAATTTTAGTCCAAGAAAGTCTCAAAGATGGAATGGTTTTAGACTCTTGAGGAAGAGTGGGTAAATGTGACATTGGCATAGACCTCTCTTGATGACATATTACAACTTGGGCTAGTTTTGGAGCAAAAAAAGGTTGATGTGGAGTATGAAGAGGCATAAAAGATTGAATGTATTACATTTTTTACCTCTCTTCATGTATTAATCTATTCTCTAAACATTGAATTAGACCTCTTATTCCCAGCACTACATCAATTGGCAGATGTTAGTTTTCTTTCTCAATATCTACCCTACCAGTCTTAAGTGAATACAAGATATTCTTCATCATTTGAATGTTTTCATTTTTAAATAAGGGTTATATGCAATCAGTCCAAGTTTATTCTCTTTACCAATCCCCATCATTTTCATTTCCAAATTTATAAGGGTTTGTATAAAGTCTAAGAAATCTAGAATAGAATCAAACTGACTTTGACAAGGTTGATTAGAGGGACAAGTAGGTTACCAAAGAGGCTAAGTTGGACTGGGAGAGGTCATATAAGGTTATTGATAGCCTTGGTAAGGCTAACATGTTGTTTTTTGAGAGCTATTTGGGGTGAAGCCATGAATGCTATCAACCTAATATTTTGAATGTGAAGGTTAGAGTATGCATTTTGACCAAAAGAATGATTAGAATACATACCAATTTTATGATTTTAGACACTTGGGTTGCTTATACCAAATGAGATTCACATGGATTCTCCACTGATGCTTAGGTTCATGCCTCTAAAGGCTGATGTGTTAAAGTGCAGCATCAATAACTCTTCAATGGGATGCAATCCTTATCCTACCAAGTGTGCCAGAACTGTTATCATGAAAATTTGCACCCTTAAAGAGGTTAATCAAGCCTCCTCACTTAATTGATAGCATGGAGATATCTCTAGGTTTTGGGTGGCCTAATTAGTGAGGTAAATCTCTAGATAGGTATCTCCCTTGATGTTATCACCCTAAAAATACTAATATACATATTGATTGATGGCAAAAGGGAGAGAGAGTTGAAAGTAAACTAAACTAGGGAGGTAATGCACTAAATTAACACCCTCTACTTGAATACACTACACTAATAACATGAATTAGGCCTAAATATGATCACAATACTCAATAAGGACCTTTAACATGAGTATTTCAACATAGAGGTCATAGACAATGTGTTAAATAGAAGGGCTAACTAAGAGGTCTAAGGAAGAAACTAATGATTAAAATCCACTTCTAGACTATGCAAGGCTATCCAAACTCACCATGTGACCTGAAAGAATACAATCCATTTACAACAAGGTAGGAGAGGACAACTGAGAGAGAGTGAAATCACTACTACTAGTATTCATCAAAAATCACACAAGTACACTAATTTTATACATTTAAGAAGGTAAGGAATAGCTTCATTTAACATTCAAAGGCATAGTACAAATTTTTAGTTGAGTATGGCTTTGCCATACCCATCCAAATAATCCATAACAAGTTATTCAAGGTCACATATATAGAATAATGTGAGAAGGAGAGAGATAGAGGCATAAGAGAGGCATATTATAATTATCATCTCATAAGGAACAAGTTACAAGCAAGAAAACTATTAAAGAGCAGTCCAATACCATCTTCCTCACAAGTATAAACCTGATGTAATCTTCTCCCTCATAAATGGTGTCATGTAATGACTCTTTACCTTCTAGGATGACTCATCGACCTCATTTGAAACTAACCATTCTTGGTCTAGAAAGAGTTACAAGTCTATGTCTCACCATGTGTCACTCTTTATCATGATTTTTTAAGTCCTCCAATGCCATCCTAATATATTTAAATATATCCTTTATCTTTTTTAGGTTGAGGATAAATTTTTAAACTTATTGAAACTAATAGGAACCTACATTTCATTAAGAAAATTGTTTGGTTTATGTGGAGACCACAAAAACAAGTTTGTCTTTCCATCCTTGTCCTAGTTCATTGCTTAAAGACTACTATCAAAACTTAAAAAATATTAAACACCATTTATTTGATCATTTTACCTCTATTCATGCTCAAAACCATCTCCAAGACTGAGGTATAGGTGCATTAGGTCTAATAAAAACTCTTGATAGCATGTTTACTTACACTAGGTGTCTTGAACTCTCTAAATGATGTTGTAATCACTATAAATCCTCTTCATGAGTATTTATAAACATATTCCCTTTCCATATCTAGGTCTTATATAGTTTTAATATACTCCATCGGGTCTTACTCAGTCATATTTCATGAAAAGTCCTCAAGAAATACCTTTTTAGGCTTGCAACACTCATTCTTAGGTCAAAATCCATACAACCATACCTCACATGTGCCAAAATAATGAATATATCAAGTACCCAAGGGTTTTTATATGTTTTTAAAATATTTTTTAGGCCATGTCAATCCATTTTATGCACTTGTAAGGTCAATATTATCCATCGGGTCCATTGCAAGGTTTAAATAAGCCTATCATCTTAACAAATGATTCATAAAGGTGAGGGCCCTAATATATGAACCAATTACACAATTTTTTATTACATATGGGTCCAATCCTATGGATAATAGCTTTAATTCCCATGAAAATCCTCCTGCAATAACCAAACAAAAAACTAAATTCTCTTAGGTGGCAAACTAGAGTGTGAAGGTTGAGAGAGAGTTTTAGGCTAAAAAGGGCTATTTTGATGATTGTTTTGAGTTTAAAATGACCTATTTAGGTATATAAAACATCATAATGGATATAAAATTGATATTCCATCTATATCAACCTTCTCCTTTGGTCAATAAGCCTATATAATTTTAGGCTAGGGTTTGTAGGTAGATTTGTGTCTTTGACCCTAATAGCCTGCATCTTGCATTTTATCTTCACTCCAATTGGTTTAAACTTCATGGGATATTAAAAAAAGGTTTTAATAACATTATTAAACTCTTAATTATTAAATTTAATCATCAACAATCAAACCTTCTTCATCCTTTTGCATGCAAACCTGTGTATGCTCTTTCAAGCTTAACCAGGCTTCTTATACAAAACATTGCCTTTAGTCATATTTAAAACTCATTGTATATATTTTTTGAACTTATAATTTAATTAAGTATGGTATTTTACCCTCTTATATACTTCATTATTTCAAATATTAATCAATATTATTTTCATTAATTCACCTAAAGTCTACCTGTAAATGTTTATAGGCTATTGACTGCAAAGATGAAGGTAGATCCTTCCTTTAGATTTTTTGGCACTTTGATGGTCCTTGGAAGGTATTTTATATTTTTTTAATTTTATTTATAACTCCTATACATAATTATTTACCTTATTCTTGACATCACCATATGACATTTTCCTCTTAACTGCCTATAACCACTCTATAGGTGGTTATTAGGATTTTTGGTTATAGGTCACTAAAATGAGCTTTAATGGACTAGTCTAGTCTATTGATTATTATAATAAGGGTGATTAATTTTTTATTATTCTCACTATATTTTTTAAATCCCTTGTACATCCATCCAACACCACACAATCAATATTTCTTCCATTTAAGCCTATGGCAGACCTGTAGGTCTATATTTAGGCTTTTCATGACCATTCCAGTATTTCATTTGATTTTCATGACACTAAAAATTATTATGTATTACACAAAATATGATACTCATGAAACTATTCTCACTTGAAAATTTGAGAATAGATCATCCTAACCTACACATAGACCTGTAGGTGATTATATCTTCTCATTGAAAGCCTGCCACGACTCAAGAAGACTACTTTGTGTGATGAATGTAGGTTGAGTAGGGATGTAAAATAAGTGATAATATTTTTTAATACCATAATATATCTCTCCATGCATTTAAAACCCTTTTTTTAGCTCTCCATGACCTCAAGAGGGTCTATCTTAGACTGTAACCCACAACAACTCTTTTGAATGCATGATCTTCTCTCTCACTTCACTATTCTAGCTCATTTGATTCTTGGGAATAGTTTTATGTGGATTATATAAATATTAATAGGTTAAAATAATTTGATTATAGATCATTTTAAGTAAAAAAATTTTAGACTAATAAAAATCATGCCTGTAGGTTCTCTTCTAGGAGTGCAATTCACTCAAATGGAGGTTTCATTCTTGTTAATGCTAGCACATGTGAAAAAAATAATATAAAATTGTGTGATATAGATGATGTATCCTTTGATTATATCACATAAATATTAGTTTTCACCAATGATCTCAACAATGCCTTAAAAAGGTCTAAAAATTAGCCTATAGGTTTTGAAGTTTCTTTTATGCACCTTAACTTCTTGATGATTGTTCATAAAGTTAATGTGCTTAACTAAAAAACCAATGACACAAAGTGGAAGTTAATTTTAGTAATTAAAAATTTTTAAATTAGATTTAGTATAACCATAAATCATATCTAACTTATGTAATAGCATGCATCACAAAAGCATTCCTCGAATCACAGATATAATGAAAGCATTAAAATGGAGAGAACAAGAATCAATCACACAACACATATCTAACATGGTTCACCCAATGTGGGCTACATCCACTAAGAAATTTCTCAATATAAACTGTAATCAAAACACAAGACTATAATGAAATCTCACAGAGATAGAAAAATCTCTTGTAGAAAATGTTGCACCTGCACAATATTGCATCTCACAAGCTGCTAAACCACACCCTGAAATAAACACCTACACCTTTAAAAAACATCTACACTTTGACTCTAATCCTCAAAGCCACACCATGCAAACAAACCATCAACCTCTAAAGGCCACACCACACCTTGTATATATAGAAAATGAAAGAAAATCCATAAAAGGAGGAGAAATTGTGCCATGCTTATCCAAGATAAGAATCATCCATAAAGTACAACTCAGATCCACCTCATCAAGCTCATTTAAAATATCTCCCAAGAAGGAACATGCCAAAGATATAGTCTCCACCTTTTCAGGGATATTTTCCAATAACATGTGATCACAACCAATTCTTTGAAACAATGAAGGCATCCCCTTTTCCAAAAAACAACTAGCTCCCTAAGATCAAGGAAGTCAACATGGGAAAATGCATCTAAAAACTAACTCCACAAAATATATAAACATATAAATTAAAAAATATAAGGAATATTCCACTCACATGTGGATCAAGGTTCCATAAAAGGTGGAGTGGGGAAAAATGCACCCTCCACATTTTTGGAGCTCTCTAGGCCCCCAAAATGTATTCCTATGATCATGTGATAGCCTTAAAGGACTCCACACTCAACAGGTAATTAGGTTCCCATCCTATGGCCAATATCTCTGGATCTAAATCTCTCTCCTCAAAGTACCAACTGAAAACCTATTTCCTATCTTGAGCTGCCAAGAAGACCGGTGGAGAAATAGAGTGTGTTTTTGCACTATTTGGTTCTACACCTCCACCTTTTGTATGGATTTAGGCCTGAGAAGACCATGGGGACCTCTAGAAGAGTTTATACCTTTCCCACCAATAGAAACCCTCTCCAAAAGACCACTAAAATCATGTTTTTATCAAGATTCTAACTGTTCTACAATTTAAAACTACTGGAGATGGTGAACAAGGTGACTTTTCATCTTCTCATAACATGTACGAATGTGGAAGAGAGTGACAAAACATTTCATAACCTTATTTACCTCCATCTTTCTCAAAAACTCTTCATTTGTACATTGTAAAATCATAGATGGTCTATAACAAAGGGAAGTCCAATGTTAGAAATAAGTTACATAAGACATTTGGAGGATGTGTACAGTCAAGTAAAACATGATGCCATAACATAGGTGTTAAATGACTTAAATCATCCCTTATCCAAGGACAAAACCTTTATATTTGATTTTTACTAGTAAGTATCATTTCAACATTGGAATACATAATAAGACTAAAGTAATAAAAATCCTAAATCTTGTCAAAAATACCTTAAACTCTCCAAATTTATCGAAATACAATGTGACCCACTTACTAGTCTTTCTTCTTTGACCCATTTAGTTAGCTTTAGACCATGGTTGTCCTGAAAGAGTCACCACCTTGTCTTCTTGAGCATGATTACACATTGACTTGATTTCCCACGTACCTTAACTTTTTCAAACTTACCTTAAACAATGCTAAACACATAATGAATTCCATAAAGAATGGTTATCACATGACAATACCAAGTGACTTAACTCAACTACTAACTAGACCATCCTAAATGACCTTGTAAGATGCCAAGGAAGACACATTGTCTATCATCTTAGATCATTAATAACTAACACAAGACCTTCATAATGGCTATCAACAAAGTTAAGATCAAGGACATCAAAGTTTTGAATGATCCTCACTCATGGTAGCCAATTTTTCACTATCACTCTCTTTTGCTCCCTGCCAAATTTCTTTCAAATCTTGTATAGTTTGACTAGAACATTTATTGATTTTAAATTATGTGATAATATTTTACCTATTGTAGTTATACTTGATTAATATTTCTATAAAATATGAATTCCAATATATGACCATGCAAAGCTCCAATTATTAGTTCACACTTATTTACCACATCATCGGTAATTCCTTTGGCCTCCCACTTCATGTCGCAAGAGAGAAAATATTTTTTTGGGTCTATAGACTCATCATAGGGTACGATATTGATAATGGCTCCTAATTGAGGAACCATAATGACGTTTCTCACATGTATTATAATTGGTTGAGCTAAATTATTGGTATCTATAAATTTTTTGTAATTGAGTCGAATAACTTTAGATTTTAGGGCTTGATGTGTCCCCACTAATTTTAGTGGTGAAATGGTCTCTGATGTATCCTCATCTTTCAAGACCTTTTTTTGTGTGATGAACTCCCTTACTTGTGCAAGAATTATGGGATCTATCTCTTTCAATGCTAATACAAAGTGTGACTTCACAACATGCTACCTTTTGAGCCTTGATATCTTTCTGGTGAATCTCTTTTGTGAATGGTCCTTTCCCATCCTCATCTTCCAAAGTGTTATTATAATTACTATGATTCTTAAAAAAATTAGTCTTAGGGAATTTTTGCTCCCAAGGTAAATGATCTGTACTACCAGAAACATATTTCTGTACGCTTGAACCTATGCTAAGTCTATGACTATATGAAAATCTTATTTCTCCTCCATGGAATACTCTTTTATATGTCTGTGAACCCTCATCTACTTGATTAACTTCCACATTGTTTTCTTCCTCTTTTTCTTTTGTTCAATCATCCTCATCCTCACATCATATATCCAAACTAAGCCTAGGATCCTTACTCCTCCCTTCATCACCTATGTCTTATTCCATTCTTTCCTTCTCACTCTTGTCTTATATGCTACTATAACTCCTTATTCTATTCACAACTTCCTTGGTCTCAGTTTGTTATTACACCATTTCTATTATTGCAGCTCTATTTCTAACTCTAGATTCTTATTCTAATTTTTCTCTTCTTGGGTCTCCATTTTTTACTCAGGTTCAAACTCTACCTTTTTATTATCTCACCATTCACCCTTCTTTCACACACATTCCCATAGCACCCGAAGTGACTACTCTATTCTGATCAGAAAAGGCACCATGGCCTTTTATATATCCAACATCTTGATTAACAAAGGGATTTATTGTAAAAATTTACCTTTGATCCCCCTAATAAACAAATCCTTTACCATTTCAAATGTTATATACCCTTTTACTATGAACTCAGTTATGTATCCATCGATGCTAGTAATTATCCAGTGATTAATCTTGTGAGTCCAACTATTATCCAATTTTTTTAGCTACTCTATCTTTTATTGATTCCATGAACATTTGACCAAATTTCTTGATGAGGTTTGGGTTAAAACTGATAAACCACTATTTTTTCATTAAATTATGATTTTATTCTTTAATTTGTGCATTTTTTTTTAATTTATTTATTTTTGTCCTTTTAGCCTAAAATTTAATAATTATTATGGAGAATGCTAAATTTTGGTTATTCGTGGTGTAGCATTGGGTTTCTAAGTGGTGATCCTAAGGTGTTTTTTGCATACTTGAATAAGGGCCATAGAGGCTATAATGGACACTAACTGCACTAAATTTAATGTGTTACTGTATTTTTTATTTGGAACCATTTACTTTCAGGAGGTGAAAATACACCTTATAACTTACAACAATGATGTTTATCCTAAACAAAGGGAAACTGCATGAGGAGACTAATATGTCTATTTGAATTAAAATTGAATTTATACAAGGATAGTATTTATAGAGATACATGTATGCAGAATTGAATCAATAATTTTGTTTTGTTTTTTAGTGGTGAATTCTTT
Source organism: Torreya grandis (assembly GCA_037957365.1). Taxonomy (NCBI): domain Eukaryota; kingdom Viridiplantae; phylum Streptophyta; class Pinopsida; order Cupressales; family Taxaceae; genus Torreya; species Torreya grandis. The sequence continues at coordinate 424,305 of JARHVA010000293.1, forward strand.
ATCAATATACAAAATAAATTCTTTTATAAATCTCATTAATTAAATGAATTTGGGTATCAACGTTTATTTTGTCTTATATATGTATTCCTTTTTGCTAGATGGATATAGAGGAGTGAGGTCTAAAAATAGTTCTAATTCTATAGTAAAATGTTTCAATTGTATGATAGACAAGTTTAATTTTGATCCTTAAAAAAATATAATGATAAAGTTTGTGGAAAATGCAACAAAAAAACTAATACACCCCAAGCATTAAGGCTATATTTATATTTTTAGATGGTCATACATTTATGTGATGTATCTATATTCAATATTTGTGTGATTTTTAATTTTTTTCAACCTTCAAACTAAATGATTACAAATTCTTGCCAAGTTGATATTCTATGAATACTTAGGCTTTACATTTTTTTAGATTATGTAAAGATAGCATATGTGTGGTAAATAAACTAGTATAGGAAATATCAAGTTTCTTGTACCAAGAATAATACATGGTCAAAATAAAGAGCATCTACCTACCTAAAATTAATCCTTTCATTTTCTGAATTATACTAAAGAATGAATATAACATGCTAATATATCTTTACACATGCTAAGAACTAAAACACATCTCAAATTTATATCCTAAGGTTTAGGGTAGGTTAAAATATTATCAGTACCTGATTCCTACAAGGAATTGGCACTCTATACCCTTGTTTATTTTATCTTTCATTTTCTATTGAAATTATGCCTTCTAGTCCAAAATATGAAAGACATTTTTGCACTTGCATTGTTATCATAGCGATGACATTGTATTCCTATAATGATTTAAAAATGGTCTGGATCTCCACATGGTTCCTTTACACATGAACTTTTATTTTATCTAGCATTTACACAAACTTCCTACATTGTGAGAGATTTGTGATCAATGCACTAAACTGTAAGGGCTCTAAAATTACCTAACCTACTTAAACTTATTAAACCAAGACTATAAAATCACCTTCCATTACTTTTCAACCATTTACAATATTCTACTTGAGTGTGTCAAATTATTTTTTCGCTGAAGTGTAGTCTAGGTGATAGATGTATTTAATGTACCTTTGTAGCTTGTGAGTATTGTTCCTTTCTTGATCAACCTCCTTATCTTAATTTTCTTCCATCCCACCTCTACTACTCTTCTTCCTAAGCCTTCTTTTCTAAAATCTCATTCTCTTCCTTATCTTTTCATTTTTGATAAGCCTTTTATTTCACATCCTCCTTCATTGTGCCTTTGGGTCGAGCTTAACCAACAAACATAAACTCAGGTGCATTTTGGCATGGCTCTGAGTCCCACCATTCACTAAATAGTCATACCATAATAGACTAAACTTATTCATTTCTAATTGATGGTGTGGCATGACTTTTTGGAGAGTGGTTATGGTGGTGGTTTGGAGAGTTGTTGACTATTCCAAAAAAAAAAATTAAAAATCCCACTCAAACCACCACTTACCTAAATAATATACCAACTATTGAATCTTTTGATTTGAGTACAATAAATATAAAATCTCAACATGGCATCTCCAACTAAAATTTATTATTTTTGTTCGCATTCTGTCCAAAGAAACAAAAATAACACCACCATAAAGTCAAGATGGATTCAAGATACACTTGAAAGTTAGAAATTAAGTACTTATATTAAATTTATTTCAAATTATAATAGACCTCTAAATTTTAGAAAAATATAAGGTAAAAGTGAGATATCTGATGTTTAATGTTGCTAACAATTGGGAAATTTTGGAGGAGAAGACTGAGGCCATGCTAAAAGTTGTAAAAGAATATGCACACTCAACTTTCATCGCTCATAGGGCTGATATGTAATTCAAGAGGAGGCCTCAATAGTTGATTTTAGTGTAGGAGTTTCAAAAATGATACAGACTATTAGCTCAGAGACATTAATCTCTTAAAGATGAAATTAGGTTGAAAGAAGATGAAGACCAAACCCCAGATTGTGACAAGGATTTAGAAAAGCTAGAGATTAGATCTAGTTGTTTTGATCATGTTAAATCTTCACAAACATTATTTCTTCAAGATATACAAGATATTACTGAGCTCTTATTTTACATGAATTTTTAGGCCAAGGATTTATGAGATACATACATTAAATTGGATTAAAAGATAGAGTGGAAAGTTAGTGAGGAGAATCTCCAGGTAGATAAGAAAGGGAAAATCAAAGATCCAACTAACTGTGATGGAGATGTAAGAGAGGATTCAAGAATATTCAACATTACTTGTGATTCTAAGGATAATTTTTTTCATTTACACACAAAGATATTGAGCCTCCAAGTGAAATTTAGTGAAGAAAGAAAGAAGAATATGGAGGTAAGTGCAAAGATAGAAGAATCATAGAGAGAGAATGGTTGCAATTTGTGATAGCAACCATTCTCTCCTTAGTAATATGGATAAAATGGAGTCAACTCTCCTCTATGATAGCAACCTTAATCGATCACCATAAAAAACTTTTCAAATCATCCCTTAATAGTACATAACCAAGTGTAAGGGGGTATTCTCATATATAACTTTAGAAGTATATTTCCTTTCCTTCTAATGTAATTAACTACTTGCATAAGATATTGTATGAAATATCACCATAACACAATGGTAATGTTTGGATCTTGAATTTATCCACTTAAATAAACTTGATACTTATATTTTTTTAAGCAATAGGGTGTTGGATTTCGTTTGTCCTATTGTTTCTCTTCATATCTTTTTTGTATGCTTGCACTTAGAGTTAATTTATATTTGATACATAAAAACTACCATGCATATATTGTTCATTATTATGATATATCTTAAAAGTGTAGATGCACTCTAATTTTTTAAGAAAATTTTGATAAGAATATAGAGTTTTAAGGTTTTTCCATAGTGCTAATATCATTGTAGATGTAATATAGATGAATGGTTTACTTTAAAATGCAATTTAAAACTATTACACATATTTAATTAAGTCTATTAATTTTTAAGATAACACTTAATTTTAATCCAAATCAATAATTAATTAGGAGAGGATGATTATTTTGATTTTTAAGGAAATCTAAAATTAATCCCAAGCTTTTGTTGCTAGATAGTGAGAGACCTAAAAACTCATCATGACATGAGCTCCTCCTAAGAATTACACAGTCCATATTTGTAAGTCAAAAACTATGCATTTTACATTTATATAAATTGAAAAATAGTCAAAAATTGATCTGATGAATGCATTCATTACATATGATCTCTAAATACCTCATTCAATATTTTGAAACTTTGCACCAATCACTAAGAAATTTCTCTTCTTCATCAAATCTTAATAGAGCAGCTAGACCTATAAAAGATAAATAAATTAATTTGTTTTGGGGATTTTAATAAGGATTAATGAGGATTTTAAGCATTGAAAACTTTTCATACCCTTCAATATCATAAAATATCAAAAATAACATGCTAAGAAAAATTCAATTCAGCCAAAAATTTAAGCATGATGTAGTGTGTCACTACAATGAATTTTAGTCTAAGATAGATGATCTCTAAATGATTGATCTCATTTTAATCTTATGATAGTAAATGTTGGATGTCTATTATGTTTCCTTAGATTCTTGGTTGTTTTTCTCTATATGCTTGGATGTACTGAATGCACTAAGGAACATGTGTATTCATATACTTCTTGAGTTCAAATTAGAACCATTTTGCCACAAAAATTGACATCAAATGAGATTTAAAAAAAATGGCATGATGTAATTACTAACCCTTGGGAAGTTATAATGGGTAGAAAGACCCCAAATCCCTAGAAATGTAGTGTACATATTTTTAAGAAAACCATATCTAAAATATATGAATACAAAGACAAAGGAGAGAGAAGGGAGAGATATGAGAGGAGAGAGAAAATAGAGGGGAGCATGAAATAAATGACCAAAATATGCAAATAAATCCCAATATTAACCAATAATTAAAAAAAAATATAGGTACCCTCAAATAGTACTAGTAAATAACTATGGGTCATTTTTAGGTCTCAACATGATTCCCCACTTTTTGGTGTGTGTGTGGGGGAATACATAAATCAAAGTAAAATAGGTAGAGGGTGGATACAATATTTTGAACCTATTGAAACTTTTGCAAAAATATCAAATTAGGTCGATTATTGTATATTATTATTTTTAGAATAGCCAAATTAGATCAATTATTATACAAGTCAGTGATTATACTTATTATATATTACTTCTCTGATTTTAATATTCCAACACTTTAACACCTAGGGTTTTACACACCATAAATCCCTTAAAAGTTAAATCAGATATTATTAAATTTAGATTCATGAAGGAGATGAGTGGAAAACAACATTAAAGACTAGGGATGGCTTATATGAGTGGATGGTGATGCCATTTGGATTATCTAATGCACCCAACACATTTATGAGAGTGATGAACACAATACTATGAGATTACACTAGCAAGATTATGGTGGTTTATTTTGATGATATTTTTATATTCAAGAAGACTAAAGAAGAGAACTTGAGGCATTTGAGAATGGTATTATAACTATTAAAAAAGGATAAGCTCTATAAAAATTTGAAGAATTGCAATTTTATGTAGAATAGTTTGGTATTTTTATGATTTATAGTTTTAGCAAATGGTGTATAAATATATGAAGGAAAAGTAAAGCAAATTTTTGAGTGGCCTATTCCAAAGAGCATTATAAAAGTAAGAATTTTCCATGGTTTAGCAAATTTTTACTAGAAGTTATTAAAAAATTTAGTAGTATTATTGCATCAATAATAAATTACATGAGAGAAAAAGAATTTTTGTGGACAAGAGCAACAACAAAAAGCTTTGAGTTTTTTAAGAAGAAAATTATAGAAAAATCCATTATCAAATAGTAAAAAGTATTTAAGGTTTATTGTGATGTTTCACATATGGGAATTAGTGTTATGTTGAGTTAAGAATGAAAGCCAATAGCATATTTAAATGATAAATTGAAGAAGGTAAGAAAGAATTGTTATACTTATGATGTTGAATTTTTTGTCTTAGTACAATCATTAAGACATTAGAGGCATTACCTAGTGATTAAGGAGTTTGTCTTATTTATAGATCATGAGGCTTTGATATATGTGAACACTCAAAAGAAGTTAAATAGTAGACATGCAAAGTGGGTGTCTTTCTTGCAGGGATATATTTTTACTTTGAAACATAAATCAGAAAAGTAGAATCTGGTAGCTGATGCTTTGAATAGGTGAGTGAGGTTGTTAACTACTATGGTGAGTGAAGTAATTAGATTTGAAGTTATTAAATAAGTATATGATAATGATCCAGATTTTGAAAAAATAATTGAGCAATGTAGGAATCCATTAATAGGTGAGACAAAAAATATTTATGATGAGTGTATTATATAGGATGGTTATCTCTTCAAAGGGAAATAATTATGTATTCTAGATGGGTCTCTAAGAGACAATATTATAAGATATTTGAATAGTGTTGGTTTGGCTGGACATTTTGGTAAGACAAAGACAATAGCTTTAGCAAAAGAAAAGTATTTTTGGTCAAAGATAAAGAGAGATATGACAAGATATGTTTCAAGGTGTAGGATATGTTAGGTGGCTAAAAGACATGCACAAAATATAGGGTCATACATATCGCTACCTATTCTAAGAGGATCATCGATAGATTTGTGAATGAATTTTATATTGGAGTTATCAAACACATAAAGAGGTAATGATTAAACTTTTGTTGTTATAAATAAGTTCTCTAAGCTATTTTATGTTATTGAATGTAATAAAACCAATGATGTCACTAGACTTTTAGAAATATTTGTTATGGATGTTGTGAGATTGCATGGTGTTCCAAAAACCATTACATCAAATAAAGATACAAAATTTCTATGTCATTTTTGGACTTTATAAAATAATATAAGAATTAATCTACAATACAATAGTGCATACCACCCACAAATAGATGAAAAAATAGAAGTTGTAACAAGAGCTTGATAAATTTGTTGACATGCATAGTTAGAGAGAATTCCAAGCCATGGGACTTGGCTTTACCACACGCTAAGTTTGTATATAATAGTTCAATGAATAGATCAATAGAAAAATCAGCATTTCAAATTTTTTATAGGATAATTCTTATAGATGTTTTATACTTGGTGTAGTTACCAATAGAAGAACAATTTAGTGATGATGCAAAAGCATTTATAAAGTATATATAATAGTTGTAAGAATAAGTGAAGAAAAATCTACAAGAAAGTAATGAAAAATATAAAGTAACAACATATGTAAAAAAAAGGTCAAAAATATTTGAAGAAGCAGATTTAGTGATTGTTTATTTGAGGAAATAAAAATTTCCAATAGAGACATACTAAGTTGAAGTATAAGAAGATTGGTTTGGATAAAATTGTGAAAAAATCAATGGCAGTGCTTATGAGGTGATTTTACCACAAAATATTGATATCTCTCTAGTATTTAATGTTTCATATTTATATGATTTCCATGGAGAAGATGGTGAAGGGGGAGAATATGAACTACATTGATAGCAACAGATACCAAAAAAGAAGAAAGCAAAAATAGTGTAGGTTCTAGATAAGAAGATAATGAATATAAGGCAATGAAGTTATAACAAGTATTTGGTACAATGGAAAGAATTATAATAGAAAGATAATACTTAGATAACATAATGGAAGCTAAATAATATTGATAAAAATAAATGGCAGTATTAAGTTGTTTTCAACTAAAGAAAAATGATGCAGAATCCAAACTTATGGATGCCATAACTTTCAATCTTTGACTCCATTTGATATCTCATTTATGCTAAAACAACTATCTCAAAATGTTTAATTTAGCCATAAACATCCCTATCCACTTAGGGAAGTTTTCAAAAAAATCTAGAGGCCATACATGACCATCTAAAAGTCCGAGACCAAATTTTAATATTTTTTCAAGTTTTTTCTATTTTTAGAATTAATGTATTTTATAACTAGATATAAAATTTAGTTCAAATTTCATTTGTTGGTTTAATTTAAATTGTTTAAAATATATGTGGAGATATTTAGAACTACTCGCATTTGCTTGTAAAACTTACTAAAAATAGCAATTGCTAAAAATAATAAGGTAATTTTTTTAGTTTTTTAGATTTTCAACTTCTACATGTCAACTCCAATTCTGAGTTGAATTTTATTTATACTCTTATATGTAATTATTTTATTCATTCAATTTAAATCAATACAAATTATTATTTTCTAAATTCCATATCCTTTACCTATTAAATTTTTTTATCTTGATATTATTCAAATTCATTATACTACTACCCTTATTTTTACTAATATAATAATACTAAAATTGTAAATATAAATTAGATATAAATAATTACACGTAATTTTTATCATTTACTAAGGTGACACCCCCGTGATCTCATTAAGAGACTCCATTTCAATATGAAATTATTCATACTACAAAATATTTATGCAAACTCACTCAACTCCTTGCACTTTATCTAGCCCTTTCATGGATATGTTTAGCCATTTATCCTTTTTCTCTATGATTATCCTATCAACGATGAACATTTGATCCAAACATGGATTTGCATAATGACTAAGCTCCCACATAAATTTAAATCACTTATTTTATACATGAATAAGTTGAAAATAAGAAATCTAACAAATCTCGTCAAATCTACATCTCCACCAAACGTCCACATCTCTTTTCCACTCTAAAATATGAGCTCCTCATGTTTTTTTATAATGTGATTGTCGATGTGGAAATTTCAGCATACATTAGTTAAAATTAAGATCAAAATGTATTTTAAAAAATTAAAAAGGGTATTAATGCTCAATATAGCTGAAATATCAATGTTTTGAACTCGTAATCATAATAATTATAGAGGAAATATAATCATTACAATATATTTTGTTGTTTGAATTTAGTGTTTTTCTTGGAGTATTTTTAGTACATATATGATTTTGTATTATTTTTAATAATTTTTATCATTTAAAAGCATGTTAAAAGCATGATAATATAATATTTATTGAACCCACTTAAATTTTAATATAAATTTTTTAAGTTCATTTTATTTCCTTAAAATTTTATATATTACAATTATTTTAAAATACAAACAATAAATTATGTTTTGTATGTTATAATTGGCATATCAAAACGAGTAGAAATATTAAATTAAAATCAAGATAACACATTGAATTCATTCCAAACTCCCAATCTTGACACTTAATATATATGTGAGAAGCATTCTAACATTTCATACATCCAACTTTATTTAAATCTACATTTTTAAGTAAAATTCTAAACATTTATTGACATATATTTTTACATTTAAATTAATGTCACCAATTTACATATTATTTAAAATGTATTTTTAATCGTAATATATACCAAAATATATTAGAGTACCTTTATTTATGTTACAATTTAATTGTAATGTATTTATTTATATTATAATAAAAAGTTTAAAGTAGTGTATTGTATTCACTATTCCTCTTCTTTTTAACAAATACTTTAAAATATTTATGTAAACTAATTGGATCTCCTTAACTTAAAATATTAATATAATTAGAATATTTATTAGAATTCATTTTGAGATAATTTTAAAATATGAATAAAATATATATAAATAAATCAAATTTGATTTATAATCAAAATAAATCATTTTTACTGCACCTTAAATTCTCTGTACTGTTGTTTATTTTATTAAATATTTTATTTATTTTTGTTTTGGATTCAATTCAATAAGGAAATCTATTTACCACATTTTTGAAGTATTTGTTAGTAGGTTAATCTAATTCAATTATAATATTTTATATATATTTTTTGGATTCAATTCAATAAGGAAATCTATTTACTACATTTTGAAGTATTTGTTAGTAGGTTAATGTAATTCAATTATAATATTTTATATATATTTTTTGGATTCAATTCAATAAGGAAATCTATTTACCACATTTTGAAGTATTTGTTAGTAGGTTAATGTAATTCAATTATAATATTATAATTGAATTACATTAACCTACTAACAAATAATTCAAAATGTGGTAAATAGATTTCCTTATTGAATTGAATCCAAAACAAAAATAAATAAAATATTTAATAAAATAAACAACAGTACAGATAATTTAAGGTGCGGTAATTTTTAGTCAGACACCAATTATTCAACGATGGAATCTAAATTGCTTGATAAAACAATTGTCAAATGAGGTTTGAGAGCTTGATTTTTTTAATTTGAAAAGAGTCAAGTTTGGTTGGTAAAGATTGCTGGCTCACTTAAAAAAATTATCAAGATTCCATGTTATTGAGATAGGGTACAGTTTTGGCTGAAAAAGATATTCTTCGTAACCTTAATACTAAAACAGGGTATGCCCTATTTTTTTGGGGGTAGTATACAAAAGTTCAAGTTGAACACAAACACACATATACATATATATCAAAAACAATTACAAACTTCTATCTTGATACAGTTACTATTGTTACGATCTTTTTTAAAATAATACACTATCACTGTATTCTGTTGTCTTGATCTAATAGATTGTTCCTCTATTTTTATTTGGTGAATATATGCTACTCCTGTTCACAGTGCTGTCACACACATGCTTCTTGTATTCTGCACCTACTTTTGTTGTTCACATGCTTCTTCGCTCAGATTGCTGTCTTTATTTCTCTTTCTGCCTGTTGCGTATTTCTTTTATTTTTTGTCCAATGCAATCACTATATTTTTCTTCCATTCGTTGTTTTTTTATTTATGTTTTTCTCTTTTGTCTTCACCTACCTCCCTACATTCCTGCTTAGCTTAAACGGTCCACCAGATATTCAAAAAAATTAAAATTATGTATTAAAAGTGTTGGTGAATCCCAATGGTGGAAGAAGATTTCTAGAGCAGGGCAAAACGTTGTCAGTAGTAGATAGTGGGGAAATTATAAAATTTTAACACTTCCTCTTAATCTTGACTTTATTTTTTTATGTTTTATAGAATGTTTTTCAACTCACAAATCATCTTGAAAGCTTCTTTTTAATTGTCTATATGTTTTTAGAGTTTTTTTTATACAGTTCTAAAACCAAACTTTGCATCTCTAGAGCCAACATGTGCATTTATAGGGGTAGTCTACATCTTCGGAGTCAGATTTGTGACTTTTGGACCAAGTTTGAAGATATCTAGAGCTAGCTTGTGGATCCTGGACCCAACATATGAACTTATGGAGTTAGTGATACTGTATCTATGACCCCTAATCTCTCTCTTAAATGCTCAAAACTATATTTTCATAAAGTCAGTGAATATGTTAGTAAGTTGTTTCTCAAACTTGCAAAATTTGAGATTTATCTCAAATTTTTCAACTAATCTCTAATAAAATGATACGTGATTGCTATATGTTTTCTTCTACCATGAAAAATGGGATTTTTTGACAAGGCAATGTAAGATATGTTGTCATAAAAGATCATTGATGTTCCTTTCTACTCTTCATAAAAATATGATAGGATTCTTCTAATCCATATGGTTTGACATGTCATTGAATTTGCTACTATATACTTAGCTTCAACCATGAAAAGTGAGACAATAAGTTATTTCTTTAAAGCTCATGAAATGGCTCCTAGCCCAATATGAAAAATATATCCCAATGTATTCTTTATATCATCAAGACTACCAAACCAATTATTATTTGTATATCCTACTAACTAAAACTCATATGTTGTTGGATACATAATTTCATATTCTCTAGTGTCATTAAAATACCTAGAGATCCTTTTGTCTGCTTGTCAATGTATCTCTTTCAGTGTCTCCATGAATCTAGAAATGAGGCTAACTACATACATGATATTCAATTTAGTTTTAATCAATTACATTAAACTTCCCACCAAACTCTTGTACCATGTGGAATTCATGTTATTACTATAATCTTCTCCGTGAAGTTTTAGACTTGTTTTAGCTGGGGTTGATCTTGGTTTGTTTTTCAACATCCTAAATCTCTCCAAAATATTTTTTGTGTACTTGCCTTGGCATATATAGATACCATAATCTATTTTCTTAACTTCTATGCCAAGAAAATACTTTAAGAAACCTAAATCAGTAATCTCAAACTCTTCATGCTTGATTTGAACTCTCTTATATACTCATTTGTATTTCTAGTAAATATTAAATCATACACATATAAAACAACAATCAAAATACCTTCATTTCTTGCATTGATGTAGAGAGTGGGCTCATTACCACTTTTTCTAAAGCTATTATTCAACAAGTATGAATCTATTCAGTTGTACCATGACCTTGATGTTTGCTTGAGTTTATACAATACTTTATTCAACCTATATACATTGTTCTCATGCCCTATAATCTCATGACTAGGGATCTGTCCCACATAAAACTCTTCTTATAACACTCCATTCAATAAGGCTGACTTGACATCTATCTGATGCACCTTCTACTTTTGTTGAGTAGTTTTGTAATGATTGTTCCCGTTGTTTCTAGCTTTGCTACAGGATAAAGTGTTTTATTTTAGTCACATCTAGGGCATTATTTACAAAATTTGAAAACTATCATTTTCTTATGTATTTCAATCTTATCTTCGATGGTGGTTTTGGCTTTGTAAACCCACTTCACTCCATTGACCTATTTTACTGCTAGAAGGTCTACTAGATCTCATATTTGATTTTTCTTTATTGTATGCATTTCTTCATCTATTCCTTCACACCACATGTTGTTTTGGATTGTTTCTTCAAAATAGATATGATCAACTACTAAAAATAGAGAAAACTTCATAGTTTCTTCCTCATTTTCTTCTTTCTTTGATTGTTATATGTATTACAACCTCCTTGTCCTGCCCAAGTGCTGACTTGAGTTGGAAGATAATGAAGTTGACTCATGATTTGATCATTGTGCTCTTTACTAGTTGTTTCCACTAGATGAATCAACCCTTTATGAAATAAGGATCCAACTTGGTGTATGAGTGGTTATACTACTTGTTGGTTCAGTTTCAATAAAGTGTCCACTTGCCCTTGTTTGCACTTGATGATCTTATTATCTAATAACCCATAATGCATCCTTTATCAACTAAACATCCTAGTTGATTATTAGTTTTTCCATTACAATATTGTACAACTAGTAAGCTTTTAATTGCTTAATATATCCAATGTAAATGCATTTCTCTCCTTTGTCATACCACTTTGATCTTTATTATTTGGGTGCATGTGCATATGCCACACATCCAAACACTCTAAGGTGTTCAACACTTGGTTTTTGGATACTCCATGGATCTTGAGGGATCATATCTCTAACACTCTTAGTAGGAAAGATATTGAGCAAATATATAGTTATTTCTATAGCTTCATGTCAAAATTCATTAGACAATCCTTTCACCTTTAGCATGCTCCTTGTCATCTCTTGGATGGATTGGTTCTTCCTCTCGACTATGTCACTTTGATGTGGTGTATAGTTCTTTGTAAATTTCTTCTTGATGCCATTGTCCTTTCAAAAATTCATAAACTAATTTGAGATTTATTATCCCCCTCTGTCAGTTTTCAAAATATTTATATAATAGTCACTCTACTTCTAAACCATGGCCTTGAACTACTTTAAGATTTCAAATGTCTTTGATTTGTTCTTTAAAAAATATACCCATGTTTTTGTACTAAATTCATCTATGAATGTAATAAAATACCTATTCTTGGATAAGGAGGTAGCCTTCATGGGGCTACAAAAATCTGAATGTATTAATTCAAGAGGATCTCTAGCTCTCTATGACTTGCCCATGGTAAAGGCACTCTTTTGTCGCTTCCCCAATATGAAACCTTGACACACTTTGTTTGGTTGTTCTCTAAGTGGAAATTATATCACCATTTACTTCTTGTGAAGAATATTCAACCCACTAAAACTCAAATGTCCATACCATAGATGCCAAATGGTAGTTGCATCCACCACCATTATTTTAAAAATTATTGTGAGCTCACTTTACATCTTCAAGGGAAACATTCTATTACTTGTCAACTTGACTACTAAAATCTAGCTATTGCATCCACTTCTATTATAAATGATTTATTCTTCATCTTCAAATCTCACCCGATATCCTTTTCAGACAACTTGTCTAATCTTGATTAGGTTGTACTTTAACTCTGACACATAATATACATCTTGAATTTGTCTCGTCACCTTATTTGGTGTGAATAAAAATGCTACATTTGCCTATGATAAATATCTTCTCATTTTTTCCCTTCTTCACTTCTAGTTTTATTGATTCATCAATGATATTGAGCATCTCTTTATTTTCACTCATGTGGTTACTAAAACCACTATCCAAATACCAAATTTTTCTATTACTTTGCTCAACTATACTGCATTTTATAAACAAGTTTCCCCCTTTCTCACTCCTATTGAAATTCCATCCTCTTTTTCCTTAAATAAATTTGGGTTTTACATATTCAAACCATATTATTTATTTTTACATTCACTTGCATAAGGTCAATACTTATTGTAATAATAACATTATACATTTTATTTATCATACATTTGTCTAGAACCACCTCTTGAAGTGTTGTTGATTCTTCCTCTTCCTCTTCCATGTGATTCTTGATCATTAAATTTTTCACATTCTTGACTACAACACATTCTTCCTATACCTATTGTGTTTGTTTTTCTCCCCCTACCTCTCACATTTACATTTTACTTGAAGGTTTGTTCACGAGAAGAGGTGGATGACCTATTCAAATGTTGTTAATGGGTTTTCAAGGATCCCATCAATTTATCAACTATTATTTGTCTCAAGTCTTTAGACTCTTCAATTGCAAATATTGTGTATCAAAATTAATTGGAAGGCTCATCAAAACCTTCTCTATAATTTTATGGTTTTCATGAGCATCAACCTTTGTCTTAATTTGATTTATTATGCTCATTATCCTCATGAATAAGTCATTGATAGATTATAATTCTTTCATAATTTAAGTCTTAAAATCCCTTCTCAATAGTTGAAACTTGACTAAATTCACTTTTTCACTACCTTGATATGCATTTTTTTAAATGTCTCATGTTTGCTTAGAATGGATAGTTGTTACTATCCTAGGAAAGACTAAATCAGCCAGTATCTTTTGAATGTAATTTAGAGCCTCATCATCCTTCTTTCTATTATTTTTCAACAAATTTTTTGTGATTGAGGGAGGTCATTGAATGTTGATTGGTCTTCTACCTTTGTATGTCCATCCTCTACAAGTTCCCATAGTTATTGAGAGAAAAAAATATTATGCATCATGATGCACCATACATCATAGTTATTACGATTTAACATTGGGGTTTTTACCATGAACTATTACTACTGGTTGTCATCTTCAATAGACCTTAAAAACCTTAAGGCTATAATACTAGTTGTTAGAAATTAAAACCAAGTTGGGTATCGCTAAAACTAATTATGATAAAAGATGAAATTAAGTAACCTAAAGATGCAGCTATTGCATATTTCCAGATCCATAAAATAATGCAATAAATACACTAAACAACAAGCTTAAAAATACTAAAATAGGGTCTGCCTTATTTTATATAGTAGTATAAAAAAGTTTCTCACACACACACACACACACACACACACATTTCTATAAACAGTTTCATGATATAATAATTATTATTATTATAATCATTTAAAAAATAGTATACTATCCTTCTACTCTACTATCTTGATATAATATGTTGTTCCTCTATTTTTATTTGTTGAATATATGTTGTTCCTACTCAGACTATTATCACACACATTCTTCTTGAATTTTGAACCTTCTAAATTTTATATTCACATGGTTCTTTCCTCCAACAATTGCCTTTACTTATCCTTTTGCCTATTGCATATCTTCTTATGTTTTCTCCCATTCAATCACTATATTATCCTTGCATTCATTGTTATTTATATATATCTTCTTCTATTTTGTCTTAACCTACCTCCCTACATTCTTGATCAACTCAAAAAGTTTACAAGACTTTCAAATTTTAGAAAAATGTGTATTAAAAGTGTTTGGTGAATGAAAATGGTAGAGGGAGATTTCTGGAGCATGACAAAACATTGTTAGTGGTAGATAGGGGAAAGAGTATAATATTTTAACATAAATTTCATGAGATGAAGTGACAAAGCTATTATGATATTAGGGTTTCAAAATGTAGATAGAATTTATAATTAGTCAATGGTTGTTGAGTATAGACAAGTTAAAGGAAAGGCCATCTAAGTTTAACTCTGTTCAATAATGGAAGACACATTTATGCCCCATTGTCTCTACATTGATTTGTTTATGATATATAGCCTCCTTATCCCTTATCAACTCTAGTTATATCTTTATGGATCTAACCATGGAGGTGAATAAAAATGTCACTAAAGGTGACTACTATAGCAATCTTGTTTCTATAAGGATATTAGTCAATATTAACCTTCTCCTCTAATAGAAGGTAGTAGTAAATTTGGAAAGATAAGTAGAGATATCCACTTAAGTCTATATATGTTCCCCCTATGTCTCTGTGAGTAATGATATAAATAAAAATCAAGCTATAAGTTCCAGTTCATGTTTTTTTAGTTCTAGTGATTATATTTGTGAGCAATGTAGGATGTTAGTGTAAAGAACTGAGCAACCTATCCAAGCACTCTAGATTTATTAAATCATTTTATAAGGTCAGACATAAAAAACCCCATGTTTGGTGTGCTCATATCCAGAAGCCTATTTTCAATCTATTCATCTTCATGGATATTCACAAGGAAAATGGGCTAGCTACTCCAAAAAGTATTACATTGATGTTTCTTCTGATCTATATCAGTATGGAAAATGTGGGTATTCACGTAGTTATTGCCTAAGTTGCTATGGAGAAAAGTGCATAGAATTATGGTTTCCCTATCTCCACCATCTTTGCCAACTTTTGAGTCTCTTATTTTTAATTCCTCAGAGTTCCTTCTCTTCCTTCAATTCATCCCACACATCTTCAACACACCAATCTATTAGTATGCCCCCTTTATTAAGAACAATTTATATTTTTTTGACTATTATGGAAGGTATAACATTAGTAAATTTCTCAAGTTTTAGTTCTTATAGAATTTTTAGTGACCATGGAGAATGGTGATGACAAAACTATGGTCCTAATTTGTATGGATGACTTTAGTTAAACATTCATCTTATGAGGATTCTTGGAGTAAATGTAATTTGATTTCCTTGTTTGAAATTTTTACTAAGATGTACATATTTGCATGTACTAAAGAGGAGAATGGGATAACACTAGAAGGCTTTGTAAAGTTTTTTGAAGTTTTTGATACATGTTAATTATGGGATTATAGTCCACACCTAATTTAGAGCACAAGTGGGGGTTCTAGTCCTCTTAGTTCTACTTTGCTAATTTTTCAATTTTATGTCCCTTTTTGTGGATAGCCTAATCATTGGTAGGATTTTGACCTGGGTCACTTTGATACAAATACATTCAATTCAACCATTGCACCACAACCTATGGAATAATATGGTAAGATTTGACATATTTTTAGATTTTTTGGTCTAATTGAGGAGCACCTTCTTGAAGTAGGACATGGGGGTGCACCTGGGTCTATAATATCAAAGTTGTATTCTACTTAGTTCATGTAGAGAAGTGTAACCCCTAACTCAATGTGTCCCTATGGCCACTTGTTGAAAGTGTCCAATGGGCTCAATAGTAATGAAACCTAAGGTAGTGATTACAAGCTACTTGGTTCTCACCACTAGCCCAAACCCTTGAGCTTAACATAAATTTGACATCCTTTTAGATGTTTTGGATTAATTGAGAAGTACATTCTCAAAGTGGGACATGAGGGTGGACCTAGTTCCATAATATTTGAGAGGTGTTCCAAATTATTTCACATAGAGAAGTGCAACCCCTACCTCAAGGTGTCTCCATGGCCACTTGTTTAAAGTGTCCAATGGGCTCAATGGGAATAGAACTTGGGTTAGTGATTACAAACTATTTATTTCTCACCACTAGCCCAAGCCCTTGAGACTAAAAAAATTGACATATTTTTAGATGTTTAGATTAATTGAAGAACACCTCTCAAAGTGAGTTATGGGGGTGGGCTTGGGTCAATAATATCCAAGGTATGTTTTGCTTGGTTCACATAGAAAAGTGTGACCCCACCTCTAAGTGTTCCCATGATTACTTTTTGAAAGTATCTAATAGACCCAATGAAAATGGAACCTAAATCAGTGATTACAAACTACTTATTTCATAATTTTTTTGAAATTGTAAGACATAGAGATAAATAAGTACCGATATGAAATTTTCACAAGTATTTACCATTGTGTTGTCAAAATAGAGGATGGATCTTTTGTATCATATAATTCAATAGGGATATTTTCATACTACACATGATTTAAAGCTGATTTTAATAAATGGTAGTTCAAATTT
Source organism: Torreya grandis (assembly GCA_037957365.1). Lineage (NCBI taxonomy): Eukaryota > Viridiplantae > Streptophyta > Pinopsida > Cupressales > Taxaceae > Torreya > Torreya grandis. The sequence goes on from JARHVA010000293.1 coordinate 441,647, forward strand.
TGAATATATTATGAATTGAGGTGTTCGCTCAAAAAATTAATATATTATGATTGGAGTATTAGCTCAAAATTTGAATATGTATGTGGAGTGTTTGAAATTTTGTTAGTAAATGGATAGTTTTTGAAGCATGACTATTATATTATTATGGCATGTGTAACTATGACCTCAAAGGTAATTTGCAATAAATTCAATAATATTCTTTTTTAAGATAAAAGAAAATAACATAATTATTAAAAATTTATAATATTTATTATAAAATTCAAAATTATTACAAATTGTCATTTCTTTACTTTGTTTAATAGATTCGTAGGTTTGGACAATAGTGGAGATCCATTCTTATACTGATAATTTTAGGTATGGTAGTTTTTAGTCAGACATCATTATTCAAAGATGGAATCTAAATTATACAAAATTAGGAAAGAACTTTGTTATTATACAAAATTTAGTTATCTAAACAATCAAATATCAATAGTTCATAATAGACAGATCATAAATTTTTCCTTCTTTTTGTAATCTATGTTAGAAACTCAAGATAAATTGGAGTTAATTTCTCCACTCCTCATGCATGCAGTAGTTAACTATCAATTAGTTAACGAATAGTTAGTTAAACTGTTAGAGTTGCAGTTTGCATGTAAAGACTAAAATTAGTCTTTGGTTTGTTTTTTCTAATTATTGTTAGTTTTTCAAATCTATTTAATAGACCCATGGGGTAGTATTGTAATTAAACAAGATCAAGAAAAAGATCAAGAAGATCAAAAGATCAAGAAGATTATTAAAAATCGTGTTCCCTGATTGCTGTAGCAATCTAAATGTGTTATTACCTATGTGTGTTCTATTTTCTGCTTTTATATGTTTTTATATTTTTTGACAATGGGTATCAGAGCCTGGTTAGAAAAGAAGCCAAGGAAGAGCATAGCAGATAAGGAGAAGTGCATATTAGAGAAAAGAAGTGTGCAGTCAGCAGAAGCACGCAACAGTCACAGAGAGCAAGAGCACAGAGACTGACATCGACTGCCTCCCAAACTGACATCGGCAGAGTAAACTGACATTGGCAGTATTATCCAATCGACCATGGCAATATAACCAACGTCGATGACTATGTTTCAAAAATAGCAACCAGAAAGCCATTCCAGTGTGAGAAATGGCAGTGAACAATAGTATTTCACAGCCTCAAATTCCTCTTTTCAATGGTAAAAATTATGATTTATGGGAAATTAAGATGAGAACTCTATTTTGCTCACAAGATTTTTGGGATCTGATAGAGAGTGGTTTTGTAGAACCGTAGGACAAGGCAGCCCATCTGGAATTAAATCGAGCACAAAAGGATGAGCTTAAAGAGAACAAAAAAAGATGCAAAAGCTTTATTTTTCATCCAACAGGCATTGGATGAATCTATATTTTCCAGAGTCGTAGCAACAATGAGATCCAAAGAGGCTTGGAAAAACTTGGAGACCACCTATAGAGGTAATACGAAGGTAAAAATTGCTAAATTGCAATCTCTTAGGAGAACTTTTGGAAATTTGCAAATGAATGAATCAGAATCTATAGACTAGTTTATGGGTCAAGTTTTGAATATAGTGAATCAAATTAGATCTAATGGAGAAACTATGATAGATTAGAAGATCATAGAAAAAATACTCAGATGGTTACCCAGTAAATTTGATGCAATAGTTGTAGCTATTGAGGAAACCAAGGATTTGGAACAGTTATCTGTAGATGAATTAATGGGTTCTTTGTTAACACATGAATCCAGAATGAATAGGAATAACACTTCTCTTGAGAATGCCTTCAAGTCACAAGTATAAGTTGGCAGAAGAAGAGGAAGAGCCAGGTCAAGCTTCAGAGGAAGAGGCAGAGGTAGATATGGAAGGAATAATTCAGATGAAGGTGAGAACAATAATCAAAACTATAGTAGTAGAGGATGTGGAAACAATCACTTCCAACAAGATTCACAGAAGTGTGATAAATCTAATGTTTAATGTTATTACTGCAAAAAATATGGTCATTATGCAAATGACTATAGAAATAAACAAGGATAAGTGTACAAGCAGAATGTTAATTACACAAGTGAATCTAGTTCTAATCCAAGTGAATCTAGTTCTAATCCTGGAAGCTTATTTCTTACTTGTAATGTTACTCAAGAAAAAGCTAGAGATATTTGGTTTTTAGACAATGGATTTAGTAATCATATGACAGGGAATAAAGAATTTTTTTCTAGTCTTGATGATTCTGTAAAATCAGAAGTGAAATTAGGAAATGATATCACAGTAGATGTCATGGGTAAAGGTGTCATAAATGTTTTGGCCAAGAATGGTGAAAGAAGGTTTATACCTAATGTTTATTTTATACCTAGACTAAAACATAATCTTTTGAGTGTTGGTCAGTTAGTGCATAAAGGTTATAGAATATTCTTTATGGATAATGTTTGCACAATATTGGACAAGTTTCCAAGTGATAGGTTGATAGAAAAAGTGGAGATGACCAAGAATCGGATGTTCCCTCTTCATATTCAGTACATCCAAGGAGAAGAGGAAGCCCACTTCAAATCCATGCGGCTAGACCAATCATGGTTATGGCACTTGAGGTATGGACATTTACATTTTAGAGATTTAAATTTGTTACAGAAAAAAATATGGTGAAGGGTTTACCACCAATAGAATAGCCAAGAAGTTCATGTGACAGTTGTATTCTGGCAAAACAAAATAGAGAGAGCTTTCCAGTAGGAGCCTCATATAGAGCTAAGGTAATATTGGAGTTAGTCCATAGTGATTTATGTGGACCAATGCAAACTCCATCATTTGGAGGTAGTACTTATTTTCTAACCTTCATTGATGACTTTAGCAGAAAGACTTGGATATACTTTCTCAAAAATAAGTCTGAAGCCTTTGGAAAGTTTAAAGAATTTAGGGCAATGGTTGAAAAGTAGAGTGGCTGTTATATCAAGGTACTAAGATCAGATAGAGGAGGTGAATATATGTCTAATCAATTTTAATATTTTTAAATATATCATGGAATCAAAAGACAATTGACTAAAAGGTACACACCACAGCAGAATGGTGTAGCAAAAAGAAAGAATAGAACAATCATGGAGATGGCAAGAAGCATGTTGAAAGCCAAACACTTGTCAAATGAATATTGGGCAGAAGCAGTAGCATGTGCAGTGTATATTCTGAACAGAAGCCCAACAAAGAGTATCAGAGTTGAATAGCCAGTAGAAGCGTGGAGAAAGTGCATAGCCAACGTAGGAGAAAGACTAGCTGAGTGCACGAAAGCCAGTGTGGAAGGTTGCAAAAAGAGCCAGCTATAGAAGCGCAGCTAGGTCAAAGTTTGAAAGCTTCAGGTTGATCGTCCCTTGACATCAATGAATTTGTGTCTACCTGCAATGAAGCAAATGGTAAGGAATCCTCTCAAGCTGAAACCCCTGTTTTGAATAAAGAAAATATTTCCCCAAGGTGTGAGAATTCTAATAGAAACTCTAGCAGTGGAGGGTCCAGAGGCTACACCAAGGAGCAATTGGAGATTGTCCACCAAATTAAGTGGAACAGGGACTAAAATTAGCAAAGAAGACCAAGGGTCTAATGTTGATTCTACAACATTCAAAAGAATAGTTGGCAGTTTGATGTATCTTACAGCTAGTAGACCAGATATCAGTTATGGGGTTAGTTTAATCTCAAGATTCATGGAGTCACCAAAAGACTCACATTGGCAAGTTGGAAAAAGGATATTAAGATATGTGGTAAGAACTACAGAATATGGAATTTTATATTCCACAACTAATGATTTTAGTTTGATTGGTTTTACAAATAGTGATTTTGCAGGTAGCGTTGATGATAGGAAGAGTACTTCTGGATATGCCTTTCTTTTAGGCACAAGTGTGGTCACATGGGCATCCAAAAAGTAGCCTATAGTGGCACTTTCATTAGCTGAAGCAGAGTATGTAGCAGCCACATTAGCAGCATGTCAAGCAACTTAGATGAGAAGAATATTGAAAGATTTATTACAAGCACAGAAGGAGTCAACACCAATCTTCTGTGATAACAAATCAGCAATTGCATTATCAAAAAATCATGTGTTTCACAAGAGGAGCAACCACATTGATACAAGATTTAATTAGTGAACAATGGAGAAATCCATCTAGACTTCTGTAGATCTGAAGATCAATTAATAGATATATTTACAAAGGCATTAGCAAAAGAAACCTTTGATTATTTGAGACAAAATTTAGGCATTGTAAATTCTAAAATTGTAAGTGGTAGAAATTAAGGGGGAGTGTTAGAAACTCAAGATAAATTGGAGTTAATTTCTCCACTCCTGATGCATGCAGCAGTTAACTATCAGTTAGTTAACAAACAGTCAGTTAAACTGTTAGAGTTGTAGTTTGCATGTAAAGACTAAAATTAGTCTTTGGTTTATTTTTTCTAATTATTGTTAGTCTTTCAAATCTATTTTATAGACCCATGGGGCAGTATTGTAATTGAACAAGATCAAGAAAAAGATCAAGAAGATCAAAAGATCAAGAAGATTATTAAAAATCTTGTTCCCTGATTGTTGTAGCAATCTGAATGTGTTATTATTTGTGTGTGTTCTATTTTCTGCTTTTATATGTTTTAATATTTTCTGACAATACAAAATTTAGTTATCTAAATAATCGAATATCAATAGTTCATAACAGACATTTAGATCATAAATTTTTCCTTCTTTTTGTAATCTATAAATTCCAGCTCATGTGATTACCTACCCATCCTCAATATTTTTGACTTTCCAACTTACTTGGCAATGCAATTCAATTATTCGATTACTGTAAAAGGATGACAATTTAATAAAACATGTTGATGTGTACTGCACGAATTCTGTAATATTGTTTAATTAATGCCACTGACTATACGGTACTGTCAAATGGGGTTTAAGAGTTTGCTTTTCCTAATATAAAAGGAACGAAGTTTGATTGATATAGAATGTTAGGTTTTTAAAGTATTGAGTAATGAATGAAAGAGGATTTTAAAGTATTGAATAGTCAATGAGAGATAGTGTGCAGATTTGGCTGAATAGATATTTTTCATAATTTTATTGTTAAATATGGTTATTATAAATAGAGTTTAAAAGTTTTAGTGTTTTTTTTTTTTAAAGAAGGAATTTTAATTGGTAGAGAATACTAGATTTAAAAAAATATCAAAATTTTAAAATATGAAATAATAAATTTCAAGATATGAAATAAAGGATGAAATAAAATATAATTTTGGTTGAGTAGATATTTTTTTTATTTTTAATATTATATCTAAAAAAATTAATTATGAATACATTAGATACTAATTAGCTAGTTTAAAAGTTAAAGAGATGTGGATGAATTGTTTAAAAGTGGTTTCACTGTGTCTAGCCCTATTCAAGTTCAAATATGTACTGCATGTTAAATCAGTTGTAATTATTGAAAATGTTTGTAAAATTTATTATGAACCAGTTATAATCAAAGTATTGGTTACAATGGATATATTAATTATAAGAAAGATCTGAACCTCCTGTTTATTTCCTCAACTAATTCATAAACCTAACTTAAAAACGTTTGGATTCGTAACTAAGTTCTTGATCGAAGTATTATCAACCTATAGCCATTAACTCTGTAAAGACGAGGTAAATTACAGTGTTAAATTAAAAGTAGGTCATGTGGAGACGATGGGTGGTAGGGCACATTTTGTCAAAAAAATACGGACTTGTTAGTACATGTTATCAGAAGATTCAGCATTCCCGTGACAATTTATGTGCAGCAGCACAATGATGCAGCGTCGTGTGGGGGCCATCTTATAATCACCCGTCTTTGTTCAGCCTGCATTAGTCAAATCCTCCCATTAGTTTGAAACTTGAAACCTAACAATCTCATAAAATCATGGCAGCTGTCTCTGCTCTTACTTTTTTCCCTGTCAAACTCAAAATTTTGATAACTAGACATTGCTTCACCTTTCACGAGATGAAATGGCACAGGTTATCATGATATTAGGGTTTCAAAATGTAAGAGAAGCTATAATTAGTTAAGGTTATTGAGTACAGATAAGTTAAAGGAAAGGCCATCCGAGTTTAACTCCGTGCAATAATGGAGGACACATTTATGCCCAATTGTCTCTACGTTGATTTGTTTATGGTATATAGCCTGCCTATTCCTTGTCAATTCTGGCCGAATTATTTTGGCTGCGACCATGGAGTTGAATAAACAGGTCACTGAAAGCGACTACTATCACAAGCTTGTTTCTAGAAGGGTATCAGTCAGTATTAACCTTCTCCTCCAATAGAACGTGGTAGTAAATTCTAAAAAAAAAGTAGGGATCTCAACCTAAGTTCCAGTCAAAATCAAGCTATAAGTTCCAGTCCTGGTTTTTCTTGTGCTAGTGACTATAGTTGTGAGCAATTTAGGATGTGACTGCAGAGAACTGAGCAGACTGGTCAGTTACTCCAGCTTTCTTAAAGTAATTTATGAGGCCAGATGTAAGAAAACCCATGCTTGGTGTGCTCATGATCCAGAAGCCTGTTCTCGGTCTGTTCATGCTCGTGGATATTCACAGGGCAAATGGGCCTGCTGCTCCAAAAAGTATTGCATTGATGTTTCTTCTGATCCATGTCAGTGGAAAATGTGGTTATTCATGCAGTTATTGCCTAAGCTGCTGTGGAGAAAAGTGCAGAGACTTATGGCTATCCCGTCTCTACCATCTCCGCCAACTTCTGAAATTCTGAATCTCTTCTTTTTAGTTCCTCAGAGTTTTCATCTCTTCCTTCAATTCATCCCACACATCTTCAACATACCTATCTATCAGTATGCCCCCCTTGTGAACATTTATACTTTTTCGACTATTATGGAAGGTATAACATTAGTACATTTCTCAAATTTTAGTTCTTATAGCATTTTCAGTGACCATGGAGGATGGCGATGACAAAACCGAGGTCCTGATTTGTATGGACGACTTTACTTAAACATTCATCTTATGAGGTTCTTGGAGTGAATGTAATTGGATTTCCTTGTTTGAAAGTTTTACTAAGATGAATATCTTTGCGTGTACTAAAGAGGAGAAGGGGATAATATTAGAAGGTATTGTAAAGTTTTCCAAAGTTTTAGATATATGTTAATTGTGAGATTTTTGGTTCTAGGATTGGAAGGACATGGGGGTGGGCTAAAGTGTCCAATGAATTCAATAGGAATAGAGCCTGGATTAATGATTACAAATTAGTTAGCAAGCCCAAACCTTTGAGCCCAAAAAAATTTTACATCTTTTTAGATGTTTTAGATTAATTAAGGAGCACATTATCGAAATAGGACATGGGGGTGAGCTTGTGTAATAATATTTTAGGTGTGTTCCATCCGATTCACATGGAGAAGTACAATCTCTAGGTTCAAAATGTCTAATGGGCTCAATGGGAATGGAACCTAGGTTAGTGATTACAAACTATTTGTTTCTCACTACTAGCCCAAGCCTTTGAGTCCATAAAATTCTGATATTTTTTAAATATTTGGATTAATTGAAGAGCACCTCTCTGAAGTGAGACATGGGGGTGGCTTTGGGTCCATAATATCTAGAGTATGTTCTACTTGATTTATATAGGAAAGTTTGATCTCCACCTCAAGGTGTTCCCATAATCACTTATTGAAAGTGACTAATGAGCTCAATAAAAATAGAATCTAGATGAAGGATTACAAACTAATTATTTCACAGTTTTTCTAGAGATTATAAAACAGAGTCAAATGAGTATCAATATGAAAATTTCACAAGCATTTACCATTATTTTGTCAAAATAGAAGATGCATCTTTTGTATTTGGAAAACAAATCTTTTAATTAATAAAGATATTTTCATTCTACAAAAGCTTGAAATTTGAATATATATATATATATATATATATATATATATATATATATATATATATATATATATATATATATATATATATATATATATATAGGGAGTATTTGAAATTTTGTTTAAAAATATCGGAGCATGACTATTATATTATTATGGCATGTGATAACTTAGACTCTCTGTAAAAGAGATAGACATGGTAAAACTGCTGCCAAGCTTGGTGCTAATCTCACGAATCTCATTGACATTTATCCAAATCTGCTATATTGTCCTTTCTGGGACTTATTATTTAAGTATGAAATGTGAAGACGTGCAGCCAATAATCGCCAAGTATGTGGAAGCCTTGGATGGTACTTTGTCCAATGGAGTTATTAGTAATAATTGTCAGAATCAAGAGAGCATACAAAAACAAGAACTCAAACAAATAAATAAGAACTGAACACAATTGCTACAACAATCTCTTGAAAGAAAGAGATTCTATTGATCTTCAATTTTCCTTGCTTACAATGATGCACCCAAGCGTCTTTAAATAGATTTGAATAAAAACAATAATTAGAAAAACAAACCAAAGACTAATTTTAGTCTTTCCGTGCAAACTAACTCTCTAATAAATTCTCTAACAGTTTAACTAACTATTTGTTAACTAATTGATTGCTCAACTGTCAATTTACTAACTGATTGCTTCACTGCAGCTAACTGCTTGCATGCATGAGGAGTGGAGAAATTAACTCCAGTTCAACTTGACTTTCTAACACTCCCCCTTAATTTATACCACTTACAATTTTAGCATTTACAATGCCTAAATTATGTCTCAAATAATCAAAGGTCTCTTTTGGTAATGCCTTTGTAAATATATCCACCTTTTAATCTTCAGATCTGCAAAAGTCCAGATGGATTTCTCCATTGTTCACTAACTCTCTGATAAAGTGAAATGTTTTATCTATGTGTTTGCTCCTCTAGTGAAACACATGATTTTTTGATAAAGCGATTGCTGATTTGCTATCACAGAAGATTGGTGTTGACTCCTTCTATGCTTGTAATAGATCTTTCAATATTCTTCTCATCTAAGTTGCTTCACATGATGTTGATGTGGCTACAACATACTCTGCTTCAGCTGATGAAAGTGTCACTATAGGCTGCTTTTTGGATGCCCATGTGACCACACCTGTGCCTAAAAGAAAGGCATATCTAGAAGTACTCTTCCTATCATCAACGCTACCTACAAAATCAATATCAGTAAAATCGATTAAACTAAAATCGTTACTTGTGGAATATAAAATTCTATATTCTATAGTTCCTGCCACATATCTTAATATCCTTTTTCCAACTTGTCAATGTGACTCTTTTGGTGACTCCATGAATCTTGAGATTAAACTAACCCCATAACTAATATCTGGTCTAGTAGCTGTAAGATACATCAAACTGCTAACTAATCTTTTGAATATTGTAGAATCAACATTGGATCCTTTGTCTTCTTTGCTAAGTTTGGTCCCTGTAGCAACTGGTGTAGGTGTTGGTTTACAATTCAGCATCTTAAATCTCCTTAACACATCCTTTACATATTTAGTTTGACAGATAAAAATTCCTTTCTCTGATTGTACAACTTCTATTCCCAAAAAATACTTCATCAATTCCAAATCTATCATTTCAAATTATTTCTTCATTACTGATTTAAAAGTGTCTATAGACAAATTTCCAGTAAAAATCAAATCATCAACATATAAACACATAATCAAAATCTGACCTTCTTTGTTGATTTTTGTGTACAAAGTAGGCTCACTATCGCTTCTACTGAATCCATTGTTTATCATATATGAATCAATCCTGCTATACCATGCTCTTGGTGCTTGCTTGAGACCATAAAGAGCCTTCTTTAGTTTGTAAACTTTTTCTTCATGTCCTTGTACTTCATAACCTGTGGGTTGTTTCACATATACTTCTTCATCTAGAAAACCATTCAAGAAAGTTGATTTTACATCCATTTTATATACATACCAATTATTTTGAGCAGCTATTGATAATACCATTCTAACAGTATCCAATCTAGCAACCGGTGCAAATGTTTCATTATAATCAACTCCATGTTCTTGTGCAAAACCTTTTGCTACTAACCTTGCCTTGTGCTTTTCTACATTTCCATCTGCATCAAATTTAGTCTTATAAACCCATTTGACTCCAATACAATCCTTACCTTCAGATAAAATAGTTAGATCCCATGTCTGATTTCTTTCAATAGCATTCATCTCTTCATCCATTGCTTTTAGCCAATGTTCCTCATTAACTGCTTCTTCATAATACATAGGGTCATGAGTGAAAAGAGAAAAATTTGAAACCAAATCTAATTTCTTTTCTTCTTGATTATAAATCTCACTCAAACTTCTCATTTTCTTACCTTTAACTCTTGATCTTAAAGTAGCAAGAGTTGGATCTGATTCATCACTTACTTGTGAATTTGGAGTAGGGTGACATGCATGACTAGATGATTCACCTTGTTCAAACCTTCTAGATGTTCTTATTGGAGTGCTTGTGCCTACTTGTGGAGAGGATTGTCCACCTTGCAAATTTTTTTCTTCAAAAACTTTTTCATCCTATGGAATTGGTGCTCCAACTATGATGATTCTACCATCCCATGCTTCTGCTTCCTTAAATTCAACATCTCTGCTTATAATCACTTGCTTTGAAATAGGGTTATACAGCTTATAAGCTTTTGAATCTTCACTATAGCCAATAAAAATGCATTTCTCACCTCTATCATCAAGTTTCTTTCTCAATTTAGATGGCATAAGAGAATATGCAACACAACCAAATACACTATATTTCTTACCACTCCACGCTTCTTGTGGAATTTGATCTCTAACACTCTTTGTTGGGCTTCTGTTCAGAATATACACTGCACATGCTATTGCTTCTGCCCAATATTCATTTGACAAGTGTTTGTCTTTCAACATGCTTCTTGCCATCTCCATGATTGTTTTATTCTTTCTTTTTGCTACACCATTCTGCTGTGGTGTGTACCTTGTTGTCAATTGCCTTTTGATTCCATGATATCTACAAAAATATTGAAATGCATTAGACATATATTCACCTCCTTGCTGGCTGCTTTCCTAACTAGGCTCTGATACCAATTTGTCAGAATCAAGAGAGCATACAAAAAACAAGAACTCAAACAAATAAATAAGAACTGAACACAATTGCTACAGCAATCTCTTGAAAGAAAGAGATTCTATTGATCTTCAATTTTCCTTGCTTACAATGATGCGCCCAAGCGTCTTTAAATAGATTTGAATACAAACAATAATTAGAAAAAAAAACCAAAGACTAATTTTAGTCTTTCCATGCAAACTAACTCTCTAACAAATTCTCTAACAGTTTAACTAACTGTTTGTTAACTAACTGATTGCTCAACTGTCAGTTTACTAACTGATTGCTTAACTATAACTAACTACTTGCATGCATGACGAGTGGAGAAAATAACTCCAGTTCAACTTGATTTTCTAACAATAATGATAGAATCACTTAACCAGCAAGGGAAAATGCCGTCCAACCCCGAGAAAATAGATGATGATAAGTTCTTCAATTTATGGTAACACGTTGCACCTTAAATTAAAGTGCGAGAAGCCAGATCATGCACCGATTCAGATGGCAAATGGTTCTCATTTATAAGGAGATATGCTTCCAAAAATAATTGAAATGGCGATTGGTGGATCATGATGAAGCTATGAAACTGATTTGTAGCATTTGGAGGTGTTTGAATGCAAGATATCTCATAAACTACAGATGATTGATCATTACAAATATTGCAATTTTCCACTTCGACATTGGTGGTGTGTGAGAATGATATTGAGACCAAGATATTATTTAATTTCCAAATTAATTTAATGTGAAAATTATTGAAATATGGAAATTAAAAAAGAATCAGTGGCACACTTTCTGCTTAATCAAGCAGGGATCTTTGTTCATCCATTTTCTTAAATTAGAACTTCATTTGGCCTTCCATTTGTTGTGATTCAAAGCACTTTTATGGATTTTTGCAAGGTACCATATTTGGGTATATTAATGAAGTATCAAAATCTTGTTTGTGTCTGAGTTTCTACATCTACATGCTTTTCACGAGGAAAACAATGGTGCTCAAGTAGTTCTGATCATTGGGGATATTTAATTTTTTCATAATGATAATTCTCATATGATAATAGGAATGTATGTGTTTTACTTATTTGTAGTTTCAAATAGATTTAGTTATGAAAAAAAAACAGTGCATGACGTAGATTTAGAATATAGCAGTCTAAAACAATTGATCATGATTATTTTAATTGTTGAGAATAGTAAATAAGTGTGTACTTGAAATTGATTTAAAAATAAATGGACAATATCAAAAAAAGATAAATGGAACAATCACACTGTAATAGAGTTTAGACCTGGTTTGGAAGGAATGACTAAGTTTAGAGTAAAATTTGGGTTACGTGTTGTACAGGAATATTTTAAATGCCTACTATTTGACCAACCAATTTTCTTGGGGAAAATATTATGGTGCCTTTATGACTAGTGAATATGTTTCCAACCAACGAATCTATACTATGCACCTTTCAAGATTTGAGATTTCTCTTTGCAAGTTTGCCTCTTGATGTTGTACAGTCTTATATTTGGGCTTCTCTAAAATAATAAGAATAGTCTCAAATGATATCTTCTTCTTCTCTTCACCTAATTCACCACAACACATATAAAAGAAGGAGAAGGGATAAAAATAATTGGGTTAGTTAATCTTAATGGTTTTACAACAATGTATCCCACATGCCAGAAATAAACCTGACATAGTTATTTTATATTGTAAATAGAATGCTAAGCAAGGATATCAACCTTCTCTTTTCTAGAAATGCTAATGCAAATTCATGAACATTTTTTCTCAACTCTCTTTGAGTACAAGTGGATGATGTCAGAATAACTTGAAGCATCAAAGTGGAAGACTCTATCACAAGTTTAGAAATATCAATGTAAATTGAAGGCTCTAACTTGGATTATAGATAAGGATTCACATTTTCTCATACATATCATAAATTACTAGGAATGATTTATATATAGGACTCCCTAGGACATGAGATGTGCATGGTTGACTGCTAGTAGCAATCCTCTTCAGGGCATGTTATTTTTGTATTGTATTTGAATTCATACAAAAGTGTAAAATGGAAGTTACAAAGACCCATACTTTCATCGTAGAATTATTTTGTATACATTTATTTAACACCATCATTTGGTTTATGAATTACTTAAGAATGAGTTTATTTGAAACATGCAAAACAGTTACACTTGCTTAAACTATCACAAAAATATTGAAATTATTACAAAATAAATTTTTATTATTATGAATTAGAAATGAATTTCACTACAAATACAACAAAAATATAGATAACCTTGTTCAGCCCAAAGCTCAAACATAGCAAAAACTCACTTTTAACAAGTTGCAAAGATTCACTATTTATAGAGTCTACATGACTCTTTGACTTATTATCTCTTCATTCTTTCATCCTTCCAATCTTATGGAACATTCAACCTTCTATTTATCCTATCTAGTTACATGGTTGATTACAACATGTACATTTGTCGCATATATAACTTTACAAAAATATTGAAAACTATCAATCACAATGTCTTAAGAACACTTTTCTAGACATAAATAGTTGTCTCATCTCAAGAAAAAATTCATTGTTGATGTATGTTATCCTTCATCCTATTTTGACTATTAAGTGATCTTCCTAAAATTTCTCGCATATGTCCTGTCTAGAATCTACATTCATAGTTTCACTATAAGTGTTATTTACTAATTTTCACTTCTTGTATACTATTTAACAACCCTTTTAAGTTTTTAAGTATGCAATGTACTAACCTATTTCCCTTTATGGGTTTTTAATAGGTTAGTATAACTAGGAGGCTTCCCTTTACTAGTTTCTAATCTTTACAAACTTGTTTGTAGAGACACTGCCTAAAATTTGCTTACCTAAAAATTCACAGTGAAAAAAACTAGAAAATATTGTGGAAGGCCTGTATACCTTACTGTGAGGAGGTGGCAGTGGTTGTGTTTGTGTTGGTATCACTAAATCATTGACTTGTGATGGAAATCATATGTGATGACATTGATGCTTTAGGGGTAGACAAGATTTATTGTTGCATTTTCCTGATGGATTATTATGATGTTTATTGGGTTGTTAGTCTTTGTGGACTTTTTAGAGCCTTTTGAGAAAAGTCTTTAGAAAATCAGATGGAGCTACATACTTACACTCATTGGGAAAATTCTTCACTCAATCTAGATCATCTACCATATTGGTTTTGAAAATTTTCCAATCACCTAGACCTTCATGTATCACGATGAAAAGTGTGCATAGTTGTGCAAAACTTTCCATGGTGACTTGCACATTGTCTTCCCCTACAATTATTGTTAGTGGTCTATTTAGTGAAATACTTTGATCAATATCCATCTCTATTTACTCGAAATGCTTAACATATCTTTAAGCTTGGATTCCTACAAACATGTTGCACAACATTTCTACCTCCCATATGTATATTCAGTTGATTATGTTGTCTCTATACTGAAGATACTTATGTAAACTGATTCTATCTTATAATTCAATGCACATCATGTAAAACAACAATGTGGGTTTTATCATGTTATTTTTTTAATCCTTTATTGGCTCTTGAAATTACTCCTAGTCCAAAATTATAAAAGACATTTTTTGCACTTGCATTATTGCCATAGTGATGGCATTGTATTCCTATAGCGATTCAAAAATGGCTTGGGCCTCCATGTGGTTCCTTTATACATGGACTTTTATTTTATCTAACATTTACACATGTTTCCTACCTTGTGAGATATTTATGATAAATGCACTAAACTGCAAGGGCTCTAAAATTACCTAGCCTCCTTATACTTGCTCTATAATTGAGATGAAGTGTGGTCAACCTTTGAAACTTGCGAGCATTATTCCTTTCCTTAATCAACCTCCTTATTTCAATGTTATTCCATCCCACTTCTCCTACTCCTTCTTCCTGATCCTTCTTCTCCCACATCTCATTCTCTTCCTTCTCTTTTCATTCTTTATAAGCCTTTGACTTCATCACCTCCTCCCTTGTGCCTTTGTCCTTGATGAATTTATTTTTTTCCTCATGCTATTTATCAGTCTTTTCTTTTGTCATTTTTTCCACTATAAAATTTTCCTCTTTGATGTTCATGTGGGCTTATTCCTACTTGTTATTATCTTATTCTTAGCGTGTTTCTTTCTCCTTCACACATTTTTATTCCACATAATTTTTTCATGATCCTCATACATGGATTGATCCTCTTTCTCCTTCACATCCCACTTTTTTTCCTCTTTACCTGCTTTAGTGTGCAATTTTGCAACCTATACAAAAGAGGTTGTTATCTAGATATGCCCTAAATTCTTAGTTAGTCTACACACATGGGAGATTTTGGATTCTTAGTCTATGTTGTGGTTGCATCTCATAATTTTCCTATGACTGACTATTTTATCTAACATGTAAGCAACACAGATAAGATGAAGGATGCCCCAAAAGAATTTTAGTGTATCTCAGGATAGATGGAAGTGTTACACCTTATGGTGGAGAATGGGTATGGGTTTGTAATAGACTTATCATAAATATAAATGGAAGAATTAAGGGTGGTTCATCAATTAATTTGGGTGGTGATGTGGGGGGAATGTGGTAGTGTTGTGATCTGTGAAGCCATGTTTTGCCTTTTATAGATGTCTAGGAATTAGATTTGGAGGCATGGGGATTGAGGGATTTTTTTTTCTTTATTTGACACATCTTGAGTGTTATTTCTCACATTGATGCCTTTTATTCTTATTTTTAACCTTATTAGGTCTTATTTTCAACCTCCTTTGGGTGTGTGTTGTGTTGTGCATCAATTCTTATTTTTAATCTTATGAGGTCTTCTTTCCAACCTACTTTGGGTGTGTGTTGTGTTGTTTTTCCATGACTTTTTGGCTTCTTTTTCTATGTTTCTTTTTCAATGTGTATAATATTTAAATTGCTTGCCTATTCCTATTCCTCATCACTTGATAGGCTAATCTTGACATGCAATAGTTGCCTTACATTTTCTTATCAGTGATTTTTTTGGGCTTGCTTCTTTTTCTTCTTTAATGCTCCATGGCCCATTGTTAGTTATGTATTTAATATATCAAGATCTGAGAAGATATCTTCTTCCATAAAATTCCTATATCAATCATATTTTTATGTGTCTACCTAAATTCCTATCATCATAGTTAGAATATCAATGAGGAGAACATGGGGGATGACATTTTGTTATATGGTGTGTGAGACCTTCCAAAAAAATAATTATTTTGCTTCCACACCATTTGGACATTAGTAATGTATTGATTTAAAATTTATTGTATTGTTTCTAATTAAACCCTAATGATATTGTATTAAACATCACCAGTGATTTCAAGCTACTTCAGATCTAATGTTTATGCTTTCGTACTCTTTGCCTTCTTCTACAGAGGATGTGTATGATGTTCAAGTATCAATTTTATATTCGTAGGTGGTTATTTTGATCATGAAGGTGTTTCTTATTATGTTGACAATGATTTCAAGTCTTATGTCACACATTTTTCAATGGGATTACATTTTTAATGGCAAAGTTATTTTATCGTATCACCTCTACTTGTTCCTCAATCATGTTGATTTAGAATATAAAAGGGAGTGCAAGTTGAGTATTGAGTAGTTAATGTATATGAACCATGATTCCACTATATAATTTGATATATTTGGCATAATGTGTCAAGTAATCCATCACCACTGATGAAACTTATGGGTTTGTGTTGATGATTTTTTGAATTGAGCAATTAGTGCCTAAACTGGTGTGAATGAGCATACATATATCCCCTTCATGGCCACACCAAGTTTGCAAATGATACCACATGAAAAAAATCATCTTTAATGAAAACCAATACCATCAAGGGACTACCATTATGTGAAACACATTATAATCACCAATAATTGGTACTCAAATGATTATGACTTGCTAAAGAGTGCTTTCTCTACATTTGTTTTGATCTCAATGGCTAGGAGTTTGAATTAATTGAACTTCTCCTAAAACTGAATCATTTGGTATGCAATTTAAATGACCCCCTTTATTACCTACTTTGCTCTCTTAAAATTTTTTCAATACCTTTTCATGATACAATCCACCAATACTTGCATTGGGGTATCAATAGTTGATCATATGTATTTCTAATTTATCTCAAAGTAACATGATGGGTTTTTTCATTAATAGGATTACAACGACTTCCCATTTTATTTTATCTTTTTTACTTATGCAACCATCTTATTATTTTTTTTTTTCTTGGGATGAGAGTCTAATGGCTTCCTTTTATTTTTATTTATGTATTTTTTTTATCCATCTCCATCTCATAAGTATCTGTGATGGGATCATCTTTAAATGAGTGAATGACCTCACCCTATACCATTTCCTTAGGAACAAATGTTTTCATCTTACTACCAATAACTAGCCTGTGTTTGGTTGGTTACATAGTCTTTGCTTGTGGTTGATGTGCCTCCTGTGTTTCAGGTTGTGGTGACTCAACTTACATCGAATACTACTCTATGGTTGTAAAGATTATAGCGTGTGCATTGATGGTTGGGGATACTCAAGCCTCCCTTCATGTTATGCATTGATGGTAAAGGGCCTCTTGAGGGCTCTCAGGGAGTGTTGGAATTAGATCTGATGGGGTTGAAGTCTATAGTTATTACTCTTCAAACAATTCTAATACAAACTTGGTGCACTTAACTTCTTGGCCAATAGTGTCAACTATGATAAAAGATGGATAGCCAAGGATATCCACCCATATTTCCTTTGGTACCTATTTTTACACTTGCACCATGTACACTACTTTCCAAAATAAAAAATCCTTTTCCTATTTCTTTTCATATAGGTTCCTAGCCCTGTCAGTAAGCATGAATTTATATACTTCATGTTTATCAGTCCCCTTTATTAGCAAGTCACAAAAATTTAGGACTATCGACACCTCGGGATCATCTAGTCACATAGAAGTATCATGTGTTTTTCTTTTTGTTGGAAGGGATTGGATTTCATCTGGTGATTTTCTAGTTTACCTCTATGTCTATATTATGCTATCCTATGGTTATTTCTCTATTGGTATTGAAATTCCTACAAGTATTATTTAAAGTGGCGTTGTGTGGCTCACAACTAATGCTTTATATTTGCTGACCTATTTCTAGGCCATCTACATATCAATGAAAAATGGAAGAATGAGACCTTTTGCGATGGGCAACTCATGCATATGCACCATGATGCCTTTGTATATCTTGGTCCCTATGGCATGTTGACCCAAGTATTGTGTTACATTGAAATTAACTATGGGATTGGATGCAATGAGCTAAATCAACTCCTCCCACCATGCTCAACTTCACTTGGTGTGTGAAGTATGTGTTCTATGAAGTTTATAATGGGTGTCATTAATCCCTTCATTTAATCAACTTAATATTTTGATGTCATTCATACCAGGGGTAGTGTTCAAATCTATCTATAGCAAGGCTTATGGTTGTAGGTCTTACAGATATGATTGGGGGGTTGTTGTCTTTCTAAACGTTTAATCCAATCTATCCTAGAAACGATTTGCTTATGCAATACATAACACACTTATAGAGTTAAGATGATCTATAATCCAATTTTTTGAAATAAACACACTTTTAAATGATAAATTTGTTGAAAATAAACACCCTTGCTAAAAATAAACAATCTATTAAGAATAAACACACTGATTTGCAATCTTGAATTAACTCTTAGAACTAAAAGATAATTTTCTATAGCTTTTTAAGTCTATTTATAATTATTGATGTAAATATGAAATAGATTTATAATTAGTGTAAAATGTAAACACATAAAATATCATATAGAAATATGTTTTTGGTTCCTGAGAAGAGTGGGCCCTTGCTCGCCTTGGAAACAAGAATGGAAGAAGACTTAATACTTAGAAATTGAAGATTTCTTCATGAATCAAATAAAATTACATAAATGTGATAGTAACTACATTGGAATATTAACTAGACAATAATATACTATTTGTTTCTTAATATTTATATCTTCATCAAGACATGAATATCTACTTATATAATGTTGTAACACAAGATCCCTAGATCTTAGTAGTCAATCTTCTCTTATCAAGACAAATATTTTAATTTCCTTAGATCTTCAAAATAGGTAATTTATGATTTGGAATAGGAACATACATCTATTTTAAAATCCACTACATATCTACTAAAAATGCTAACTAGATCTACTAGATCGATTTGCCTTTTCAAGATTATGGACGTATTTACATTGACTGATATATATAGAAAGTCTATTTATAGATTTATTATTTATACTAATCTTATAAATATTAATTGACCAAAACAATCTCCAAGTATAGATATTTTAGTTTTGCAAGATCAAAGTTATACTGGAAGAGTCTAGAGTGATTCTGGTAGAATCTGAAGCAACTTTGTAGCAATTCTAATAGAGACTGAAGCAAATTTTTTAAAACTCTAATAGAGTCTGAAGCAACTCTGTAGAAACTTATTTCAATAAACCTGGATGTTTAAATAAGTATATAATTAAGTTTCTAGACTAGGTGGAATGCTTTGGTGAATGAAATTGGATCTTGAATAAGTCTATAGCTACGGATTGGGTGATTTTGTAGCTACTTGGCAAGTCTAAAATAGCAGACTATGAGAGTCCATACCTTGTGAACAAATCCATAGCTTGGTCTAGAATAGACTCAAATGAGTCAAAAGAGTGTCCAATGATTTTTTAACTTGTCAAAATGTCAAAATATTTTCTATAGGTCATCTTAGACGATCATAAAAAATGGTCCTTATCCTTTATAGACTATTGTGTCATCTGTATATACACAAAATATAGAAACTAAACAGGCAAAGAGATAGAATTGAATACCAGAGTTAGTCATTTAAGTTGTAGTTATATTAAGTAAGATAAATCATCTATTTACTACACTAATATTAGATACAAACCTAAGATCCTTACATTGTTCAGTCTAGAGGAGAGGTAATGGAATAAAAATGAAGAAAACTGATAGTAATAATGAGTCATATTTTGAACTCATCATTTCCCCACTTTTTAATTTTTGAAAGTCCTTTTTACAAAATCAATTATTGCTTATTCCATCATAATTCTATATTCTAGCTTATAAATGTTAGCTTAGATCATATGTTTCAAATTCATCATCCCATTGATTATCCATGGGACTAGTAAAACCTTGATATGTTTGCACCATTTGTTGCCAATTATGAAATTGTTCATCTATTTGAGGACTCCATCTATGCCATGGTGGAATAAGAGTCAGAAGAATTGGTGACTTGAATCTCATGCTAACCTAAATTTATTCCTCCAGAGTTAATGACATCAATAATCATATAATTGGTAGCTTGTGCCATTCATAAGCTCCATTTTAGATTGGTTGGAGACATCACCTCTCTTCTTTTCAATGAAACTATCAATGTGTCCCAATCCCTGACACTGGCTATAAAGATATCATCAAAATGTTGTCTTGTATATAGATCAAAAGAGACACTACTATTATGCAAAGCCTACAAATAATAATATTTAATGTTTTGACTCATCAGATAGGTAGTTTTGAAGTTAATCAATAAATTTTTGGCACTGACAAAAGTAGGTCTAATACATAAGCCTATAGTTTTGGATTTTTCCACATATTCCTCATGTCTATCTTTCCAAGCTATCCAATTTTTTTAAGTAGAAACAAGAGATTACAACTGAACTTATCTTATATATAGATTGACCATGAACTAATTATAGTCTCCTAATATCAGATTCCATAAATAAAACTTGCATAACAAATCTTTTTGTTCTGGAGTGGATTCTTGAAAAATCTTAGAAACATAAGAGGATCTTCAATATTGTGAGGAAAATCACATGAAATTATCAATAGATTCTATCTATAAAATTGTTCATATAAATAGAGGCTATAAGAAGGAGAGGGAGATCTACAAGGTAGGAGGTTTTCATCTAACTTACATACAACCTGTAGATTTGCTTCAAGTTTTTGAGTCTATTAATTTTTCTTTCTCCAGATTTTATTTCATGGTCTATTTTTCTTTTTCTAAAAATTTATTTTGTTCTTTGATTTCCCTAAACTCACAACATATATGATTTCATTTATCTAGGTAGTCAGCATGAGAAATAGTAGTTTGATAGGCTTAATCTATTGAAGGTTTAGAAGAAGATAAAGTTTACATATAGAGTTAATGTTGTTGAAAATTTTGGAGTTGTTATTTTAACAACAGATTTTATTCTTCTAATTCAATGATATATATCTTAAAATTTACCATGTCTTCATCCAAATGAGTTATTTATTTCTCAAGCTTTTTGTTCCTAGTCATGTGATCCAAAGTGTTATCTTTAAAACTATCTAATCCTTGAGTCAAATAAGAGTTGATTAACTTCTTATGTTGTAGCAGAGCTAAAAGATCAACAATATTTGTATATTTTTGCTTGATGATGACCTCAACCTTTGATAGTGCAAGGATGTGCTGAAACTATTGTTCTTTAGTTGAGATGGATGATTTTTCTTCTTCAGAGACCATAATACTTTTCCTTTTATCCAATACTAGTCTTACATCAAGATTTAAAGAATATGGAGAATATTTTTCTTCCTATACTGAAATTTCTTCTATGAGTATGTTTTCTTTCTAAACAACTACCTCAGTAGGAATATTTAATGGGATAGGTTCTTCATCAAGGACTATTATTGATGACTTAGGAATATCAAATATGACAACGTATTCATCAGGAGCTACTGATATTGACTCAGCAATCTCTATTGTGACAACTTTTTCATCAAAATCTACTACTATTACTTCTACTATTATTGGGGAAGATAATAATGGTGAATGCTTGAGGCTATCAAAAGTGGTAGTTGCTTGTGTCTCCTCATCATCTTATGCCAAAATTAATATTTTACAAGTTATTTTTTTCTATACAGGGGAACTGGGTTCCTTTATAAAATTATCCTCAGCATCTTTTGATGATCTATTTATTTTGAGTATTTGTGTTATGATTGTTGAAGGGATATCCTTAGATTCAGGGTTTATATAAGACTATGAAACTCTAGGTCTTAGTTTTTATTTTGTTGGAGTTTGCTGAGAAGTTTTTACAATCACGTGTGGTTTGTGATCTAGTTTAACATCTCTCACTAGACAAAACCCTAACCCTAGAAGAGGAAGCCTCTTGTTTTATCTAGGGTTTTGGTGGTTTTATTAAAGATTTTGGAATATATTTTGAGGACTGATTGAATATGTTGTTCCAAAAATTCTTCCATGCTGAATTTTTTTACTAAAGAAAATGATGCTAAATAATTAAAATGGATAAGACCATGATTATGGAGTGGAGCTGATCTATTAGTACCCATAATCTGAATGGTTCTGCATAGGAATAAGGAAAGGTTAACCCTATGTTGATTCTATTGTTGGCCATACTTGAGGTGAATAATGATACGCCTTGCTTCACACCCCAAAATGTTATACTACCCTTTACACATGAAATATTTCATTACCCAAAAAGAAATATATTTCCATGGTTGATGTAGGGCTTCCTTGCTAATCCCTTTTGTCTTCCCTTGATTTTTTTGTATACATGCAACAGACAATTGTTCATTTTCATTGAATTATGCAAATATCTCAGAAAAAGGATTTCTTCTAAGTATTCTTTTACCTTCTTCAGTGATTCTATAAATTTCATTGATGATTGAGCTAGAAACAGGAATGTTGATGTCTCTCACTGTAGTGGATTCTTCTGTTAGATTGGCAATGAATTCCTTCACTAGAGCTTCTTCATACCCTTTAATTTTTTGTGAAAATGATAACTAGACAACCTCCTCAAAAACTTATATAGAGATATTGTTTTTCATCAATCTAGTTATGGACTTAGGTTCATAATGTTTTTGTGTCCCATGGTGGTTCCTACAAATCTCCAAAAGCTAGGGTGGTTTTAGAATTTGCAACAGTTAGTACCAATAAAAATAATAGCATGTAAATTAAAATGGAAATAAGTGATTCAAATGGGTATTTGGTTTGATGGTTACTGACATAATCTGAAACAATCATTATACAATGTGGAAGTTAAATGAAATTATCTTTAAGAAATATTTAATGTACTTCCACACTTGTGAGACTTGTGCACCATCAAACTCGGCAGCTTTATTCAAGGTACTTCAGAGTGAGTCAGTAGGAAGTTTGTACACATGAATAAAGTTGATATGACACTCTTTTTTTGCATGTATTTTCACATATGACCTCTTCATGTCATCAAATATTAATATTAGTAAACATGAAATTGCTTTTTCTTATGTGTTCTCTCACTTATGACCTTTTTATGTCACCAAATGCTTTTTTTTATGTTTAATTTGACAGACTATAAGACATATTATTTCCAAATCTCCTCTTAAATATGAACATACATGAAATAAAAGACTTATATTATCCTGATGCAGGTAAATAAAATGGTCAACTTACATAATCATACTCTTAACCTTCATTCCTTTTATGCCCCCTGATTCTAAACACAAGATAAATGCATGAATTAGTCTTTGTAGGGATTTATACAAATAAATACTTCCGTGATTTGATTTTATAAAATAACTAATAAATTTTTACTATTTCTTATGTTTTTATATGTTTTTTTTATTATTTTGCCATTGACCAGCCAACACGCTATTTTTACAATCATCACTGTCAATAGCATCCTAAAAAGGATTTTCACTATTGAAAAAAAAATTGGAAGGAAAACCAAAAAGCGATCTACTATTTTACAAAGTATATCATCGTGGAGTTGTTATCATGGAAGAATTAGATCCTTCCATGAAAAATAATTCATGTCTGATGTTTTGAAAAAATTCCTCTTGATTGATAGGTTTCTAATATAATTTAAGCCTATA
This sequence comes from Torreya grandis, assembly GCA_037957365.1. Taxonomy (NCBI): domain Eukaryota; kingdom Viridiplantae; phylum Streptophyta; class Pinopsida; order Cupressales; family Taxaceae; genus Torreya; species Torreya grandis. The sequence continues at coordinate 465,464 of JARHVA010000293.1, forward strand.
TCTATTTACCAGCAAAGTTTTTTGGTTTCCATCTATTGGAAACAATTACACTAATCCATTCTCAAATATTTTTTCTACTTGATATGGGCTTAACCATCTTGTCCTCAACTTGCCTTTGAATCAATGAAACTTGGAATCAAACAAAAGTGCCCAATCTCCTTTTTGAAATCTTCTTGATTTGATGTGAGAATCATGCCATATTTTTCTTTTATGTTGCACCATCTCTATTTGTTTTAAATTCTTTTTTCTCATCTCATCAAGTTCATTTAATTGAATAATTATATCTTGTCATGCCTTATCTAAATAAATAACTATTCCATTTCTATTTTCAAAGTTTGTAATTCAAATTCAATGGAAAGTAAAGGTTTCTTACCATATACTAACTCATAAGGTGAGAACCTAGTGGTTGTCTCCAAAGTAGTATTGTAGGCTCATACTTATTTTGGTATTCTGGTTACCCAATCTTTTGGTTAGAATATTCTCAAGCTCTCTATTAGTAACTTCTACTTGGCCATTAAACTATGGATGGTAAGGAGAATATTTCCTATGATTGACTTGGTAGACCTCCATAAAATATTTAATCATGTTACACATAAATTATGGTCCTTGATATGAGACTATCTCCCTAGGTGCACCAAACCATTGCATGATATTAAAATATTGAAAATATGCTACTACTTCTTCTCTAGAAAAGGTCAAGGCTTAGACTTTATCCCATTTAGTGACATAATCTATACATACTAAATGGTACTCTTTTCCTTGAGATGGAGGATCTATAGGACCAAAAAAATCTATTTCCCATTTTTCAAATGGTTCCAAAACTACTTGTGGATAAAGGGGCATCTTTGTTAATAGTATAGGTTATCTCATCCTTTGGCATGGATCACATTATCTGATGTACTTCTTTACTTATCTATGAAGGGAAGGATAGTAATATCTTTGTCCTAAGATCTTGTGCATGGTTCTTTTTGTCAAATGATTCCCTCCTCCTAGTTCATCATGGAAAACTCCAATAATATCATATGCTTCATTATCTTTTACACACCTGTGAAACATGTGATTAGGTCCATACTTAAATAACATGCCATTAGTCCATTTGAAAGAATAATTTTCTTTAATTAAACATTTTCTCTCTTTCTGAGTAAAATGAGAAGGAAAATTCCATGTTGCTAAATAGTTGGTTATGTCAGCAAACCATGGGGATTCTATTGAAAAAACAAATAGTTTTGCATTTGGAAAACTATCCTCAACTGGTTCTTCACTACCCATATTATTTATTCTAGATGAAGAGTCTACAACCACATTAAATTTTCTTATTTTATAAATGATGGTTATATCAAATTCTTGTAAAAGTAACAACCATATCATGCTTCTTCCCCTACTATAGGTTTATTCATAAGATACCTTATGATTGAATGATTTGTGTATATAAAGACCTTATAAACTATAATATAGTGTCTAAATTTTTTGGTGGTAGAAATTAAATTACAGTAAAGAATTCTTTTTCTGTGGTTATATAATTCCTTTCAGTTGGTGTGATATTTTTTTGATATAATAAATGACATACATATGATTATTATCATCTTTTTATCCTAAAACTACCCCCATTATATAATTAGAAGCATCAATGTAAATGTGAAAGGGTTTTTCCCAATTAGGTCCTCTTAGCACTAGTGCAAAGCTTAGTTTTTATTTAATGACTTTAAAGGATTTTTGACAATCATCACTCCACATAAATTCACTATCCTTTACTAGTAAAGAAAACATGGGAGTATCACTTTTACTGAAGTCATCTATAAAATGTTTGTAAAATCCAACATGCCCTAAAAAGCTCTTGATATCAGTTTGATTCTATGAGATAGGTAGATTGGAAATTATTTCAATTTTCTTAGTACCCACTTAGATTCCCTTGGTAGAGATGTGGTGTCCTAATATTATGCCTTGATCCATCATCATCAAGCATTTCTCATGTTTTAATGACAGTTAGTGTTATTCACATCTGGTTAAGACCTTGTTAATATTGTATAAGGATTCATTAAATGTATCTCCATGAGTAGTGAAGTCATCCATATATAGTTCTATATAATCATTAGTCAAATCAGATAATATAGCTAAAACTACTCATTAGAGAGTATATGAGGCATTACAAAGACCAAATTGTAAGACTCTATAAATAAATGTACCACATGGATAGGTGAAAGTGGTTTTGTATTGATCCTTAACTACCATTGTTATCTGATTGTACCCACTAAATCCATCTAAGAAGAAAATGTATTTGTTCCCACCATATTATCAAGAACTTAATCAATAAAATGAAGAGGAAAATAATCCCTCATAGTGGATTTGTTTAGCTCTTGGTAATCTACACACACTCTCTATTTCCCATTTTTCTTTGGTATAATTACCAGTGGATAAATCCATTGGCTATTTGAAATAAAGTAAATGAATTCTACATCCAACAATTTCTCAATTTTAGTTTTTACTCTCTCCCATAATGGTAGATTTATTCATCTTTGTGGTTTGTCCTAGCTTATGTAAATGTGATGGTATAAACATTCAAATGAATTCCTCTCATATCTATATAATCTCAAGAAAATGCTTTGGTATGTTTTTCTAAGACATCAAAAACTTTCATTTCTTGATCATGAGTTAACCATCTATTTATGTTCAATGTTTTTCCTAGTATTACCATAACCTATTTAGTGTGACGATGGACATATTCTATTTATTTAAATTCACTCATAAAATATTTAAGAGGATAAAGATATGGTAATAATAGATGAAATGTAGTTACATTTATTACAAATCCATCTCTTGGAGAAATGATTTTGGCTAATGGACAATAAAATGCAGTTATAAAATTAGTTGGTGGATCTTCTGCCAAATTCCAAATACTTTCTTGCAATAGTTTGTGGTCATATGTTGAATGTTTAAATATTGAGTCTATATTAACAAGTTTGGTAGAGTTCATAGTTAAGGGACTATCAAAGTTCATAGCCAAGAATCAAATAGATTCATAGCAGATAAACTAGCAAAGTCTGAAGCAGATAGACTGATAGAGTCCAAAGTAGACAGACTGATAGACTCTATAGTTAGGTTCATGAGGTCATTAATTTCTTCTAGATCCTGTGCTAACTCATTAGTTAATTCTTTCATGTGTTTTTTTTATAGTTATCATGGCTAAGGATGAAAAACTATTATTTTTTATTCTATTTTATCTACCCAAAATGTTTCAGTGTAATCTAATGATGGTTTTGCATGGGGATATAAGGATTTTTTTATTTTAGACCATTTGAAATAGTCATATCTCTTGATCTACAATCAATTAATGTTACTATAGTATCTAAACAAGGTCTTCCCAAAATTAAAAGGTATCTTAACTTCTTGGTTTTATGTTACAACACCATAAAATCTATTGGATATTCCCATGATTCAATCATTACAACTACATCTTCTATAGTACTTTTTGGTTTAGTAATTGACTGGTCAACCATTCAAAGAATGGTGGAGGTATGTTGCATCCTCATAATGGATAGTGTTTGAAGAGTTTCAGTTGTCATGACATTGATTATTATACCCAAATCTACCAAAACATTAGTTATTTACTTCTTTCCTATGGTAACTATTATGATTGAACTTCCTAGGTCTACATATTTAGGTAACAATAATATCCCTAATAAAATACTAGCTATTTTACCATCCACATGTATGGTATTTGAGTATCGTTTCTTTATTCTAGGTGTCTTGACACACAAGATTTTAATGACTATATTTAATTATGGAATATCCATAATGGCTTGTAACAAGGTAGCATATATAAGATAATGTGATAAGGAGGGAGAGAGAGAGAGAGAGAGAGAGAGAGAGAGAGAGAGAGAGAGAGAGAGAGAGAGAGAGAGAGAGAGAGAGAGAGAGAGAGAGCATAGGATATGCATAGTATAAGTGTCATCTTATGAGGAATGTTTCTATATCTTCCCAAAAGGTAGTTTCTTCTTGGTTACTTGAAATCATGTCAATTTCAATTTCAATCTTGACATTCTCTTGAGGGAAAATAGGTTGTTCAAATGCTTCAAATTATTGAATAGACTCATGAAATGGTTTTAAGTTATCTTTTTAAAGTTATATCTTTTTCCCATGAGGTTCAACAAGGCTAAGAGCCAATATATCTTTAAGAATATTTACCTCATGTTCAGTTACAACCTACTCAACTACTACATAGTCACCTTTCTCTTCATCAAGACTCAATCCATGAGAACTAGATTGGTCTTCTTCTTCCTCCATGAAGAATGAAATAGCATTTACCCATTCAAGATTCAATTCATCATTTATTTCTTATGTCATACCTAATTTGTACTCTTATAGGAGGCTACCAACTTCTGCAGCTTCATGTTGAAGTTTACCTTCATGCTCTAGAGGGATCACATGCTTGCCAAGCAAGTTCATTTATTCCATGAAACTATGATACAGTTGTTTCCATGCCTAATCAAGACCTTCTTCTTCACTCTTTTCAATAGAATCACTTTGACAAGAGGTTTTTTGTCATGTTATTTTTTACCCCTCCATCAATACCATCTTTTTCTTTATCTTTGAAGATGAATTTGTTTCCTTATTTATAAAGAGGACTCTCCAAAAAGATATCTTCATCGTATAAACTAGAAAAAACTCTCCTCATAACCTTATTACAGTTCACTTGCAGTTGATTGATTTTCCCTTTCACGGACTCCAACCTCATCACCTAGTTTTGACAAGCTCTCTTTCACATCTAAATGTCCATAATCTACCCTTAGTAAAACTGGTTCTCCTTCACAAAAGGAGAGGTTAGGAGTGCAAGAGACTTATTTATCTTGCTTTAAATTTGATAGAGTGTCCTTCCAAGTTATGATTTTATGGGGGGTTAGATTCAATGAAGGGTTCTTGGAGAGATGGAGAAGGGAATTGAATTAAGTATGATAAATTCTTCTCCTTCCACTCCTTAATAACTCTATCAAACTTTGAGGTTTTTTGAACCTCATGGATAGTTTTAACTTGAAGGGTAGGTGAAGATCATGAAAAACTTGAGAGATATCTTGACTTGACCTCCATACACTTATCCTTTTCTTGACTTTATATAGGCATGAGAGAAGGTTATTTCCCAATAGTAGGCATGACATAATCATCAGTTTTAGTCTAAGAAAGTCTCCAAGATACAATGGTTTTAGAATCTTGAGGAAGAGTGGGTGAAGGTGACATTGGCATAGACCTCTCTTGATGACATATTACAACTTGGGCTGGTTTTGGAGCAAAAAAATTTTGATGTGGAGTAGGAAGAGGCATACAAGACTGAATGTATTACATATTTTGCCTCTCTTAAAGTATTAATCTATTCTCTAAAAATTGAATTAGACCTCTTATTCCCAGCACTACATAAATTGGTAGATGTTAGTTTTCTTTCTCAATAGCTTCCCACATAGTCTTAAGTGAATGCAAGAGATTCTTCATCATTTGAATGTTTTTAATATTGAAAATAAGGTTTATATGCAATCAGTGAAAGTTTGTTCTCTTTATAAATCCCTGTCATTTTCATTTCCAAACTTATAAGGGTTTGTTTGAAGTCTAAGAAGTCTAGGGAAATAGAATCAAACTGACTTTGACAAGGTTGATTAGAGGGACAAGTAGGTTACCAAAGAGGCTGAGTTGGATTGGGAGAGGTAATATAAGGTTATTGATAGCCTTGGTAAGGCTAACATGTTTTTTTTAGAGCTATTTGGGGTGAAGCCATGAATACCATCAACCTAATATTGAGAATGTGAAGGCATAGAGTATGCATTTTGACCAAAAGAATGATTACAATACATACCAATTTTATGATTTTAGACACTTGGGTTGTTTATACCAAAGGAGATTCACATGGAATCCCCATTTATGCTTAGGTTCATGCCTCTAAAGGATAATGTGTTGAAGATCATCATCAATAACTCTTTAATGCGGATGTAATCCTTATCCTACCAACTATGTCAGAATTGTTATCATCAAAATTTACACCCTTAAAGAGGTTAATCAAGCCTCCTCACTTAATTGATATCATGGAGATACCTAATTGATATTAGTGAGGTGAATCTCTAGATAAGTATAATTCCCTTGATGTTATCAACCTGAAAATACTAATATACATATTGATTGATGGGAAAAGGGAGAAGAGAAATGAAAGTAAACTAAACTAGGGAGGTAATGCAATAAATTAACACCTTCCACTTGAATACACTACACTAATAACATGAATTAGGCCTAAATATGATCACAATACTCAATAAGGACCTTCAATGATGATTATTTCAACATGGAGGTCATAGACAATGTGTTAAATAGAAGGGCTAACTAAGAGGTCTAAGGAAAACACTAATGATTAAAAACCACTTCTAGACTATGCAAGGCTATCCAAACTCACCATGTGACCTACACAAATACAATCCATTTACAATAAGGTATGAGAGGACAAATGAGAGAGAGTTAAAGCACTACAACTAGCATTCATTAATAATCACACAAGTACACTAATTATATACATTTGAGAAGGTAAGGAATAGCTTCATTTAACATTCAAAGGCATAGTAAAAAAATTTAGTTGAGTATGGATTTTCCATACCCATACAAATAATCCATAACAAGTTATTCAAGGTTATATATATATAATAATGAGAGAGAGAGAGAGAGAGAGCAGGAGAGAGAGAGAGAGAGAGAGAGAAGAGAGAGAGAGAGATAGAGAGAGAGAGAGAGAGAGAGAGAGAGAGAGAGAGAGAGAGAGAGGCGTAAAAAAGATGCATATTATAATTATCATCTCATAAGGAACAAGTTACAAGGAAAGAAAACTATCAAAGAAGAGTCTAATACCATCTTCCTCACAAGTATAAACCTGACGTAATCTTCTCCCACATCAATGGTGTCATGGAATGACTCTTTACCTTCTAGGATGACTCATCGACCTCATTTGAAACTACCCATTCTTGGTCTAGAAGGAGTTACAAGTCTATGTTTCACCATATGTCACTCTTGATCATAATTTTTTAAGTTCTCCAATGCCATCCTAATCCATTTAAATATCTCCTTCATCTTGGTTATGTTGAGGATCAAGTTTTAAACTTTTTGAAACTAAGAGGAACCTACATTTCATTAACAAAATTATTTGGTCTACGTAGAGACCACAAAAACAAGTGTGTATTTCCATCTTTAGCCTAGTTCATTGCTTAAAGACTACTATCACAACTTGAAAAATATTAAACACCATATATTTAATCATTTTACCTATATTCATGCTCAAAATCATCTCCAAGACTGAGGTATAGGTGCATTAGGTCTAATAAAAACTCTTGTCAGCATGTTTACTTACACTAGGTGTCTTGAACTCTCTAAATGATGTTGTAATCACTATAAATCCTAGTCACGATTATTTATAAACCTCTTACCTTTCCATATCCAGGTCATATATAGTTTCAATATACTCCATCAGGTCTTACTTAGTCATATTTCATGAAAAGTCCTCAAGAACTACCTTTTTAGGCCTGCAACAATCATTCTTAGGTCAAAATCCATATAACCATACCTCAAACGTGCCAAAATAATGAATATATAAAGTACCCAAGGGTGTGTATATGTTTTTTTTAAAAAATTATGACATATCAATCCATTTGATGCACTTTTAAGGTCAATATTCTCTGGCGGGTCCATTGCAAGGTTTAAATAGGCCTATTATCTTAACAATGATTCATAAAGGTAAGGGCCATAATATATGAACCAATTACACAATTTTTTATCACATATGGGTCCAATCCTATGGACAATATCTTCATGTCCCATGCAAATCCTCCTACAATAACCAAACAAAAAACTAAAGTCTCTCAAGTGGCAAACTGGAGTGTGAAGGTCAAAAGAGAGTTTTAGGCTAAAAGGGGCTATTTTGATGAATGTTTTGAGTTCAAAATGACATATTTATGTATTTAAAACCTCCTAATAGATATAAAATTTATATTCCATCTATATCAACCTTCCCCTTTGGTCAAGAAGATCGTAGAATTTTAGGCTAGGGTTTGTAGGTAGATTTGTGTCTTTGACCCTAATAGCCTCCATCTTGCATTTTATCTTCACTCCAATTGGTTTAAAATTCATGGGATATTACACCAAGGTGTTAATAACCTTATTAAATTATTAATTCTTCAATTTCAACCTCAAAAAGAAAACCTTCTTCATCTTTTTGCATGCAGACCTGTGTATGCTCTTTTATGCCTAACCAGGCTTCTTGTACAAAACATTGCCTTTAGTCATATTTGAAGCTCGTTATATATATTTTTGGAACTTAGAATATAATTAAATATGTTATTTTACCCTATTATATACTTCATGTTTTCAAACAGTCATCAATAATATTTTCACTAGTTCACCTAATGTCTGCTTGTATATGTTTATAGGCTATTGACTACAAAGATGAAGGTAGATCCTTCCTTTGGATTTTTTGGAACTTTGATGGTCATTGTAAGGTATTTTATAATTTTTTAGTTTTACTTATAAATCTTATACATAATTCTTGACCTTATTCTTGACATCACCATATGACATTTCCCTCTTAACTGCCTATAACCACCCTATAGGTGGTTATTAGGATTTCTAGTTGTAGATCACTAAAATGAGATTTATTGGACTAGTATAGTCTCTTTATTATTATAATAAGGGTGATTAATTTTTTATTATTCTCACTATATTTTTTAAATCCCTTGGACATCCATCCAACACCACACAATCAATATTTCTTCCATTTAAGCCTAGTAGGTCTGTATTTAGGCTTTTCTTCACATGACTTTCATGAAACTCCAAATTATTAAAACATTATTATTATGTCTTACACAAAATATGAGACTCATTAAACTATTCTCACTTGAAAATTTGAGATTAGATCATCCCAACCTACCAAGCAAACATGTAGGTGATTGTATCTTCTCATTGAAAGCATGCCACGACTCAAAATGACTACTTTGTGTGATGAATGTAGGTTGAGTAAGGATGGAAAAGGAAGTGAGAATATTTTGGAATACCATAATATATCTCTCCATGCATTTAAAACCCTTTGTTTATCTCTCCATGACCTCAATAAGGTATGTCTTAGACTGTAACCCACAACAACTCTTTTGAATGCATGATCTTCTCTCTCACTTCACTGTTCTAGCTCATTTGAAACTTGGAAATGGTTTTAAGTGGATGATATAAGGATTCATGGGTTAAAATAAGTTGATTAGAGGTCACTTTAAGTAAAAAAAAAATTTAGACTAACAAAAATCATGCCTGTAAGTTCTCTTCCAGGAGTGCAGCTCACTCAAATGGAGGTTTCATTCTTATTAATGCAAGCACATGTGAAAAAATTACTATAAAATTGTGTGAGATCAATGATGGATCCTTTAATTATATCACATAATTATTAGTTCTCACCAATAATCTCAACAATGCCTTGAAAATGTCTAAAATCGAGCCTATGGGTTTTGAAGTTTCTTTTATGCACCTTAACTTCTTGATGATTGTTCATAAAGTTAATGTGCTCAACTAGAAAACCAATGACACAAATTGGAAGGTAATGTTAGGAATTAAAAACTTTTAAATTAGATTTAATATAACCACAAATCATATCTAACTTATGTAATAGCATGCATCACAAAAACATTCCTCAAATCACAGATATAATGAAAGCATTAAAATGGAGAGAACAAGAATCAATCACACAACACATATCTAACATGGTTCACCCAATGTGGGCTACATCCACCAAGAAATTTCTCAATATAAACTATAATTAGAACATAAGACTATAATAAACTCTCATAGAGATCTAAAATATCTTGTATAAAATGTTGCACCTGGACAATGTTGCATCTCACAAGCTGCTAAACCACACCCTACAATAAACACTTGCACCTTGAAAAAACATCTACACTTTGACTCTGATTCTTAAATTCACATTCTACAAACAAACCATCAACCTCTAAATGCCACACCACACCTTGTATATATATCAAATGAAATAAAATCCATAAAAGGAGAAATTGTGCCATGCTTATCCAAGATAAGCATCATCCACAAAGAAAAACTTAGATCTACCTCATCAAGCTCATTTAAAATATCTCCCAAGAAGGAACACACCAAATATATATTCTCCACATTTTAAGGCACATTTTCCAATAATATGTGATCACAACCAATTCCTTGAAACAAGGAAGGCATCCCCTTTTCTAAAAAACAACTAGCTCCCTAAGATCAAGGAAGTCAACATGGGAAAAGGCATCTAACAACTAACTCCACAAAATATAGAAACATATAAATTTTAAAAATAAGTAATATTCCACTCACATGTGGAGCAAGGTTCCATAAAAGGTGGAGTGGGGAAAAATGCACTCCCCACATTTTTGGAGCTCTCTAGGCCCCCAAAATGTATTCCTATGGTCATGTGATAGCCCCAAAGGGCTCCACACTTAGTAGGTAATTAGGTTCCCATCCTATGGCCAATATCTCAGGCTCTAACTTTCTCTCTCTTCAAAGTACCAATTGAAAACCTATTTCCTATCTTGAGCTACCAAGAAGACCAGTGGAGAAATAGAGTGGGTTTTTGCACTATTTGGTTCTAAACCTCCACTTTTTGTATGGATTTAGGCCTGAGAAGACCATGGGGACCTCTAGAAGAGTTTATACCTTACCCACCAATAGAAACCCTCTCTATAAGACCACTAAAAGCATGTTTTTATCAATATTCTGACTGTTCTACCCTTTAAAACTATTGGAGATGGTGAACTAGGTGACTTTTCATCTTCTCATAACCTGTACAAATGTGGAAGAGAATGAAAAAAAAATCATAACTGTATTTACCTCCATCTTTCTCAAAAACTCTTCATTTGTACATTGGAAAATGATAGATGGTCTATTACAAAGGGAAGTTCAATGTTAGAAATTAGTTACATAAGACATTTGGAGGATGTGTATAGTTAAGTACAACATGATGCTATAACATAGGTGTTAAATGACTTAAATCATCCCTTATCCAAGGACAAAACCTTTATATCTAATTTTTACTAGTAAGTATCATTTCAACATTGGAATACATAATAAGACTAAAGTAATAAAATACCTTAATCTTGTCAAAAATACCTTAAACTCTCCAAATTTATTGAAATACAATGTAACCCACTTACTAGTCTTGCTTCTTTGACCCATTTAGTTAGCTTTAGACCATGGTTGTCCTAAAAGAGTCACCACCTTGTCTTCTTGAGCATGATTCCACATTGACTTGATTTCCCACTTACCTTAACTTTGTCAAACTTACCTTAAAATATGATAAACACATAATAAAGACCATAAAGAATGGTTATCATATGACAAGACCAAGCGACTTAAATTGGCTACCAACTAGACCATCCTAAATGACCTTGTAAGATGCCAAGGAAGACACATTGCCTATCATCCTAGATCATTAACAACTAACACAAGACCTTCGTAATGGCTATCAACAAAGTTAAGATCAAGTACATCAAAGTTTTGAATGATCCTCATTCATGGTAGCCAAAGTTTGGCTAGCACTCTCTTTTGCTCCCTATCAGATTTCTTTCAAATCTTGTATAGATTGACTAGAACATTTATTGATCATAAATTATGTGATAATATTTTACCTATTATAGTTCTACTTGATTAATATTTCTATAAAATATGAATTCCAATAGATGACCATACAAAGCTCCAATTAGTTCACACTTCTTTACCATATCATGGGTAATTCCTTTGGCCTCCCACTCCATGTCGCAAGAAATAAAATACTTTTTTAGGTCTGTAGACCCATCATAAGGTGCGAGATTGATTATAGCTCCTAAATGAGGCACCATACTAATGTTTCTCACAAGTATTATATTTGGTTGAGCTAAATTATTGGTATTTATAAAAAAATTGTAATTGAGTAGAATAACTTTATATTTTAGTGCTTGATGTGTCCCCACTCATTTTAGTGATGAAATGGTCTCTGATGTATCCTCATCCTCTTGCTATTCTTTCAAGATCTTTGTTTGTGTGATGAACTCCCTTACTTGTACAAGAATTATGGGATCTATCTCTTTTAATGCTAATGCTAATATATTCTTATTCTATTGTTCAAAAAAGCCAAGTGTGACTTCATGACATGCTACCTTTTGTGCCTTGATATCTTTTTGGTGAATCTCTTTTGTGAATGGTCCTTCCCAATCCTCGTCTTCCAAAGTTCTATTATAATTACTATGATTCTAAAAAAAATAGTCTTGGGGGATGTTTTCTCCCAAGGTGAATGATCTATACTGCCAACAACATATTTATCAAATCTTGAACCTATGCTAAGTCTATGACTATATGACAATATTATTTCTCCTCCATGTAATACTCTTCTATATGTCTATGAACCCTTATCTACCTGATTAACTTCTACATTATTTTCTTCCTCTTTCTCTATTGTTCAATCATCCTCATCCTCACATTATATATCCAAACTAACCCTAGGCTCCTTACTCCTTTCATCACCTATGACTTCTTCCATTCTCTCCTTCTCACTCTTGTCTTATATGCTACTATAACTCCTTATTCTATTCACAACTTCCTTGGTCTCACTTTTTTTATTACACCATTTCTATTATTGCAGCTCTCTTTCTAACTCTAGATTCTTATTATATTTTTTCTCTTCTTAGGTCTCCATTTTGGACTCCGGTTCAAACTCTACCTTTTTATTATCTCACCATTCACTCTTATGTCACACATCCCCATAGCACCTGAAATGACTACTCTATTCTGATCAAAATAGGTACCATGGCCTTTTATATAGTCAACATCTTGATTAACAAAGGGATTTATTGTAAAAATTTACCTCTAATCCCCCTAATAAACAAATCCTTTACCATTTTAAATGTTATATACCCTTTTACTATGAACTCAGTTATGTATCCATCGATGGTAGTAATTATCCAGTGATTAATCTTGTGAGTCCAACTATTATCCAATTTTTTTAGCTACTCTATCTTCTATTAAGTCCATGAACATTTGACCAAATTTCTTGATGAATTTTGGGTTAAAACTGGTAAACCACTATTTTTTTATTAAATTATTATTTTATTCTTTAATTTGTGCATTCTTTTTAATTTATTTATTTTTATCCTTTTAGCCTAGAATTTAACAATTATTATGGAGAATGCTAAATTTTGGTTATTCGTGGTGTAGCATTGGGTTTCTAAGTGGTGATCCTAAGGTGTTTTTTACATACTTGAATAAGGGCCACAGAGGCTATAAGGGACACTAACTGCACTAAATTTTATGTGTTACTATATTTTTTATTTGGAACCATTTACTTTCGGGAGGTGAAAATACACCCTATAACTTACAATAATGATGCTTATCCTAAACAGAGGGTAGCTGCATGAGAAGACTAACATGTCTATTTGAATGACAATTGAATTTATACATGGATGGTATTTATAGAGATACATGTATGCAAAATGGAATCAATAATTTTCTTTTGTTTTTCATTGGTGAATTCTTTATCAATATACAAAACAAATTCTTTTATAAATATCATTGATTAAATGAATTTGGGTATCAACATTGATTTTGTCTTATATATGTATTATTTTTTGCTAGATGAATATAGAGGAGTGAGGTCTAAAAATAGTTCTAAATCTATAGTAAAATGTTTCAATTGTATGATAGACAAGTTTAATTTTGATCCTTAAAAAAATATAATGACAATTTTTGTTGAAAATGCAAAAAAAAACTAATACACCCCAAGCATTGAGGCTATGTTTATATTTTCAGATGGTCATACATTTATGTGATGTATTTGTACTCAATATCTGTGTGATTTTTAATTTTTTTTCAACCTTAAAATTGAATGATTACAAATTCTTGCCAAGTTAATATTCTATGAATACTTAGGCTTTACAATTTTCTAGATTATGTAAAGATAGCATATGTGTTGTAAATAAACTAGCATAGGAAATATCAGGTTTTTTTTACTAAGAATAATACATGGTCAAAATAAAGAGCATCTGCCTACCTAAAATTAATCCTATCATTTTTTGAATTATACTAAATAATGAATATAATATGCTAATATATCTTTACACATGCTAAGAACCAAAACACATCTCCAAGTCATAGCCTCAGATTTAGGGTAGGCTAAAATATTATCAGTACCTAATTCCTGCAAGGAATTGACACTCTACACCCTTGTTTGTTTTACCTTTCATTTGCTCTTATAATTATACCTTCTAGTCTAAAACTATGAAAGACATTTTTGCACTTGCATTGTTATCATAGTGATGACATTGTATTCCTATAATGATTTAAAAATGGTCTGGGTCTCCATGTGGTTCCTTTACACATGAACTTTTATTTTATCTAGCATTTACACAAACTTCCTACATTGTGAGAGCTTTTTGATCAATGCACTAAACTGTAAGGGCTCTAAAATTACCTAGCCTCCTTAAACTTATTAAACCAAGACTAGAAAATTACCTTCCATTACTTTTCAGCCATTTGCAATATTCTCCTTGAGTGTGTCAAATTGTTTTTTAGTTGAAGTGTGGTCTGGGTGATAGATGTATTTAATATAACTTTGTAGCTTGTGAGTATTATTCCTTTCTTGATAAACCTCCTTATTTTAATGTTCTTCCATCCCACTTCTACTAATCTTCTTCCTAAGCCTTCTTTTTTGAAATCTCATTCTCTTCCTTATCTTCTCATTTTTGATAAGCCTTTGATTTCACATCCTCCTCCATTGTGCATTTGGGTTGAGCTTAACCAACACACATAAACTCAAGTGCATGTTGGCATGGCTTTGAGTCCCACCATCCACTAAATAGTCATACCATAACAAACTGACCTTATTCATTTCTAATTGACGGTGTAGCATGACTTTTTGGAGAGTAGTTATGGTAGTGGTTTGGAGAGTTGTTGACTATTCGAACAAATTTAAATTTTAAAAATACTTCTCAAACCACCACTTTCCCAAATAATATACTGGCTATTAAATCTTTTGATCTGAGTAAAATATATACAAAAGCTCAACATGGCACCTCCAGCTAAAATTTATTATTTTTGTTTGCATTATATCCAAAGAAATAAAAATAATACCACCATAAAGGCAGGATGGATTCAAGCTACACTTGAAAGTTAGCAATTAATTACTTATAGTAAATTTATTTCACATTATAATAGACCTCTAAATTGTAGAAAAAGTTAACCTAGAAGTGAGATATATGATGTTTAATGTTGCTAAGAATTGGGCAAATTAGGAGGAGAATATTGAGGCCATGCTAAAATTTGTAAAATAATATGCACACTCAACTTCCATCACTCGTAGGGATGATATGTAATTCAAGAGGAGGCCTCAACAGATGATATTAGTGTAGGAGTTTCAAAAAGGATACAGACTATTATCTTATAGACATTAATCTCTTAAAGATGAAATTAGGCTCAAAGAAGATGAAGACCAAACCCCAGATTGTGATAATCATTTAGAAGATCTAGAGATTAGATCTAGTTGTTTTGATCATGTTATATCTTCACAAACATTGTTTCTTCAAGATATAAAAGAGATTACTGAGCTCTTATTTTCCATGAATTTTTAGGCCAAGGATTTAGAAGACACATACATTAAATTGGACCAAAAGATAGAGAGGAAAGTTAGTGAGGAGAATCTCCAGGTAGATAAGAAAGGGAAAATCAAAGATCCAACTAACTGTGATGGAGATGTAAGAGAGGATTCAAAAATCTCCAACATTAGACAACTTTTCAAAACATCCCTTAATAGTACATAACCAGGTGTAAGGGGGTGTTCTCGTATATAACTTTAGAAGTATATTTCCGTTCCTTCTAATGTAATTAACTGTTTACATAATATATTTTATGAAATATCACCATATCATAATGGTAATGGTTGGATATTGAATTTATCCACTTAACAAACTTGATACTCATATTTTTTTTAAGCAATAGGGTGTTGGATTTTGTTTGTCCTATTGCTTCTCTTCATACCTTTCTTGTATGCTTGCACCTAGAGTTAATTTATGTTTGATGCATAAAAACTACCATGCATATATTGTTCATTATTATGATATATCTTAAAAGTGTAGATGCACTCTAATTTTTTTAAGATAATTTAGATAAGAATATAGAGTTTTAAGGTTTTTCCATAGTGATAATATCATTGTAGATGTAATATAGATAAATGGTTTACTTCAAAATGCAATTTAAAACTATTACACATATTTAATTAAGTCTAATAATTTGTAAAATAACACTTAATTTTAATCCAATTCAATAATTAGTTAGGAGAGGATGATTATTTTGATTTTTAAGGAAATCTAAAATTAATCCCAAGCGTTTGTTTTCAGATAGTGAGATACCTAAAAACTCATCATGACATGAGGTCCTCCTAAGAATTATACACTCCATATTTGTAAGTCAAAAACTATGCATTTTACATTTATATAAATTGGAAAATAAGCAAAAATTGATCCAACGAATGCATTCATTACATTTGATCTCTAAATACCTCATTCACTATTTTGAAACTTTGCACCAATCACTAAGAAATTTCTCTTCTTCATCAAATATTAATAGGGCAGCTAGACCTATAAAATATAAAGATAATAATTTGTTTTGGGGATTTTAATCAAGATCAATGAGGATTTTAAGCACATAATACTTTTCATACCCTTCAATATCATAAAATATCAAAAATAACATGTTAAGAAAAATGCAATTCAACCAAAAATTTAAACGTGATGTAGTGTGTTGCTACAATGAATTTCAGTGCTAAGATGAATGATCTCTAAATTCTTGATGTCATTAGAATCTTATGATAGTAAATTTTGGATGTTCTATTATGTTTCCTTAGATTCTTGGTTGTTTTTCTCTATATGCTTGGATGTCCTAAATGCACTAAGGAACATGTGTATTAATATACTTCTTGAGTTCAAATTAGAACCATTTTGCCACCAAAACTGACATCAAGTGAGATTAAAAAATTTGACATGATGTAATTACTAACCCTTGGGAAGTTATAATGGGTGGAAAGACCCCAAAACCCTAGAAATATAGTGTACATATTTATAGGAAAACCATACATAAAATTTATGAATACAAAGACAAAGGAGAGAGAAGGAAGAGGTATGAGAGGAGAGAGAAAATAGAGGGGAGCATCAAAGAAAATGACCAAAATATGATAATAAATCCCAATATTAACCAATAATAAAAAAATATATAGGTACCCTCAAATAGTACTAGTAAATAACTATGGGTCATTTTTAGGTCTCAACATGATTCCCCACTTTTTGGTGTGTGTGTGGGAATACACAGATCAAAGTAAAATAGGTAGAGGGTGGATACAAGATTTTGAACCTATTGAAACTTTTGAAAAAATATCAAATTAGATTGATTATTGTATATTGTTATTTTTAGAATAGCCAATTTAGATCAATTACTATACAAGTCAGTGACTATATTTATTACATATTACCTCTCTAATTTTAATATTCCAACACTTTAACACCTAGGGTTTTACACACCATAAATCCCTTAAAAGTTAAATCAGATACTATTAGATTTAGATTCATGAAGGAGATGAGTGGAAAACAACATTCAAGACTAGGGATGGCTTATATGAGTGGATGGTGATGTCATTTGGATTATCTAATGCACCCAACACATTTATGAGAGTGATGAACACAATAATATGAGATTACACTAACAATTTTATGGTGGTTTATTTTGATGATATTCTGATATTCGAGAAGACTAAAGAAGAGAACTTGAGGCATTTGAGAATGGTATTATAACTATTAAGAAAGGATAAGCTCTATAAAAATTTGAAGAAGTGCAATTTTATGTAGAATAGTTTGGTATTGTTATGATTTACAGTTTTAGCAAATGGTGTATGAATGTATGAAAAAAAAGTAAAGCCAATTGTTGAGTGGCCTATTCCAAAGAGAATTACAAAATTAAGAAGTTTCCATGGTTTAGAAAAATTTTACTAAAATTTCATTTAAAAATTTAGTAGTAGTATTGCACCAACAATAAATTACATGAAAGGAAAAGAATTTTTGTGGATAAGAGCAGCAATAGAAAGCTTTGAGTTTTTTAAGAATAAAATTATAGAAAAATCCATTATCATATTTTAAAAAGTATTTAAGGTTTATTGTGATGTTTCAATATGGGAATTAGTGTTGTGTTGACTTAAGAATGAAAGCCAATAACATATTTAAATGAGAAATTGCAAAAGGTAAGAAAGAATTGTTCTACATGTGATGTTGAATGTTTTGTCTTAGTAAAATCATTAAGACATTGGAGGCATTACCCAGTGACTAGTGAGTTTGTCTTATTTATAGATCACAAGGCTTTGATATAGGTGAAAACTCAAAAGAAGTTGAATAGTAGACATGCAAAGTGGGTGTCTTTCTTGCAGGGATATATTTTTACTTTGAAACATAAATTAGAAAATTAGAATCTGGTAGTTGATTCTTTGAATAGGTGAGTGAGGTTTTTAACTACTATGGTGAGTGAAGTAATTAGATTTGAAGTTATTAAATAAGTATATGATAATGATCCAGATTTTGAAAAAATAATTGAGCAATGTAGGAATCCATTAATAGGTGAGACAAGTAATATTTATGATGAGTGTATTATATAGGATGGTTATCTCTTCAAAGGGAAATAATTATGTATTCTAGATGGGTCTCTAAGAGACAATATTATAAGATATTTGAATATTGGTGGTTTGGCTAGACATTTTGGTAAGACAAAGACAATAGCTTTAGCAAAGAAAAAGTATTTTTGGCCAAAGATAAAGAGAGATGTGACTAGATATGTTTCAAGGTGTGGGATATGTTAGGTGGCTAATGTGCATGCACAAAATATAGGGTCATACATACCGCTACCTATTCTAAGAGGATCATCAATAGACTTGTGTATGGATTTTGTGTTGGAGTTATCAAACACATAAAGAGGTAATGATTCAACTTTTGTTGTTATAGATAAGTTCTCTAAGATAGTTTATTTTATTGTATGTAATAAAACCAATGATGTCACTAGAATTTTATAAATATTTGTTAAGGATGTTGTGAGATTGCATGGTGTTCCAAAAACTATTACATCAGATAAAGATACAAAATTTCTAAGTCATTTTTGGACTTTATAAAATAATATAAGAATTAAGATATAATTCAGTAGTGCATACCACCCACAAATAAATGGACAAATAAAATTTATAACAAGAGCTTGATAAATTTGTTGGCATGCATAGTTGGAGAGAAGCCCAAGCCATGGGACTTGGCTTTACCACATGCTAAGTTTGTATATAATAGTTCAATGAATAGATCAATAGAAAATTCAGCATTTCAAATTGTTTATAGGAGAATTCTTATGGATGTTTTATATTCGGTGTAGTTACCAATAGAAGAACACGTTATTGATGATGCAAAAGCATTTATAGAGTATATACAATAGTTTTAAGAATAAGTGAAGAAAAATCTACAAGAAAGTAATGAAAAATATAAAGTAACAATAGATGTCAAAAAAAGGTCAAAAATATTTGAAGAAGGAAATTTAGTGATGGTTTATTTAAGGAAATAAAAATTTCCAACATAGACATACTAAGTTGAAGTATAAGATGATTGGTTCAGATAAAATTGTGAAAAAATCAATGACAATACTTATGAGGTGATTTTACCACAAATTTTTGATATCTCTCTATTATTTTATGTTTCATATTTATATGATTTCCATGGAGAAGATGGTGAAGAGGGAGAATATGAATAAGTACATTGATAGCAATAGGTACCAAAGAAGAAGAAAGCAAAAATAGTGTAGGTTCTGGATAAGAAGACAATGAATATAAGGCAATGCAGTTATAACAAGTATTTGGTATAGTGGAAAGAGTTACAATATAAAGATAATACTTAGATTTCATAATGGGAGCTGAATAATATTGATAAGAATAAATCACAGTATTGAGTTGTTATCAACTAAAGAAAAATGATGCAGAGTTCAAACTTATGGAGGCCATAACTTTCGATCTTTGACTCCATTTGAGATCTCATTTACGCTAAAACAACTATCTCAAAAAGTTTAATTTAGCCATAAACATCCCTATCCACTTAGGGAATTTTTAAAAAAAATCTAGAGGCTATACATGACCATCTAAGGGTCTGAGACCAAATTTTAATATTTTTTCAAGTTTTTTCTATTTTTAGAATTAATGTATTTTATAACTAGACATGAACTTTAGTTCAAATTTCATTTTTTGGTTTAATTTTAATTGTTGAAAATATATGTGGAGATTTTTAAAGCTACTAGCATTTGCATGTAAAACTTATTAAAAATAGCAATTGCTAAAAATAATAAGGTAAATTTTTTATTTTTTTAGATTTTCAAATTATGCATATCAACTCCAATTTTGAGTTAAGTTTTATTTATACTCTTATATGTAATTATTTTATTCATTCAATATAAATCAATACAAATTATTGTTTTAGAAATTCCATATACTTATTAAAAAAATTTATCTTGATATTATTCAAATTCATTATACTATTACCCTTAATTTTACTAATATTAAAAATACCAAAGTTGTAATTATAAATTAGATATATAAAATTACACGTAATTTTTATCATTTACTAAGGTGACACCCCCTGATCTCATTAAGAGACTCCTTTTCAATATGAAATTATTCATACTACAAAATATTTATGCAAACTCACTCAACTCCTTGCACTTTATCTAGCCCTTTCATGGATATGTTTAGCCATTTATCCTTTTTCTCTATGATTATCCTATCAACGATGAACAATTGATCCAAACATGGATTTGCATAATGACTAAGCCTCTAAGCTCCCATATAAATTTAAATTTCACTTCCTTCATACATGAATAAGTTGAAAACAAGAAATCTAACAAATCTCTGTCAAATCTACATCTCCACCAAACGTCCACATCTCTTTTCCACTCTAAAATATGAGCTCCTCATGTTTTTTTATAATGTTATTGTCGAAGTGGAAATTTCAGCATACATTAGTTAATGTAATCCAAAGTAATAAACCACATCGAAATAGGAAATTGCCATATAATTGGGGATGCCAAAAAATTAAGATCAAAATGTATTTAAAAAAATTAAAAAGGTATTAATGCTCAATATAGCTGAAATATCAATGTTTTGAACTTGTAATCATAGGAATTATAGAGGAAATATAATTATTAGAATATATTTTGTAGTTTGAATTTAGTGTTTTTATATATGATTTTGTATAATTTTGTATAATTTTTATCATTTAAAAACATGTTAAAAGTATGATAATACAATATTTATTGAACCCACTTAAATTTTAATATAAGTTTTTAAAGTTCATTTTATTTCCTTAAAATTTTATATATCATAATTATTTTAAAATACAAACAATAAATTATGTTTTGTATCTTATAATTAATATATCAAAACGAGTAAAAATATTAAATCAAAATCAATACAACACATTGAATTCATTCCAAACTCCCAATCTTGACACTTAATACATATGTGAGAAGCATTCTAACATTTCATACATCCAACTTTATTTAAATTTAAATTTTTGAGTAAAATTTTAAACATTTATTGACATATATTTTTACATTTAAATTAATGTCACCAATTTACATATTATTTAAAATGTATTTCTAATCGTAATATATACCAGAATACATTAAAGTACCTTTATTTATGTTACAATTTAATTATAATGCATTTATTTATATTATAATAAAAAGTTTAAAGTAGTGTATTGTATTCACTATTCCTCTTCTTTCTAATAAATACTTTAAAATATTTATGTAAACTAACTGGTTCTCCTTAACTTAAAATATTAATATAATTAAAATATTTATTAGAATTCATTTTGAGATAATTTAAAAATATGAATAAAATATATATAAATAAATCAAATTTGATTTATTATCAAAATAAATCATTTTTACTAGCACCTTAAATTATCTGTACTGTTGTTTATTTTATTAAATATTTTATTTATTTTTGTTTTGGATTCAATTCAATAAGGAAATCTATTTACCACATTTTGAAGTATTTGTTAGTAGGTTAATGTAATTCAATTATTATAATTGAATTACATTAACCTACTAACAAATACTTCAAAATGTGGTAAATAGATTTCCTTATTGAATTGAATCCAAAACAAAAATAAATAAAATATTTAATAAAATAAACAACAGTACAGATAATTTAAGGTGCGGTAATTTTTAGTCAGACACCATTATTCAACGATGGAATCTAAATTGCTTGATAAAACAATTGTCAAATGAGGTTTGAGAGCTTGATTTTTTTTAATATGAAAAGAGTCAAGTTTGGTTGGTAAAGATTGCTGGTTCACTTAAAAAAATTATCAAGATTCCATGTTATTGAGTAATGAACGAGAGATAGGGTACAGTTTTGGCTGAAAAAGATATTCTTCGTAACCTTAATACTAAAACAGGTTATGCCCTATTTTTTTTGGGGGTAGTATACAAAAGTTCAAGTTGAACACAAACACACATATACATATATATCAAAAACAATTACAAACTTCTATCTTGATACAGTTACTATTGTTACGATCTTTTTTAAAATAATACACTATCACTGTATTCTGTTGTCTTGATCTAATAGATTGTTCCTCTATTTTTATTTGGTGAATATATGCTACTCCTGTTCACAGTGCTGTCACACACATGCTTCTTGTATTCTGCACCTACTTTTGTTGTTCACATGCTTCTTTGCTCAGATTGCTGTCTTTATTTCTCTTTCTGCCTGTTGCGTATTTCTTTTATTTTTTGTCCAATGCAATCACTATATTTTTCTTGCATTCGTTTTTTTCTTTATTTATCTTTTTCTCTTTTGTCTTCACCTACCTCCCTACATTCCTGCTTAGCTTAAACGGTTCACCAGATATTCAAAATTTTAAAAATTATGTATTAAAAGTGTTGGTGAATCCCAATGGTGGAAGAAGATTTCTAGAGCAGGGCAAAACGTTGTCAGTAGTAGATAGTGGGGAAATTATTATTTTTTAACATTTCCTCTTAATCTTGACTTTATTTTTTTATGTTTTATAGAATGTTTTTCAACCCACAAATCATTTTGAAAGCTTCTTTTTAATTGTTTATGTGTTTTCAGAGTTTTTCAATACATTTCTGAAACCAAACTTTGCATCTGTAGAGTCAACATGTGCATTTATAAAGGTAGTCTACAACTTCGGAGTCATATTTGTGACTTTTAGAACCAGTTTAAATATCTCTAGAGCTAGCCTATGGATCCTAGAGCCAACATATGAACTTATGGAGTCAGTGATACTGTATCTATGACCCCTAATCTCTCTCTTAAATGCTCAAAACTATATTTTGATAAAGTCAGTGAATATGTTAGCAAGTTGTTTCTCAAACTTGCAAAATTTGAGATTTATCTCAAATTTTTCAACTAATAAAATAATACATGATTGCTATATGTTTTCTTATACCATGAAAAATGGGATTTTTTGACAAGGCATGTAAGATATTTTGTCATAAAAGATCATTGATGCTCCTTTCTACTCTTCATAAAAATATGATAGGATTCTTCTAATCCATATGGTTTGACATGTCATTGAATTTGCTACTATATACTTAGCTTCAACCACGAAAAGTGAGACAATAAGTTATGTCTTTAAAGCTCATGAAATGGCTCCTGTTCCAATATGAAAAATATATCCCAATGTATTCTTTCTATCAAGGCTACCATCCCAATTATTATTTGTATATCCTACTAACTAAAACTCATATGTTGTTGGATACATAATTCCATATTCTCTAGTGTCATTAAAATACCTAGAGATCCTTTTATCTGCTTGTCAATGTGTCTCTTTCAATGTCTCCATGAATCTAGAAATGAAGCTAACTACATACATGATATTCAATTTAGTTTTAATCAATTACATTAAACTTCCCACCAAACTCTTGTACCATGTGGGATTCATGGTATTACTATAATCTTCTCTATGTAGTTTTAGGCTTGTTTTAGCTGGGGTTGATATTGGTTTGTTTTCCAACATCCTAAAGCTCTCAAAAATATTTTTTGTGTACTTGTCTTGGCATATATAGATACCACAATCTATTTTCTTAACTTCTATGCCAAGAAAATACTTTAAGAAACCTATATCAGCAATCTCAAACTCTCTCTTCATGCTTGATTTGAACTCTCTTATATACTCATTTACATTTCTAGTAAATATTAAATCATACACATATAAAAAAACAATCAAAATACCTTCATTGCTCGCATTGATGTAGAGAGTGGGCTCATTACCACTTTTACTAAAGCCATTATTCAAAAAGTATGAATCTATTTAGTTGTACCATGGCCTTGATGTTTGCTTGAGTTTATACAATACTTTATTCAACCTATATACCTTGTTCTCATTCCCTATAATTTCACGACTAGGGAGCTGCCCCACATAAAACTCTTCTTATAATACTCCATTCAATAAGGCTAACTTGACATCTATTTGATGCACCTTCTATTTTTCTTGAGTAGCTTTGTAATGATTGTTCTCATTGTTTCTAGCTTTGCTATGAGATCAAGTGTCTTATTTTAGTCACATCCAAGCCATTATTTATAACATTTGACAACTATCATTTTCTTGTGTATTTCAATCTTATCTTCGATGGTGGTTTTGGCTTTGTAAACCCACTTCACTCCATTGACCTATTTTACTACTAGAAGGTCTACTAGATCTCATATTTGATTTTTATTTATTATATGTATTTCTTCATCCTTTCCTTCACACCACATGTTTTGGATTGTTTCCTCAAAATAGATATGATCAACTACTAAAAATAGAGAAAATTTCATAGTTTCTTACTTTTTTTCTTCTTACTTTGATTGTTATATGTATTGCAACCTCCTTGTCCTAACCAAGTGCTGACTTGAGTTGGAGGATGATGAAGTTGACTCATGATTTGATCATTGTGCTCCTTACTAGTTGATGCCACTAGATGAATCAACCCTTTGTGAAATAATGATCCAACTTGGTATATGAGTGGTTATACCACTTGTTGGTTCGGTTTCAAGAAAGTATCCACTTTCCCTTATTTGCACTTGATGCTCTTATTATCTAATAACCCATAATGCTTCCTCTATAAACTAAACATCCTAATTGATTATTATCTCTTTGGTTACCAGCTTGTACAACTGGTAAGCTTTTAATTGCTTAATATATCCAATGTAAATGCATTTCTCTCCTTTGTCATACCACTGTGATCTTTATTATTTGGGTGCATGTGCATATGCCACACATCCAAATTCTCTAAGGTGTTCAACGCTTGGTTTTTGGATACTCCATGGATCTTGAGGGATCATATCTCTAACACTCTTAGTAGGACAGATATTGAGCAAATATATAGTTATTGTGATAGCTTCATGTCAAAATTCATTAGACAATCCTTTCACCTTTAGCATGCTCCTTGTCATCTCTTGGATGGTTTGGTTCTTCCTCTCGACTACATCATTTTGATTTGATGTATACCTCTTTGAAAATTGCTTCTTGATGCCATTGTCCTTTAAAAAAATTATAAACTAATTTGAAATTTATTATCCCCCTCGGTCAATTCTCAAAATATTTATATAATAGTCACTCTACTTCTCAACCACGGCCTTGAACTGCTTTAAGATTTCAAATGTATTTGATTTGCTCCTTAAAAGATATACCCATGTTTTTCTACTAAATTCATCTGTGAATGTAATAAAATACCTATTCTTGGATAAGGAGGTAGCCTTCATGGGGCCACACAAATCTAAATGTATTAATTCAAGAGGAGCTCTAGCTATCTATGACTTGCCCTTGGTAAAGGCACTCTTTTGTTGCTTCCCCAATATGAAACTTTGGCACACTTTGTTTGGCTATTCTCTAAGGGGAAATGATATCACCATTTACTTCTTGTGAAGAATATTCAACCCACTAAAACTCAAATGTCCATACCTTAGATGCCAAATGGTAGTTGCATCCACCACCATTGTTTTAAAAATTGTTGTGAGCTCACTTTACATCTTCAAAGGAAACATTCTATTACTTGTCAACTTGACTACTACAATCTAGATATTGCATCCAATTCTATCATAAATGATTTATTCTCCATCTTCAAATCTCACCCTATATCCTTTTCGGACAAGTTGTCCAATGTTGATTAGGTTGTGCTTCAACTCTGACACATAATATACATCTTGAATTTGTCTCATCACCTTGTTTGGTGTGAATAAAAATGCTACATTTGCCTATGATAAATATCTTCTCATTTTTTCCCTTCTTCACTTCTAGTTTTATTGATTCATCAATGCTATTGAGCATCTCTTTATTTTCACTCATGTGGTTACTACAACCACTATCCAAATACCAAATTTTTCTATTACTTTGCTCAACTATATTGCATTTTATAAACAAGCTTCCCCCTTTCTCAGTCCTATTGAAATTCTAGCCTCTTTTTCCTTAAATAAATTTGAGTTTTACCTAATCAAACCTTATTATTTATTTTTACATTCACTTTCATAAGGTCAATACTTATTGTAATAATAACATTATACATTTGACTTATCATACATTTATCTAGAACCACCTCTTGAAGTGTTGTTGATTCTTCCTCTTCCTCTTCCATGTGATTCTTGATCATTACATTTTTCACATCGGTTTGACTACTACACGTTCTTTCTATACCTATGTTGTTTTCTTTTCTCCCCCTACCTCTCATATTTACATTTTACTTGAAGGTTTGTTCACGGGAAGAGGTGGATGACCTATTCAAATGTTGTTAATGGATTTTAAAGGATCCCATCAATTCATCAACTATTATTTGTCTCAAGTCTTTAGACTCATCAATTGCAAATATTTTTGTATCAAAATTAATTGGAAGGCTCATCAAAACCTTCTCTATAATTTTATGGTTTTCATGAGCATCAACCTTTGCCTTATATTGATTTATTATGCCCATTATCCTCATGAATAAGTCATTGATAGATTATAATTATTTCATAATTTAGGTCTTAAAATCCCTTCTCAATAGCTGAAACTTGACTAAATTCACTTTGTCACTACCTTGATATGCATTTTTTTAAATGTCTCATGTTTGCTTGGAATGGATAGTTGTTACTATCCTAGGAAAGACTAAATCAGCTAGTATCTTTTGAATTTAGTTTAGAGCCTCATCATCCTTCTTTCTATTATTTTTCAACAAATTTTTTTATGATTGGGGGAGGTCATTAAATGTTCCTTGTTCTTCTACCTTGGTATGTCCACCCTCTACAAGTTCTCATAGTTATTGAGATAAAAAAATGGTATGCATCTTGATGCACCATACATCATAGTTATTACACTTGAACATTGGGGGTTTTACCATGAACTATTGCTATTGGTTGTCATCTTCAACAGACCTTAAAAACCTTAAGTCTATAATACTAGTTGTTAGAAATTAAAACCAAGTTGGTTATCACTAAAACTAATTATGATAAAAGATGAAATTAAGTAACCTAAAGATGCAGCTATTGCATATTTCCAAATCTATAAAATAATGCAATAAATACACTAAACAACAAGCTTAAAAACACTAAAATAAGGTCTACCCTATTTTCTATAGCAGTATACAAAAGTTTAACACACACACACACACTTTTCTACAAACAATTTCATGATATAGTTATTGTTATTATAATCATTTAAAAAATAGTATACTATCCTTCTACCCTACTATCTTGATATAATAGGTTGTTCTTCTATTTTTTTTGTTGAATATATGTTGTTCCTACTCAGACTGTTATCACACACATTCTTCTTGAATTTTGAACCTTCTAAATTTGCTATTCACATGGTTCTTTGCTCCAACTATTGCCTTTACTTATCCTTCTAGCTATTGCATATCTTCTTATGTTTTATCCAATTCAATCACTATATTATCCTTGCATTCATTTTTATTTTTATCTATCATATTCTATTTTGTCTTAACCTACCTCCCTACATTCCTGATCAGCTCAAAAAGTTCACAAGACTTTCAAATTTTAGAAAAATGTGTATTAAATGCGTTTGGTGAATGAAAATGGTAGAGGGAGATTTCTGGAGCATGACAAAACATTATTAGTGGTAGATAGGGGAAAGAATATAATATTTTAACATAAATTTCATGAGATGAAGTGGTAAATTTAGTATGATATTAGGGTTCAAAATGTAGATAGAAGTTATAATTAGTTAATGGTTGTTGACTATAGACAAGTTAAAGGAAAGGTCATCTGAGTTTAACTCTATGCAATAATGGAAGACACATTTATGCCCCATTGTCTCTACATTGAATTTTTTATGGTATATAGCCTCCTTGTCCCTTGTCAACTCTTGTTATATCTTTATGGATCTAACCATGGAGGTGAATAAAAATGTCACTAAAGGTGACTACTATAGCAATCTTGTTTCTATAAGGATATTAGTCAATATTAACCTTCTCCTATAATATAATGTAGTAGTAAATTTGGAAAGATAAGTAGAGATATCCACTTACGTCTATATATGTTCCCCCTATGAATCTTTGAGTAACGATACAAATAAAAATCAAGTTATAAGTTCCATTTCATGTTTTTTTAGTGATAGTGATTATAGTTATGAGCAATATAGGATGTGAGTGCAAAGAACTGAGCAACCTATGCAATCATTCTAGCTTTCTTAAATCATTTTATAAGGCCAGATGTAAAAAAAACCCATTCTTGGTGTGCTCATATCCAGAAGCCTATTTTCATTCTATTCATGCTCATGGATATTCACAAGGAATATGTGCCCGCTACTCCAAAAAGTATTGCATTGATGTTTCTTCTGATCTATATCACTATGGAAAATGTGGGTATTCACATAGTTATTGCCTAAGCTTCTATGGAGAAAAGTGCATAGACTTATGGTTTCCTATCTCTACCATCTTCACCAACTTTTGAGTCTCTTATTTTCAATTCCTCATAGTTTCCTTCTCTTCCATCAATTCATCCCACACATCTTCAACACACCATCAGTATGCCCCCTTTATTAAGAATAATTTATACTTTTTTGACTATTATAGAAGGTATAAAATTAGTACATTTCAAGTTTTAGTTCTTATAGAATTTTCAGTGACCATGGAGAATGGTGATGACAAAACTAGGGTCCTAATTTGTATGGATGACTTTAGTTAAACATTCATCTTATGAGGATTCTTGTAGTGAATTTAATTTGATTTCCTTGTTTGAATTTTTTACTAAGATGTACATATTTGCATGTACTAAAGAGGAGAATGGGATAACACTAGAAGGCTTTGCAATGTTTTTTAAAAATTTTGATACATGTTAATTATGGGATTATAATCCACACCTAATTTAGAAGACAAGTGGGGGTTCTAGTCCTCTTAGTTCTACTTTGCTAATTTTCCAATTTTATGTCCCTTGTTGTAGATAGCCTAATATTGGTAGGATTTTAACCCAGGTTGCTTTGATACAAATACATTAAATTCAACCATTGCACCACAGCCTATGGAATAATATGGTAAGATTTGACATATTTTAAATGTTTTGGTCTAATTAAGGAGCACCTTCTCGAAGTAGGACATGGGGGTACACCTAGGTCTATAATATCCAAGTTGTGTCCCACTTGGTTCATGTAGAGAAGTGTAACCCCTACCTCAAGGTGTCCCTATAGCCACTTGTTGAAATTATCCAATGGGCTCAATAGTAATGGAACCTAGGGTAGTGATTACAAACTACTTGGTTCTCACCACTAGTCTAAGCCCTTGAGCTTAACATAAATTTGACATCTTTTTAGATGTTTTGGATTAATTGAGGATTACATTCTCAAAGTGGTACATGAGGGTGGACCTAGGTCCATAATATTTGAGGTGTGTTCCAATTGATTCACATAGAGAAGTGTAACCCCTACCTCAAGGTGTCTCCATGGCCACTTGTTTAAATTGTCCAATGGGCTCAATGGGAATAGAACCTGGGTTAGTGATTACAAACTACTTGTTTCTCACCACTAGCCCAAGCCCTTGAGCCTAAAAAATTTAACATATTTTTAGATGTTTGGATTAATTTAAGAACACCTCTCAAAGTGTGATATGGGGGTGGGCTTGGGTTGATAATATCCAAGGTATGTTTTGCTTGGTTCACATAGAGAAGTGTGACCCCACCTCCAAGTGTTCCCATGATTACTTGTTGAAAGTATCTAATAGACCCAATGAAAATAGAACCTAAATCAGTGATTACAATCTACTTATTTCGTAAATTTATCGAGGTTGTAAGACATAGAGATAAATGAGTATCAATATGAAAATTTCACAAGTATTTACCATTGTGTTGTCAAAATAGAGGAAGGATCTTTTGTATCATATAATTCAATAAAGATATTTTCATACTACACATGCTTTAAAACTGATTCTTATAAATGGGATATTAGTTCAAATTTTGAATATATTATGAATTGAGGTGTTCACTCAAAAAATTAATATATTATGATTGGAGTATTAGCTCCAAGTTTGAATATTTATGTAGAGTGTTTGACATTTTGTTAGTAAATGGATAATTTTTGAAGCATGACTATTATATTATTATAGCATATGTAATTGTGACCTTAAAGGTAATTTGCAATAGATTCAATAATATTCTTTTTTAAAGCAAAGGAAAATAACAAAATTGTTAAAAAATTATAATATTTATTATAAAATTCAAAATTATTACAAATTGTCATTTCTTTACTTTGTTTAATAGATTCGTAGGTTTGGACAACAGTGAAGATCCATTCTTGTACTGATAATTTTAGGTATGGTAGTTTTTAGTCAGACATCGTTATTCAACGATGGAATCTAAATTATAGAAAATTAGGAAAGAACTTTGTTGTCATTATACAAAATTTTGTTATCTAAACAATCGAATATCAATAGTTCATAATAGACATTTAGATCGTAAATTTTTCCTTCTTTTTGTAATCTAGAAATTCCAGCTCGTGTGATTACCTACCCATCCTCAATATTTTTGACTTTCCAACTTACTTGGCAATGCAATTCAATTATTCGATTACTGCAAAAGGATGACAATTTAATTAAACATGTTGATGTGTACTGCACCAATTCTTTATTATTGTTTAATTCATGCCACTGACTATACGGTACTATCAAATAGGGTTTAAGAGTTTGCTTTTTCTAAAATAAAAGGAGCTAAGTTTGATTGATAGAGAATGTTGGTTCACCAGAAAAAAATTATCAGGATTTTAAAGTATTAAGTAATGAATGAAAGAGGATTTTAAAAGTATTGAATAATGATTGAGAGATAGTGTGTAGATTTGGCTGAATAGATATTTTTCATAATTTTATTGTTAAATATGGTTATTATAAATAAAGTTGAAGAGTTGAGTTTTTTTTTTTTTTTTTTAAAGAAGGAATTTTAATTGATAGAGAATACTAGTTTTAAAAAAAATTATTAAAATTTTAAAATATGAAAAAATAGTTTTCAAGATATGAAGTAATGGATGAAATAAGATATAGTTTTGGTTGAGTAGATATTTTTCTATTTTTAATATTATATTTTAAAAAATTAATTATGAATACATTAGATATTAATTAGCTAGTTTAAAAGTTAATAAGATATGGGTGAATTGTTTAAAACTGATTTCGCTGTGTCTAATCTTATTTAAGTTCAAATATGTACTGCATGTTAGATCAATTATAATCATTGGAAATGTTTGTAATGTTTATTATGGACCAGTTATAATCAAAGTATTGATTACAATAAATATATTAATTATAAAAAGATCTGGACTTCCTGTTTATTTCCTAGACTAATTCATAAACCTAACTTAAAAACGTTTGGATTCGTAACTCCAAATTCTAATATTTTCAACCTATAGCCATTAACTTT
Source organism: Torreya grandis (assembly GCA_037957365.1). Lineage (NCBI taxonomy): Eukaryota > Viridiplantae > Streptophyta > Pinopsida > Cupressales > Taxaceae > Torreya > Torreya grandis. The sequence goes on from JARHVA010000293.1 coordinate 497,430, forward strand.
GTAAGGACAAGGTAAATTACAGTGTTAAATTAAAAGTAGGTGATGTGGAGACGATGGGTGGTAGGGCACATTTTGTCAAAAAAATACGGACTTGTTAGTACATGTTATCAGAAGATTCAGAATTCCCGTGACAATTTATGTGCAGCCGCACAATGATGCAGCGTCGTGTGTGGGCCATCTTATAATCACCTGTCTTTGTTCAGACTGCATTAGTCAAATCCTCCCATTAGTTTGAAACTTGAAACCTAACAATCTCATAAAATCATGGCAGCTGTCTCTGGTCTTTTTTTTTTCCCTGTCAAACTCAAAATTTTGATAACTAGACATTGCTTCACCTTTCATGAGATGAAATGGCACAGGTTATCATCATATTAGGGTTTCAAAATGTAGAGAGAAGCTATAATTAGATAATTATGAGTATAGACAAGTTTAAAGGAAACACCATCCGAGTTTAACTCCGTGCAATAATGGAAGACACATTGTCTCTACGTTGATTTGTTTATGGTATATAGCCTCCCTATTCCTTGTCAACTCTGGCCGTATCTTTTTGGCTGCGACCATGGAGTTGAATAAACAGGTCACTGAAAGCGATTACTATCACAAGCTTGTTTCTAGAAGGGTATCAGTCAGTATTAAGCTTGTTTCTACAAGGGTATCAGTCAGTATTAACCTTAAATTTATGGGGTCTCAAACAGGCTCCAAAACTTGTGCTTTAATTCTGCTCAGTCTCTATGGAGACCTGTAGGTGCACATATAGTAAGTATACAGGGCAGAATTGTATATGTTGGGGAATTGGTTGTCTCAACTGATCTCAAACATTTGGATAGTTCAACTTGATATGCTTATGCTTGAAGAGTGTATTCATCATCTTGAAACTCTTCATTCCATCTTCATAGCTACTCAAAACTCTCATTTACCTGACTGTAGGTGAATATTTACAAGGAAGTCTACTGTAGCATGTCTCTGACTAAGTTATCCCTCTAGGGATGACTTGAGTCCACATCTCCTTGGATAAAAATGGTCACTTTGCAATGGAGTACAAACACAAAATTTTATCCTTACATTAACATCGTTATGAAGGTGAAAACAAGGATATGAACTTCTGCAACTGATGAAATTGCCTCAAAACTAACCATTGAAGTCTTAACCAGGAAATTGAGGTACTTGTGCCTTTTTATTCACTTTCACATGTGTAAACAAGGATGGCACCATGAGATAATAATGTCCACACTCTCCATAATCATGTACTTGGTTTGTATGGACCAACTCAAACAAAGAGGAAACTTGCAGGGTCTAGGGATGAGCAAGAAGAAAGAAGCAGTAAATTTATTAGCATTGGTTCATAAAATACAAAAAACCAATCTTATAAATCCTACCATGGATTTTAATCAAACAAAGGGTAATTTCATCCCACAAGAGTATTTGACCTGAATCAAACCCCTGTTGTTAGTACTCAACCAAAATTAGTTAGTCATTTCTATATGTTTAGTGCATCAATGAAAGAACATAATGGTTTTAGGCCAATTTTGGGACGTCCAAATCTGATCAAAATTGGAAATGTGCTCAAGGGTCTTGAAGGGTCACTACAATCCCTTTCACACATGCCACAACTCTTGTAGAAGCCGTACAACTATACAAACTTCCTCTCTTTCAACTATTTTCTTGTTCTGACATAGAAACCTACAATTTTTTAGTTAGGACTAACATGTCCAACAATAAATTGACATGGGGGACATTGATAAACACTTTGTAACACTTGTATTACATAGTAAACTATATAAATCTCATTAAATGGCCTAAATATGACCTCAAATGACATGAAATGACATCAGGGATTAAAGATGAATGTGACAAGGCTTATGACACATCAAATGACATTTTTAGGACCATGACACACCATATAAGACCCTAATATACCCCTATACAATTTTTATATACTATAGGGGGTTGACCTATTTTGACTTTGGTCAAAATAGTCAATAGTAACTTCATTAAATTTGTCAAGGTGGTGACAACACCATCTTATCACATAATGTGCACTATTTTTCCATGCATGTATGAATCTATAATCATATCATTGTCTTTTGTAGTCTCTTATTTTTGGATTGTTTTCAAAATATGTGAAGCTTCTCACATTAATCCTTTCTTAGTAACTAGTTCAAGATATTTGTCTTATTGAGCCTTTCTTATCCTTTGATCTTGTGGCATCTCCAGATGTATTAATCCTTATTTTGCATGTTGTTTCCATGTGACAGCTTGTATAAAGGCATCTTTTTAGGTTTGTTTATTAATCATATTCACATTTCTTATTGCCTTCTCCATTCATTGTTTCTCCAAAATTGGATAGTCTTCTATGTCATGTTGATCTAAAACCCTACACTAGGCACAGTAGGATTGTCGCTTAGGATTTGATGGATAATTCCTTTGTACAGGATTAAATTCTTTGCATAATTATTACTAAATTAGAGGTCATTGGGAATTATTTTCCCTACCTCCTTGTGCACCACATCGGTATCCTCCTCTATTTTCTTGGAATCCCCATCCATTTGATTGTTACAGCCTAAAACTCCTAAAATCTTATTGTGTGTTCTACCCTTGTTGTTTTTGTAGGCCATCATACCCACCATGTTAATATTGAGGAAATGATGGTGCCCAAGTTACCTATTGTGCCTAGGGAATCACAAGATTCCAATGGGATGAGGATTGATATTGTGTTGATGGAGGTGCCTAATTCTGGGATGGAGTTGTCCAAGCCTAAGATGGTGGTGTCCAATTGGCCATATGTACAGGTTGATATTGTGGTCCATTTAAAATCCATGGTGCACTCGACTATGTTGCACTTGTCATGCTAACCTCTGGATGGGGAAATGTTTTAGTCATAATAGTTGTTTACTATGTAGTGATTGCAAACACATTCTTTGTAATATCTTCTTGTAGTTTAGCCTGTTTTACCTTAAACTTTTTTTAGTTTTATCAATTCAAATCATACTCTTTCTTCCTAAATTGACTTGCATATTGTTTATACTTCTCATAATAATAACACTGTACATTTGATTTATCATACCTTTGTATAGAACCACATCTTGAAGTGTTATAGATTTTTCCTCTTCCTCTTCCATATAATTCTTGATGATTATGTCTTCCACCTTCTTGACTGAAAAAATTTCTTCCTATACCTTTATTGTTTGATCATATCCCCCTACCTCTCACAAATACATTTGAATTGAAGGATTGTTCATGGGAAGATGTGGCTGACTTATTCAAACGAAGTTCATAGGTTTGCAAGGAATGCATCAACTATAATTTGTCTCATGTCTTTAGACTCTTCAATTGTAGCCAATGTTGGATTAAATCTAATTGGAAGACTCCTCAAAACCTTCTATATGATTCTATGGTCTTCAAGAGCATCACTATTTATCTTAATTTGATTTACTATGCCCATTATCCTCAAGAATAAGTTAGTGATAAATTCTAATTCTTTCATCATCTAGGTTTCAAAATCCCTTATCAATAGTTGTAACTTGATGAGATTCACCTCATCACTACCTTGATATGTATTTTGTAAAATGTCTCATGCTTGTTTGGAATGGGTAGTTGTTGCTAATCTAGGAAAAACTGAATCAGCTAATATCTTTTGAATATAGTTTAGAGACTCGGCATCCTTCCTTCTATTCTTCTTTAAAAAATTGCTTTGCGCTTGAGGAAGGTCATTGAATCTTGTTTGGTCTGCTACCTTAGTATATCCACCCTTTACAAGTTCCCATAATTCTTAAGAGAAAAAATGATATTTATCTTAATGCACCATACATCATAATTCATACCATTAAATATTGGAGTTGTTTCCATGAACTATTACTACTTATTGGCATCTTCAACAGGCCTTAAAAACCTTAATGCTCTAATACCAATTGTTGGAAATTAAAATCCAATTAAATAGCACTAAAACAAACTATGATAAAAGATGAAATTAAGCACCGTAAACATGCATTTGTTGCATATTTCCAGAGCTAGAAAACAATGCAGTAAATAAACTAAACAACAAATTTAAAAAATCTAAAATAAGGTCTGTCCTATTTTCTAAAGCAATATACAAAAGTTCAATACAGACACACATTTTTTATTCAAAAACAACTATAAACTTATAGAAACAACTTTTTAATATAGTTATCATTGTTATAATCATTAAAATAATAATATACTATCCTTCTACTTTTCTATCTTGATATAGTAGGTCGCTCATCTATTTTTATTTGTTGAATATATATTGTTCTTGCTCAGAATATTATCACACACATTCTTCTTGTATTCTGAACCTCACAATTTTGTTATTCACATACTCTTTTGCGCAGACTGTTATCTTTACTTCTCTTCCTACCTGTTGCGTATCTTCTTTTATTTTATCCCTAGCACTCACTATTTTATCCTTGCATTCATTGTTATATTTATTTATCTTCATCTATTTTGTCTTCACCCACCTCCTTACATTCTCGCTCAGCTCAAACAGTTCACAAGACTTTCAAAATTCAAAAAATTGTGTATTAAATGCGTTTGGTGAATCTAAATGGTGGAGGAAAATTTCCGAAGCAGGAAAAAATGTTGTTAATGGTAGATAGGACGGAAGAATATAATATTTTAAGATAACTTCCATGGGACGAAGTGGCACAGTTATTATGATATTAGGGTTTCAAAATGTAGAGAGAATTTATAATTTGTTGATACTTGTTGAGTATAGATAAGTTAAAAGGAAAGACCATCCGAGTTTAACTCCATGAAATAATGGAAGACACATTTATGCTTAATTGTCTCTACATCAAAATTTGTTTATGGTATATAGCCTCCCTATTACTTGTCAACTCTAATTGTATCCTTTTGGGTCCAGTCATGGAGCTGAATAAACATGTCACTGAAGGTGACTACTATAACAGACTTGTTTCTAGAAGGATATCAGTCAATATTAACCTTCTCCTCCAAATAAAAATGTGGTAGTAAATTCGTAAAGACAAGTAGAGATCTCCCCTTAAGTCTTTATATGTTCCCATGTGTCTCTGTGATTAAAAATGAAAATCAAAATCAAGCTGTCAGTTCCAGTCCAAGTTTTTCTAGTACTAGTGACTATAGTTGTGAGTAATGTAGGATGTGAGCGCAGAGAACTGAGCAACATAGCCAGTCACTCTAGCATTATTAAATCAATTTATAAGGACAGTTGTAAGAAAACCCATGTTTGGTGTTCTCATGATCCAGAAGCCTGTTCTCGGTCTATTCATGCTCATGGATATTCATAGGGGAAATAGGCCTGCTTCTCCAAAAAGTATGGCATTGATGTTTCTTCTGATCTATATCATTGTGGAAAATGTGGGTATTCTTGTAGTTATTGCCTAAGCTACTGTGGAGGAAAGTGCATAGACTTGTAGTTGCCCTATCTCTACCATCCCCGCTAACTTATGAATCTCTTCTTTTTAATTCCTCATAGTTTCCTTCTCCTCCTTCAATTCATCCCACGTATCTTCAACACACCAATCTATCAGCATGCCCCCCTTCATTATGAACAATTTATTTTTATTTTTATTTTTTTTTACTATTATGGAAGGTATAACATAATTACATTTCTCAAATTTTAGTTCTTATAGCATTTTCAATGACCATGGAGGATGGCGATGACAAAACCAGGTCCTAATTTGTATGGATGACTTTAGTTCAACATTCATCTTATGAGGATTCTTGGAGTGAATGTAATTTAATTTCTTTTTTTGAAATTTTTATTAAGATGTACATCTTTATGTGTAATAAAGAGGAGAAGCGGATAATATTATAAGACTTTACAAAGTTTATTGAGGTTTTTGATACGTGTTAATTGTGGGATTGCAATGCATATTTGATTTGGAATACAAGTGAGGTTCCAGTCTCCATAGCTCTACTTTGTTAATTTTATGTCTTTTGTTGTGGGTAGCATGATCATTGGTAGAATTTTAACCTAGGTCATTATAATATAAATACATTTGATTCAACCAATACACCACAACCTAGGGGATAATATGGAAAAAATTAACATATTTTTAGACGTTTTAGTTTAATCAAGGAGTACCCTCTTGAAGTGGGACATGGGAGTGCACCTAGGTCCATAATATTAGAGGTGTGTTTCGCTTGGTTCATATAGATAAGTGCAACCCCTACCTCAAGGTGTCCCAATGGCCACTTGTTGAAAGTGTCCTACAGGGTCAATGGTAATGGAACCTAGAGTAGTGATTACAAACTACTTGGTTCTCACCACTAGTCCAAGTCCTTGAACCTAACATAGATTTGACATATTTTTAGATGTTTTAGATTAATTGGGGAGCATATTCTCGAATTGGAAAATAGGGGTGACTCTGGGTTCGTAATATCCGAGGTGTGTTCCTCTTCGTTCACATAGAAAAGTGCAACCCCCACTTCAAGGTGTCCCCATGGCCACTTGTTTAAAGTGTCCAATGGACTCAATGAAAATAGAACATGGGTTAGTGATTATAAACTACTTATTTCTTACCACTGGCCTAAGCCTTTGAGTCCAAAAAAATTGACATATTTTTAGATATTTGGATTAATTGAAGAGCACCTTTTGAAGTACGACATAGAGGTGTGTTTGGGTCCATAATATCTAGAGTATGTTTTGCTTGGTTCACATGGAAAAGTACGACCCCACCTCAAGGTGTTCCCATAACCACTTGTTGAAAGTATCTAATAAGCCTAGTAGAAATGGAACCTAAATCAATAATTACAAACTACTTGTTTTACAAAGTTCTTTGAAGTTATAATACATAGATAAATAAGTATAGATATGGAAATTTCACAAGCATTTATTATCATGTTGTGATAATAAAAGATGGAATTTTGTATAAAGAAAACCAAATCATTTGATTCAATAGGAATATTTTCATACTACATAAGTTTTACAGCTGATTCTTATGAATGGATATTAGCTCAAAATTTGAATATATTATGAATTGGCGTGTTCACTCAAAATTTTAATATATTATGAATAAGATATTAGCTCAATATTTGAATATATATGTAGAGCATTTGAAATTTTGTTAAAAAATGAATAAATTTATTAAGCATGTCTATTATATTATTATGACGTGATAACTGTGACCTTAAAGGTAATTTTCAATAAATTCAAAACTATTTATTTTTAAAACAAAAGAAAATAATAAAATTATTAAAATTTTATAATATGTATTATAAAAGTCAAAATTATTATAAATATTTAAAATATATGCAATCAGATATCAAAATTGTTATTTCTCTATTTTATTTTTAGAAGTTTATAGATTTGAATGATAATAGAGATTTATTTTTTTATTAATAATTAAAAGAGATTTGGATCTCTTAAAAAGACGAGATAAATTAGAGTGTTAAATTAAAAGTAGGTGATGCGCAGACGACGGGTGGTAGGGCACATTTAGTCAAAAATACGGACTTGTTAGTAAATGTTATCAGAAGATTCAGCATTCCCGTGACAATTTATGTGCAGCCGCACAATGATGCAGCGTCGTGTGGGGGCCATCTTATAATCACCCGTCTTTGTTCAGACTGCATGAGTCAAATCCTCCCATTAGTTTGAAACTTGAAACCTAACTATCTCATAAAATCATGGCAGCTGTCTCTGCTCTTACTTTTTTCCCTGTCACACTCAAAATTTTGATAACTAGACATTGCTTCACCTTTTATGAGATTAAATGGCACAGGTTATCATGATATTAGGGTTTCAAAATGTAGAGAGAAGCTATAATTAGTTAAGGGTTATTGAGTACAGATAAGTTAAAGGCAAGGCCATCCGAGTTTAACTCCGTGCAATAATGGAGGACACATTTATGCCCAATTGTCTCTACGTTGATTTGTTTATGGTATATAGCCTGCCTATTCCTTGTCAATTCTGGCCGTATTATTTTGGCTGCGACCATGGAGTTGAATAAACAGGTCACTGAAAGCGACTACTATCACAAGCTTGTTTATAGAAGGGTATCAGTCAGTATTAACCTTCTCCTCCAATAGAATGTGGTAGTAAATTCTATAAAAAAAGTAGGGATCTCAACTTAAGTTCCAATCAAAATCAAGCTATAAGTGCCAGTCCTGGTTTTTCTTGTGCTAGTTGTGAGTAATTTAGGATGTGACTGCAGAGAACTGAACAGCCTGGCCAGTTACTCCAGCTTTCGTAAAGTAATTTATGAGGCCAGATGTAAGAAAACCCATGCTTGGTGTGCTCATGATCCAGAAGCCTGTTCTCGGTCTGTTCATGCTCGTGGATATTCACAGGGCAAATGGGCCTGCTGCTCCAAAAAGTATTGCATTGATGTTTCTTCTGATCCATGTCAGTGGAAAATGTGGGTATTCATGCAGTTATTGCCTAAGCTGCTGTGGAGAAAAGTGCAGAGACTTATGGCTTCCCCGTCTCTACCATCTCCGCCAACTTCTGAAATTCTGAATCTCTTCTTTTTAGTTCCTCAGAGTTTTCATCTCTTCCTTCAATTCATCCCACACATCTTCAACACACCTATCTATCAGTATGCCCCCCTTATGAACAATTTATACTTTTTCGACTATTATGGAAGGTATAACGTTAGTACATTTCTCAAATTTTAGTTCTTATAACATCTTCAGTGACCATGGAAGATGACGATGACAAAACCGAGGTCCTGGTTTGTATGGACGACTTTGCTTCAACATTCATCTTATGAGGTTCTTGGAGTGAATGTAATTAGATTTCCTTGTTTGAAAGTTTTACTAAGATGAAGATCTTTGAGCGTACTAAAGAGGAGAAGGGGATAATATTAGAAGGTTTTGTAAAGTTTTTCAAAGTTTTTGATACATGTTAATTGTGAGATTTTCGGTTTTAGGATTGGAAGGACATGGGGTGGGTTAAAGTGTCCAATGAATCAATAGGAATAGAACCCAGATTAGTGATTATAAATTAGTTAGCAAACCCAAACCCTTGAGCTTAACAAAAATTTAACATCTTTTTAGATATTTTAGATTAACTAAGGAGCACATTACCAAAATAGGACATGGGGGTGAGCTTGTGTCATAATATTTTAGGTGTGTTCCATCTAATTCACATGGAGAAGTACAATCTCTAGGTTCAAAATGTTTAATGGGTTGAATGGGAATGGAACTTAGGTTAGTGAGTACAAACTATTTGTTCCTCACTACTAGCCCAAGCTATTGAGTCCATAAAATTCTGGTATTTTTTTAGATATTTGGATTAATTGAAGAGCACCTTTTTGAAGTGAGACATGGGGGTGGCTCTGGGTCCATAATATCTAGAGTATGTTCTACTTGATTTATATAGGAAAGTTTGATCTCCACCTCAAGGTGTTCCCATAATCACTTATTGAAAGTAAATAATGAGCTCAATAAAAATAGAATCTAGATGAATGATTACAAACTTATTATTTCGCAGTTTTTCTAAAAATTATAAAACAGAGTCAAATGAATATCAATATGAAAATTTTACAAACATTTACCATTATTTTGTCAAAATAGAAGATGCATCTTTTGTATTTGGAAAACAAATCTTTTAATTAATAAAGATATTTTCATTCTACAAAAGCTTGAAATTTGAATATATATATATATAGGGAGCATTTGAAATTTTGTTTAAAAATATCGAAGCATGACTATTATATTATTATGGCATGTGATAACTCAGACTCTCTGTAAAAGAGATAGACATGGTAAAACTGCTGCCAAGCTTGGTGCTAATCTCACGAATCTCATTGACATTTATCCAGATCTGCTATATTGTCCTTTCTGGGACTTATTATTTAAGTATGAAATGTGAAGACGTGCAGCCAATAATCGCCAAGTATGTGGAAGCCTTGGATGGTACTTTGTCCGATGGAGTTATTAGTAATAATGATAGAAGCACTTAACCAGCAAGGGAAAATGCCGTCCAACCCCGAGAAAATAGATGATGATAAGTTCTTCAAATTATGGTAACATGTTGCACCTTAAATTAAAGTGCGAGAAGCCAGATCATGCACCGATTCAGATGGCAAATGGTTCTCATTTTTAAGGAGATATGCTTCCAAAAATAATCGAAAGGGCGATTGGTGGATCATGACGAAGCTATGAAACTGATTTGTAGCATTTGGAGGTGTTTGAATGCAAGATATCTCATAAACTGCAGATGATTAATCATTACAGATATTGCAATTTTCCACTTCGACATTGGTGGTGTGTGAGAATGATATTGAGACCAAGATATTATTGAATTTCCAAATTAATTTAATGTGAAAATTATTGAAATATGGAAATTAAAAAAGAATCAGTGGCACACTTTCTGCTTAATCAAGCAGGGATCGTTGTTCATCCATTTTTTTTTTAATTAGAACTTCGTTTGGCCTTCCATTTGTTGTGATTCAAAGCACTTTTAGGGATTTCTGCAAGGTACCATATTTGGGTATATTAATGAAGTATCAAAATCTTGTTTGTGTCTGAGTTTCTACATCTACATGCTTTTCACGAGGAAAACAATGGTGCTCAAGTAGTTCTGATCATTGGGGATATTTAATTTTTTCATAATGATAATTCTCATATGATAATAGGACTGTATGTGTTTTACTTATTTGTAGTTTCAGATAGATTTAGTTATGAAAAAAAAACAGTGCATGACGTAGATTTAGAATATAGCAGTCTAAAACAATTGATCATGATTATTTTAATTGCTGAGAATAGTAAATAAGTGTGTACTTGAAATTGATTTAAAAATAAATGGACAATATCAAAAAAAAGATAAATGGAACAATCACACTGTAATAGAGTTTAGACCTGGTTTGGAAGGAATGACTAAGTTTAGTGTAAAATTTGGGTTACGTGTTGTACAGGAATATTTTAAAAGCCTACTATCTGACCAACCAATTTTCTTGGGGAAAATTTGATGGTACCTCTATGACTAGTGAATATGTTTCCAACCAACGAATCTATACCATGCACCTTTCAGGATTTGAGATTTTTCTTTGCAAGTTTGCCTCTTGATGTTGTACAGCCTTATATTTGGGCTTCTCTAAAATATTAAGAATAGTCTTAAATGATATCTTCTTCTTCTCTTCACCTAATTCACTACAACACATATAAAAGGAGAAGGGATATAATTAGTTGGGTTAGGTAATCTTAATGGTTTTATAACAATGTATCCCACATGCTAGAATTAAACTTGACATAGTTATTTTATATTGTAAATAGAATGCTCAGAAAGGATCTCAACCTTCTCTTTTCTAGAAATGCTAATGCAAATTCATGAACATTTTTTCTCAACTCTCTTTGAGTACAAGTGGATGATGTCAGAATAACTCGAAGTATCAAAGTGGAAGACTCTATCACAAGTTTAGAAATATAAATGTAAATTGAAGACTCTAACTTGGATTATAGATAAGGATTCACATTTTTTCATACATATCATAAATTACTAGGAATGATTTATATATAGGACTCCCTAGAACATGAGATGAGCATGGTTGACTGCTAGTAGCAATCCTCTTCAGGGCATGTTATTTTTGTATTGTATTTGAATTCATACAAAAGTGTAAAATGGAAGTTCCAAAGACCTAGACTTGCATCATAGAATTATTTTGTATACATTTATTTAACACCATCATTTGGTTTATGAATTACTTAAAAATGAGTTTATTTGAGTCGTGCAAAATAGTTACACTTGCTTAAACTATCACAAAAATATTGAAATTCTTACAAAATAAATTTTTATTATTATGAATTAGAAATGAATATCACTACAAATGCATCAAAAATATAGATAACCTTGTTCAGCCCAAAGCTCAAACATAGCAAAAACTCACTTTTTACGAGTTGCAAAGATTCACTATTTATAGAGTCTACATGACTCTTTGACTTATTATCTCTTCAGTCTTTCATCCTTTCAATATTAGGGAACATTCAACCTTCTATGTATCCTATCTAGTTACATGGTTGATTACAACATATACATTTGTCGCATATATAACTTTACAAAAATATTGAAAACTATCAATCACAATGTCTTAATAACACTTTTCTAGACTTACTCATCTCGATAAAAAATTCATTGTTGATGTATGTTATCCTTCATCCTATTTTGACTATTAAGTGATCTTCCTAAAATTTCTCACATATGTCCTGTCTAGAATCTACATTCATAGTTTCACTATAAGTGTTATTTACTACTTTTCACTTCTTGTATACTATTTAACAACCATTTTAAGTTTTTAAGTATGCAACGTACTAACCTATTTCCCTTTATGGGTTTTTAATAGGTTAGTATAACTAGGAGGCTGCCCTTTTACTAGTTTTCAATCTTTACAGACTTGCTTGTAGAGACACTGCCTAAAATTTGCTTACCTAAAAATTCACAGTGAAAAAAACTAGAAAATATTGTGAAAGGCCTTTATACCTTACTGTGAGGAGGTGGCAATGGTTGTTTTTGTGTTGGTATCACTAAATCACTTACTTGTGATGGAAAGCATATGTGATGACATTGATGCTTTAGGGGTAGACAAGATTTATTGTTGCATTTTCCCAATGGATTATTATGGTGTTTATTGGGTTGTTGGTCTTTGTGGACTTCTTAGAGCCTTTTGAGAAAAGTCTTTAGAAAATCAGATGGAACTACATACTTACACTCACTGAGAAAATTCTTCACTCAATCTAGATCATCTACCATGTTGGTTTTGAAAATTTTCCAATCACCTAAACCTTCATGTATCACGATGAAAAGTGTGTATAGTTGTGCAAAACTTTCCATGATGACTTGCACATTGTCTTCCCCTACAATAATTATTAGTGGTTTATTTAGTGAAATATTTTGATCAATGTCCAACTTTATTTACTCAAAGTGCTTAACATATCTTTATGCTTGCATTCTTACAAACATGTTGCACAACATTTCTACCTCCCATATGTACATTCAGTTGATTATATTGTCTCTATACTGAAGATACTTATGTAAATTGATTATATCATATAATTCAATGCACATCATGTAAAACAACAAGGTGGGTTTTATCATGTTATTTGTTTTATCCTTCATTGGCTCTTGAAATTACGCCTTCTAGTCCAAAATTATAAAAGACATTTTTTGCACTTGCATTATTGCCATAGTGATGGCATTGTATTCCTATAGCGATTCAAAAATGGCTTGGGCCTCCATGTGGTTCCTTTATACATGGACATTTATTTTATCTAACATTTACACATGTTTCCTACCTTGTGAGATCTTTGTGATAAATGCACTAAACTGCAAGGGCTTTAAAATTACCTAGCCTCCTTATACTTGCTAAAGCAGGGTTGGAAAATTGTCCTCCATTACTTTGCTACAAGCATTCGTAATGTTCTCCTTGAGTGTGTCAAAAAAAAATTGAGATGAAGTGTGGTCAACCTTTGCAGCGTGTGAGCATTATTCCTTTCCTTAATCAACGTCCTTATTTCAATGTTATTCCATCCCACTTCTACTACTCCTTCTTCTTGATCCTTCTTCTCATTCTCTTCCTTCTCTTTTCATTCTTTATAAGCCTTGGATTTCATAGCCTCCTCCCTTGTGCCTTTGTCCTTGATGGATTTATTTTTTTCCTCGTGCTATTTGTCAGTATTTTCTTTTGTCATTTTTTCCACTATAAAATTTTCCTCTTTGATGTTCATGTGGGTTTATTCCTACTTGTTATTCTCTTATTCTTAGCGTTTTTATTTCTCCTTCACACATTTTTATTCCACATAATTTTTTCATGATCCTCATACATGGATTGATCCTCTTTCTCCTTCACATCCCACTCTTTTTCCTCTTTACCTACTTTAGTGTGCAATTTTGCAACCTATACAAAAGAGGTTGTTATCTAGATGTGCCCTAAATTCTTAGTTAGTCTACACACATGGGAGAACTTGGATTCTTAGTCTATGTTGGGGTTGCATCTAATAATTTTCTTATGATTGACTATTTTATCTAACATGTAAGCAAGACAAATAAGATGAAGGATGCCCCAAAAGAATTTTAGGGTATCTTAGGCTAGATGGAAGTGTTACACCTTATGGTGGAGAATGGGTAGGGGTTTGTAATAGACTTATCATAAATATAAATGGAAGAATTAAGGGTGGTTCATCAATTAATTTGGGTGGTAATGTGGGGGGAATGTGGTAGTGTTGTGATCTACGAAGCCATGTTTTGCCTTTTATAGATGTCTAGGAATTAGATTTAGAGGCATGGGGAACGAGGATTTTTTTTCTTTATTTGACACATCTTGAGTCTTATTTCTCACATTGGTTCCTTTTATTCTTATTTTTAATCTTATGAGGTCTTATTTTCAACCACCTTTGGGTGTGTGTTGTGTTGTGCATCAATTCTTATTTTTAATCTTATGAGGTCTTCTTTCCAACCTACTTTGGGTGTGTGTTGTGTTGTTTTTCCATGAATTGTTGGCTTCTTTTTATATGTTTCTTATTCAATTTGTATAAGATTTAAATGGCTTGCCTATTCCTATTCCTCATCACTTGATAGGCTAATCTTGCCTCACAAAAGTTGCCTTACATTTTCTTATCAGTGAGTTTTTCGGGCTTGCTTCTTTTTCTTTTGTAATGCTCCATGGCCCATTGCTAGTTATGTATTTAATATATCAAGATCTGAGAAGATATATTCTTCCATAAAATTTCTATATCACTCATCTTTTTATGTGTCTACCTAAATTCTTATCATCATAGTTAGAATATCAATGAGGAGAACATGGGGGATGACATTTTGTTATATGGTGTGTGAGACCTTCCAAAAAAATAATTATTTTGCTTCCACACCATTTGGACATTAGTAATGCATTGATTTAAAATTTATTGGATTCTTTCTAATTAAACCCTAATGGTATTGTATTAAACATCACCAGTGATTTCAGGCTACTTTACATCTAATGTTTATGCTTTCATACTCTTTGCCTTCTTCTACAGAGGATGTGTATGATGTGCAAGTATCAATTTTATATTTGTAGGTGGTTCTTTTGATCATGAAGGTGTTTCTTATTATGTTGACGATGATGTCAAGTCTTATGTCACACATTTTTCAATGGGATTACATTTTTAATGGCAAAGTTATTTTATCGTATCACCTCTATTATTCCTCAATCATGTTGATTAAGAACATAAAAGGGAGTGCAAGTTGAGTATTAAGCAGTTAATGTGTATGAACCATGATGCCTCTATATAATTTGATATATTTGGCATAATGTGTCAAGTAATCCATCACCACTGATGAAACTTATGGGTTTGTGTTGATGATTTTCTGAATCTTGAGTAGTTAGTCCCTAAACTGGTATGAATGAACATACATATATCCCCTTCATGGCCACACCAAGTTTGAAAATGATACCACATGAAAAAAATCATCTTTAATGAAAACCAACACCATCAGGGGACTACCATTATGTGAAAAAAATTATAATCACCAATAATTGGTACTCAAATGACTATGACTTGCTAAAGAGTGCTTTCTCTACATTTTTTTTGATCTCAATGGCTAGGAGTTTGAGTTAATTGAACTTCTCCTAAAATTGAATCATTTGGTATGCAATTTAAATGACCCCCTTTGTTACCTACTTTGCTCTCTTAAATTTTTTTCAATACCTTTTCATGATACAATCCACCAATACTTGCATTGGGGTATCAATAGTTGATCATATGTATTTCTAATTTATCTCAAAGTAACATGATGGGTTTGTTCATTAATAGGATTACAACGAATTCCCATTTTATTTTAGCTTTTTTACTTATGCAACCATCTTATTATTGATTTTTATTTTTTCTTGGGATGAAAGTCTAATGGCTTCCTTTTATTTTTATTTATGTATTTTTTTTATCCATCTCCATCTCATAAGTATCTGTGATGGGATCATCTTTAAATGAGTGATTAACCTCACCCTATACCATTTCCCTAGGAACAAATGTTTTCATCTTACTACCAATAACCAACCTGTGTTTGGTTGGTTGCATAATCTTTGCTTGTGGTTGTTTTGCCTCCTGTGTTTCAGGCTGTGGTGACTCAACTTACATCGACTACTACTCTATGGTTGTAAAGCTTATAGCATGTGCATCGATGGTTGGGGATACTCAAGCCTCCCTTCATGTTATGCACTTATGGTAAAGGGCCTCTTGAGGGCTCTCAAGGAGTGTTGGAAATAGATCTGATGGGGTTGAAGTATATAGTTATTACTCTTCAAACAATTCTAATACAAACTTGGTGCACTTAAATTCTTGGCCAATAGTTTCAACTATGTTAAAATATGGATAGCCAAGGATACCCACCCATATTTCCTTCGGTACCTATTCTTACACTTGCACCATACACACTACTTTCCAAAATAATAAATCCTTTTCCTCTTTCTACTCATATAGGTCCCCAACCATGTTGGAAGGCATGACTTTATATACTTCATGTTTATCAGTACCCTTTATTATCAAGTCACAAAAATCTACGACTGTCAGCACCTCAGGATCATCTAGTCACATAGAAGTATCATGTGTTTTTCTTTTTGGTGGAAGGGATTGGCTTTCATCTGGTGATTTTATATTTTACCTCTATGTCTGTATTATGCTAGGCTATGTTTGTTGCTATATTGGTATTGAAATGCCTATAAGTATTATTTAAAGTGGCATTGTGTGGCTCATAGCTAATGCTTTATATTTGCTGACCTATTTCTACGCCATGTACATATCAATTAAAAATGGAAGAATGAGACCTTTTGTGATGGGCAACTCATGCATATGTTCCATAATGTCTTTGTATATCTTGGTCCCCATGGCATGTTGACCCAATTACTGTACTACATTGAAAGTAACTATTGGATTGGATGCAATGAGCTAAATCAACTCCTCCCACCATGCTCAACTTCACTTGGTGTGTGAAGTATGTGTTCTATGAAGTCTATAATGGGTATCGTTAATCCCTTCATTTAATCAACTTAATATTTTGATGTCATTCAAACCAAGGGTAGTGTCCAAATCTATCTATAGGAAGGCTTATGGTTGTAGGTCTTATAGATATGATTGGGGGGTTGTTGTCTTTCTAAATGTTTAATCCAATCTATCCTAGAAAGGATTTGATTATGCAATACATAACACAATTATAGAGTTAAGATGCTCTATAATCTAATTTGTTGAAATAAACACACTTGTAAATAATAAATCTATTGAAAATAAACACCCTTGCTAAAAATAAATAATCTATTAAAAATAAACACACTAATTTACAATCTTGAATTAACTCTTAAAACTAAAAGATAATTTTCTATAGCTTTTTAAGTCTATTTATAATTATTGATGTGAATATAAAATAGATTTATAATTAGTGGAAAATGTAAACACATAAAATATCGTATAAAAATGTGTTCCTGGTTCCTGAGAAGAGTGGGCCCTTGCTCGCCTTGGAAACAAGAATGGAAGAAGACTTAATACTTGGAAATTGAAGATTTCTTCATGAATCAAAGAAAATTACATAAATGTGATAGTAACTACATTAGAATATTAACTAGACAATAATATACTATTTGTTTCTTAATCTTTATATCTTCATCAAGACATGAATATCTACTTATATAATGTTGTAACAAAAGATCCCTAGATCTTAGTAGTCAATCTTCTCTTATCAAGACAAATCTTTTAATTTCCATAGATCTTCAAAATAGGTAATTTATGATTTGGAATAGGAACATACATCTATTTTAAAATCCACTACATATCTACTAAAAATGGCTAACTAGATCCACGAGATCGATTTGTCCTCTCAAGATTATGGACGTATTTACATTGACTGATATATATATATATATAGAAAGTCTATTTATAGATGTATTATTTATACTAATCCTATAAATAGTAAGTGACCAAAACAATCTCCAAGTATAGATTATTTAGTTTTGCAAGCTCAAAGGTTATACTGGAAGAGTCTAGAGTGATTCTGGTAGAATCTGAAGCAATTTTGTAGCAATTCTAACAGAGTCTAAAGCAACTTTGTAACAACTCTAATAGAGTCTAAAGCAACTCTGTAGAAACTTATTTAAATAAACCTAGATGTTTAAATAAGTCTATAATTAGGATTTTAGACTAGGTGGAATGCTTTGGTGAATGAAATCGAATCTTGAATGAGTTAGTAATGATGGACTGGGTGAGTTTGTAGCTACTGGGCAAGTCTAAAATAGCAGACTATGAGAGTCCATACCTTGTGAACAAGTCCATAGCTTGGTCTAAAATAGACTCAAATGAGCCAAAAGAGTGTCCAATGAGTTTGTAACTTGTCAAAATGTCAAAATATTTTCTATAGGTCATCTTCGACGATCATCAAAAATGGTCCTTATTCTTTATAGACTATTGTGTCATCTTTATATACACAAAATATAGAAACTAAACATGCAAAGAGTTAGAATTAAATAGCAAAGTTAGTCATTTAGGTTGTAGTTATATTAATTAAGATAAAGCATCTATTTACTACACTAAGATTAGATACAAACCTAATATCCTTGCATTGTTCAGTCTAGAGGAGAGGTAATGGAATAAAAATGAAGAAAATTGATAGTAATAATGAGTCATATTTTGAACTCATCATTTCCCCACTCTTTAATTTTTGAAAGTCCTTTTTACAAAATCAATTATTGCTTATTCCATTATAATTCTAAATTCTAGCTTATAAATGTTAGCTGAGATCATATATGTCAAATTCATCATCCCATTGATTATCCATGGGACTAGTAAAACCTTGATATGTTTGCGCCATTTGTTTCCAATTATGAAATTGTTCATCTATTTGAGGACTCCATCTATGCCATAGTGGAATAAGATTCAGAAGAATTGGTGACATGAATCTCATGCTAACCTAAATTTATTCCTTTAGAGTTAATGGCATCAATAATAATATCATTGATAGCTTGTGCCCTTCGTAAGCTCCATTTTAGATTGGCTGGAGACATCACCTCTCTTCTTTTCAATGAAACTATCAATGTTTCCCAATCCCTGACACTGGATATAAATATATCATCAAAATGTTGTCTTATATATAGATCAAAAGAGACACTACTATTATGCAAAGCATACAAATAATAATACTTAATGTTTTGACTCATCAGATAGGTAGTTTTGAAGTTAATCAATAAATTTTTGGCACTAACAAAAGTAGGCCTCATACATAAGCATCTAGATTTGGATTTTTCCACATATTCCTCATGTCTATCTTTCCAAGCTATCCAATTTTTTAAGTAGAAATAAGAGATTTTAACTGAACTTCTCTTACATATAGATTGACCATGAACTTATTATAGTCTCATAATATCAGATTCCATAAATAAAACTTGCATAACAAATCTTTTTGTTCTGGAGTGGATTCTTGAAAAATCTTAGAAATAGAAGAGGATCTTCAATATTGTGAGGAAAATCACATGAAATTATCATTAGCTTCTATCTATAAAATTGTTCATGTAAATAAAGGCTATAATAAGGAGAGGGAGATCTACAAGGTAGGAGGTTTTTGTCTAACTTACATACAACCTGTACATTTGCTTAAATTTTTTGAGTCTGTTATTTTTCTTTCACCAAATTTTCTTTCATGGTCTATTTTTATTTTTATAAAAATTTATTTTGTTCTTTGATTTCCCCAAACTCACAACATATATGATTTCATTTATCTAGGTAGTTAGCAGGAGAAATAGTAGTTTGATAGGCTTAATCTATTGAAGGTTTAGAAGAAGATAAAGTTTACATATAGAGTTATTGTTGTTGAGAATTTTGGAGTTGTTATTTTAACAAAATATTTTCTTCTTCTAATTCAATGATATATATCTAATAATTTACCATGTCTTCATCTAAATGAGTTATTTATTTCTCAAGCCTTTTGTTCCTAGTCATGTGATCCAAAGTTTTATCTTTAAAACTATCTAATCCTTGAGTCAAAGAAGAGTTGATTAACTTATTATGTTGTAGCTGAGCTAAAAGATCAACAATATTTGTATATTGTTGCTTGATGATGAACTCAACCTTTGATAGTGCAAGGATGTGCTAAAACTATTGTTCTTTAGTTGAGATGGATGATTTTTCTTCTTCAGAGACCATAATACTTTTCCTTTTATCTAGTACTAGTCTTACATCAAGATTTAAAGAATATGGAGAAGATTTTGCTTCCTATACTAAAATTTATTCTGTGAGTATGTTTTCTTTCTAAACAACTACCTCAGTAGGAATATTTAATGGGATAGGTTCTTCATCAAGGACTATTATTGATGACTTACGAATCTCAAATATGACAACGTATTCATCAGGAGCTACTGATATTGACTAAAGAATCTCTATTATGACAACTTTTTCATCAAAATATAATACTATTATTTCTACTATTATTGGGGAAGATAACAATGGTGAATGCATGAGGCTATCAAAAGTGGCAGTTGCTTCTGTCTCCTCATCATTTTATGCCAAAATTAATCTTTTACATCTTATTTTTTTCTATATAGGGGAACTGGGTTCCTTTACAAAAGTATCCTCGGCATCTTTTGATGATCTATTTATTTTGAGTATCTGTGTTATGATTGCTGAAGGGATATCCTTAGATTCAAGGTTTATATAAGACTATGAAACTCTAGGTCCTAGTTTTCATTTTGTTGGAGTCTGTTGAGAAGTTTTTACAATCACGTGTGGTTTGTGATCTAGTTTAGCATCTCTCACTAGAAAAAACCCTAACCCTAGGAGAGGAAGCCTCTTATTTTATATAGGATTTTGGTGGTTTTCTTAAAGATTTTGAAATAGATTTTGAGGACTGATTGAATATGTTATTCCAAAAATTCTTCCATGCTAACCTTTTTGGCTAAAGAAAATGATGCTAAATAATTAAAATGGATAAAACCATGATTATGGAGAGGAGTTGATCTATTAGTACCTATAATCTAAATGGCTCTGCATAGGAATAAGGAAAGGTTAACCCTATGTTGATTCTATTGTTGGCCATTCTTGAGGTGAATAATGATACGCCTTGCTTCACACCCCAAAATGTTATACTACCCTTTACACATGAAATATTTCATTACCCAAAAAGAAATAGATTTCCATGGTTGAGGTAGGGCTTCCCTGCTAATCCCTTTTATCTTCCCTTGATGGTTTTGTACACATGCACCAGACAATTATTCATTTTCATTGAATTGTGCAAATATCTCAGAAAAGGGATTTCTCCCAAGTATTATTTTACCTTCTTCAGTGATTCTAGAAATTTCATTGATGATTGAGCTAGAAACTAGAATGTCGATGTCTCTCACTGTAGTGAAGTCTTCTGTTAGATTGACAATGAATTCCTTCACTAGAGCTTCTTCATACCCTTTAATTGTTTGTAAAAATGATAACTAGCCAACCTCCTCAAAAACTTATATAGAGATATTGTTTGTCATCAATCCAGTTATGGACTTAGGTTCATAACGTTGCTTGTGTCCCATGGTGGTTCCTACAAATCTCCAAAAGTTAGGGTGGTTTTAGCATTTGCAACAGTTAGTACCAATAAAAATAATAGCATGTAAATTAAAATGGAAATAAGTGATTCAAATGGGTATTTAGTTTGATGGTTACTGACATAATCTGAAACAATCATTATACAATGTGGAAGTTAAATGAAATTATCTTTAAGAGATATTTAATGTACTTCCACACTTGTGAGACTTGTGCACCATTAAACTCGATAGGTTTATTCAAGGTACTTCAGAGTGAGTCAGTAGGAAGTTTGTACACATGAATAAAGTTGATATGACATTCTCTTTTTTTGCATGTATTTTCACTTGTGACCTCTTCATGTCATAAAATATTGATATTATTAAACATGAAATTGCTTTTGCTTATGTGTTCTCTCACTTATGACCTTTTTATGTCACTAAATGCTTTTTTTTATGTTTACTTTGACAAACTGTAAGACATATTATTTCCAAATCTCCTCTTAAATATGAACATACATGAAACAAAAGACTTATATTATCTTGATGCAGGTAAATAAAATGGTCAACTTAAATAATCATACTCTTAACCTTCATTCCTTTCCTGCCACCTGATTCTAAACACAAGATAAATGCATGAATTAGTATTTGTATGGATTTATACAAATAAATACTTTCGTGATTTGATTTCCTAAAATAACTAATAAATTTTTACTATTTCTTGTGTTTTTATATGTTTTTTTATTTTTTTTATTTTACCATTAACCAACCAGCATGCTATTTTTCTAATCATCACTGTCAATAGCATCCTAAAAAGGATTTTCACTATTGAAAAAAAAAATTGAAAGGAAAACCAAAAAGCGATCTCCTTCTTTTTTATAGAGTATATCATCATGGAATTGTTATCATGGAAGAACTAGATCCTTCCATGAAAAATAGTTCATGTTTGATGTTTTGAACAAATTCCTCCTTATTGATAGGTTTCTAATATAATTTAAGCCTATACCTATTTACCATCAAAGTTTTTTGATTTCCATCTATTGGAAATAATTACATTAATCCATTCTCAAATATTTTTTCTATTTGATATGGGCCTAACCATCTTGTCCTCAACTTGCCTTTGAATTGATGAAACTTGAAGTTAAACAAAAGTGCCCAATCTCCTTTTTGAAATCTTCTTGATTTGATGTGAGAAATCATGCCATATTTTTCTTTTTTGTTGCACCATCTCTATTTGTTTTAAATTTTTGTTCTCATCTTATCAAGTTCATTTAATTGAAGAATTATATCTTGTCATGCCTTATCTAAATCAATAACTATTCCATTGCTATTTTCAAAGTTTTAATTCAAATTCAATGGAAAGTAAAGGTTTTTTACCATTTAATAACTCATAAGGTGAGAACCTAGTGGTTATCTCCCAATTAGTATTGTAGGCTCATACTCATTTTGGTATTCTGGTTACCCAATCTTTTCTATTGTTATCGACTATCTTGGTTAGAATATTCTCCAGCTCTCTATCAGAAACTTCTGCTTGGCCATTAAACTATGGATGGTAAGGAGAATATTTCCTATGATTGACTTGGTACACCACCATAAAATATTTAATCATGTTACACATAAATTATGGTCCTTGATATGAGACTATCTCCCTAGGTGCACCAAACCATTGCATGATATTAAAATATAGAAAATCTACTACTACTTCTCTAGAAAAGGTCAAGGCTTAGGCTTTATCCCATTTAGTGACATAATCTACACATACTAAATGGTACTCTTTTCCTTGAGATAGAGGATCTATAGGACCAAAAAAATCTATTTCCCATTTTTCAAATGGTTCCAAAACTACTTGTGGATGAAGGGGCATCTTTGTTAATAGGATAGGTTGTCCCATCCTTTGGCATGGATCACATTATCTGATGTACTTCTTTACTTATCTATGAAGGGAAGGCTAGTAATATCTTTGTCCTAAGATCTTGTGCATGGTTCTTTTTGTCAAATAATGCCCTCCTCCTAGTTCATCATGGCAAGTTACAATGATATCATATGCTTCATTATCTTTTACACCCTTGTGAAACATATGATCAGGTCCATACTTAAATAACATGACATTAATCCATTTGAAAGAATAATTTAATTTAATTAAATATTTTCTCTCTTTCTGAGTAAAATGAGAAATAAAATTCCATGTTGTTAAACAGTTGGCTATGTTAGCAAACCATGGGGATTCTATTGCAAAAACAAATAGTTTTTCATCTGGAAAACTATCCTCAACTGGTTCTTCACTACCCACATTATTTATTCTAGATGAAAAGTCTACAACCACATTAAATTTTCTTATTTTATAATTGATGGTTATATCAAATTCCTGTAAAAGTAACAACCATATCATGCTTCTTCCCCTACGATAAATTTATTCATAAGATAACTTATGACTGAATGATTTGTGTATATAAAGACCTTATAAACTATAATATAGTGTCTAAATTTGTTGGTGGCATAATTAAATTATAGTAAAGAATTATTTTTCTGTGGTTATATAATTCCTTTCAGTTGGTGTGATATTTTTTTGATATAATAAATGGCATACATATGATCATTATCATTTTTTTATCCTAAAACTACCCCCTTATAATTACAAGCATCAGTGTAAATGTGAAAGGGTTTTCCCCAATTAGGTCCTCTTACCACTAGTGCAAAGCTTAGTTTTTCTTTAATGACTTTAAAGGCTTTTTGACAATCATCACTCCACATAAATTCACTATCTTTTACTAGTAAAGAAAACATAGGAGCATCAATTTTACTGAAGTCTTCTATAAAATGTTTGTAAAATCCAACATGCCCTAAAAATCTCTTGATATCAGTTTGATTCTATGAGATAGGTAAATTAGAAATTATTTCAATTTTCTTAGTACCCACTTGGATTCCCTTGGTAGAGATGTGGTGTCCTAATACTATGCCTTGATCCATCATCATCAAGCATTTCTCATGGATTAATGATAGTTAGTGTTATTCACATCTAGTTAAGACCTTGTTAGTATTGTATAAGGATTCATCAAATGTATCTCCATGAGTAGTGAAGTCATCTATATATACTTCCATATAATCATTAGTCAAATCAGATAATATAGCTAAAACCACTCATTAGAGAGTAGATGAGGCATTACAAAGACCAAATTGTAAGACTCTATAAAAAAATGTACCCCATGGATAGGTGAAAGTGGTTTTGTATTGATTCTCAACTACCATCATTATCTGATTGTACCCACTAAATCCATCTAAGAAGAAAAAGTATTTATTTCCCACCATATTATCAAGAACTTAATAAATAAAATGAAGAGCAAAATAATCCCTCATAATGGATTTGTTTAGCTCTTGGTAATCTACACACACTCTTTATTTCCCATTTTTCTTTGGTATAATTTCCAGTGGATAAATCCATTGGCTATTTGAAATAAAGTAAATAAATCCTACATCCAACAATTTCTCAATTTTAGTTTTTACTCTATCCCATAATGCTAGATTTATTCATCTTTGTGGTTTGTCCTAGCTTATGTAAATGTGATGGGTACAAACATTCAGATGAATTCCTCTCATATCTATATAATCTCGAGAAAATGCTTTGGTATGTTTTTCTAAGACATCAAAAAATTTCACTTCTTGATCATGAGTTAACCATCTATTTATGTTCAATGTTTTTCCTAGTATTACCATAACCTATTTAGTGTGAGGATGGACATATTCTATTTATTTAAATTCACTCATCAAATAATTAAGAGGATATAGATATAGTAATAAAATATGAAATGTAGTTACATTTATTACAAATCCATCTCTTGGAGAAATGATTTTGGCTAATGGACAATAAAATGCAGTTAAAAAATTAGTTGGTGGATCTTCTACCAAATTTCAAATACTTTCTTGCAATAGTTTGTGGTCGTATGTTGAATGTTTAAATATTGAGTCTATATTAACAAGTCTAGTAGAGTTCATAGCTAAGGGACTAACAAAGTTCATAGCCAAGAATCAGATAGATTTCATAGCAGATAAACTAGCAAAGTCTGAAGCAGATAGACTGATAGAGTCCAACTTAGACAGACTGATAGAGTCTATAGTTAGGCTCATGAGGTCATTAATTTCTTCTAGATCTTGTGCTAACTCATTAGTTAATTCTTTCATGTGTTTTTGTATAGTTATCATGGCTAAGGATGAAAAACTATTATTTTTTATTCTATTTTATCTACCCAAAATGTTTCAGTGTAATATAATGATGGTTTTGCATGGGGATATAAGGATTTTTTTAATTTTAGACCATTTGAAATAGTCATATCTCTTGATCCATAATCAATTAATGTTAATATAGTAGCTAAACAAGGTCTTCCCAAAATTAAAGGGTATCTTAACTTCTTGGTTTTAGGTTACAACACCATAAAATCTATTGGATATTCCCATGATTCAATCATTACAACTACATCTTCTATAGTGATTTTTGGTTTAGTAATTGACTGGTCAACCATTTAGAGAATGGTGGAGTTATGTTGCATCCTCATAATGGATAGTGTCTGAAGAGTTTCAGTTGTCATGACAATGATTATGACACCCAAATCTACCAAAACATTGGTTATTTACTTCTTTCCTATGGTAACTATTATGATTTAACTTCCTAGGTCTACATATTTAGGTAACAATAATTTTCTTGATAAAATACTAGCTAGTTTACCATCCACATGTATGGTATTTGAGTATTGTTTCTTTATTCTAGGTGTCTTGACACATAGGATTTTAATGACTATATTTAATTCTAGAATATCCATAATGGCTTGTAACAAGGTAACATATATAAAATAATGTGATAAGGGGTGGGGGGGGGGGGGGAGAGAGAGAGAGAGAGAGAGAGAGAGAGAGAGAGAGAGAGAGAGAGAGAGAGAGAGAGAGAGAGAGTAGGATATGCATATTATAAGTGTCATCTTATGAGGAATAAGTTACAAATAAGAAAACTCTCAAAGAGAAGTCAAATAACATCCTCCTCACAAGTGTCAACTTGATGTGATCTTCTCTCTCATCAAATGTGGCATGTAATGACTCTTCACCTTCTAGTATGACTCATTAGCCTCATTTGAAACTACCCATTCTTGGTCTAGAAGGAGTTACAAGTCTATGTCTCACCATGTGTCACTCTTGATCATGATTTTTAGAGTCATCCAATGACATCCTAGGCCACTTTAATGTCTCATTCATCTTGGTGAGGTTGAGGATCAAGTTTCAAATTTATTCAAACTTATAGGAACCTGCATTTCATTTATAAACTTGCTTAGTTCAAGTGGAGACCATAAAAACAAGTTTATCTTTCCATCCTTGGCCTAGTTCCTCATTTCAAAACTACTATCACAAATTGAAAAAATATTAAACACCCTATAGGTAATCATTATACCTTTTTTCATTCTCAAACCCATCTCCAAGACTAAGGTATAGGTGTATTAGGTCTGATAAAAACTCTTGATAGCATGTTTACTTGCTCTAGGTGTCTTAAACTCTCTAAACGATGATGTAATTACTATAAATTCTCTTCATGAATCTTTATAAACCTCTTCCCTTGCCTTTTCTAGGTCATATATAGTTTAAATATACTCCATTTATTTAGGTATGTTTTTTTTTTTCGTATTTTGGCATTGATGTCAAAGTCAAGAGGGAGGTCATTAATGATAAAGTCAAAATTAATGTCTTGCATGGTGAAGTAGTATGTGACAAGGAGTCTTATGAAAAGAGATAATTTGAATTAAACCTATTGTCTCTTTTTTTAGAGATAATTTTAAGGCAACTTGGTAACTTTTATGAGGTTTATGACATGTTTCAAGATCAAGATACAAGGTAAGCATATTGTTAAGTACTAGGTGTATTGAGAAGCCTAGTCTAGCCTTATAAGAAAGTGTATGCATAAATCATAGTAAATATTGGTGAGTTATGATATTACAAACATGAGAGAGTGTATAAAGTTGTGTAATCATGATAAAGAGGCAAATCAGCCTTCAGTAGTTCCAAAGTCAATTTTGAGACTTAGTCCTTGCATGAAGAAACCTAGGGAAAAGGCATAGGCCACGAAACACATTAAGGTGAGTAGTATGAGACTTGTAATAATACGTGTGGTAGTGTGTGAGAAATTTATGAGGTTTTATGACATGATAATTATGTTTTGATAATAATACAAGAGATTTAAAGGTGTGTTCAAGGTCCAAGTATAAATGACAGTTCAAAACCTAGTATGTAAAGAGACCTAGTGTAGCCTAATGAGGAGTCAAGTTCAGTTTCCAAGGTGAAATATATCATGAGAGAATTAACAGAGGTGTGATAGGTTTTATCAAGTTTTTTTACAAAATCTAAGGTCAAATTTTGAATGAGAAAAAATGAAAATTGGTGTTGAGGTCTTCTGTGTGCATAGAATGAGGTATTGCAGACTTGAAAAGGATTTTCTTATGTTCATTGGCATGTGCAAACTTTTCATGAGGATAAAATAGTTAATGGTATTTTATTAATGTTCCTAACTTTATTTTCTTGTCATTTATTCTAGTTTGATGGCTTGAGATTTATGAATGATTGTTAAGAATGGAAAATAATCTAAGGCCTCTCTAAAACCCTAATAGTGACCCAATAGGAAATATCTTGTTGGAAATGGATTATAATGGTTTATATTACATATTTTTATTATTTTATCATGTATAGGACTCTCCCAATTTTCTCTAGTATATTTTTTCTATCATAACAGTGAATGGAAGCTACTGGAAACCCCTTGTTTCTTAGATTTTTAATGTAGCAGGCAGGATTGACCAGGTCAAAGCATGAAAATGGTTGGAATATGATGTGTGATACTTTTATTTTATTAAAATTTAAGTTTATAATTTTTTTTTAGACATAAAATATGCTAAATAGGTAATGAAAGTTGACATATCGCTAAATAGGCCTAATAAGGAAGACAATGAGAAAACCAGGCAAAAGTGAGAATAAGATTAGGGATGGGTTATAGTGGATTAGGGATGGATAAAAATTAATGGGTTAATTATTAAATACCAATATCACTATTAACCCTTTAATATAAGTCTTTTTAATTCTCATAGACAATCAAAAAGTTATTCTCAAAGTGACATGTCTAGCACAATGAGGTCTGTGTAGGGTGAAGACATGAGATTGGTCTGTAAGACTAATATTGATATTAAAAATGAAATAAATCTATTTGAATATGTTTTAATTATGTTAAAGTATCATTTGAACCCATTTTTAGTTCATAAAATTTTCACACAGGTGTTCTAAGTCTTGCTTTTCATGACTGTGTTTTTTGACCTACAAATAGTTTTTTGTGTGTGAGTGAGAATGATGTTCCTAAGTATTTTTTCATAGATTTGAGTAATAAAATTAAAATTAAATTTTTATATAGGTATCATATGTTATTTATAATTTATTTTTATACATGATAAACTCCAATAAAGGTGTGAAAAATTAAAGGCTTTTGACTAGGTTTTTGAAGCTTATGTGAAGTTCTAAGTGAGTAAATGAAGATGATCAGTTTAAGGTTTGTTTCCATTTATTTTGAAATATAATATATTTTTTATTAAAATTAGTTCATTTATGTTATATCCATGTTATTTTTTTTTATATGTCAAATTTGAGTGTATGCTTTAGTTTTGCAAGACAGACTTTCTAGCAGTAAGAAGGCCTAATTGCAAGTAGATCTAATTATGTGGTTCAAGGAGTGAAATGAGATAAATGGTGTTTTTTACCTAAGTTTAGATTATAAAGGTTATAATTTAATTATTTAATTCATTTTTTAAGGCTCAATATGTTCTAATATGGTCAAAGTAAAACGTGTGTCTTGAGAAGGCCTAATTGCATTAGTTCTCTAAAAGGCCTAATGACGGTTTTGGTCCTTATGGGTGGTGACTGACCTATGTAGTGGGTTTTTCACTTATGAAACATATTTTTTTATATATTACAAGTTTTATCCAATTATGGATATATTTTTATCTGACCAAGATGGGTGAGAGTAAGAGTCAAGTATAAAGACAAGGTCTAATAGGCTTAATTCGACTAGTTAAAATTAAGGGAATGAACGAATAATATAGAGGTTTGGAAACTAGGTAAAGGATTTAATACCATAAAATAAGTGTTTTTAATATGTCATGAATATCTTAAAATAATAATACATATGATGAGCAAGTTCATTTGACCTAATTCTACCAAGAAGTGTGCTAGTTGAGCAAAGAGGTCTGATAGGCTATTTGAGAGAGATAGAAAAGAGAAAAGAGAAAAAGAAGGTGGTCATATTTTGAGAAATATGTGTCCAAAGGTTAGGATAGGTTCAAGTTAGCTGATTTGGTGTTGAGTTACCTAGTTTTTGGTTCCTCCTTACACATTGGTGCTTGTTAAAGGACTATTTGAGTTGGTGCTTGACTAATGAGGGGTTGGTGTTCCTTGTGGGGTTGGTCCCTCACTAAATCCTTATTAATTTATTATATGAATGTAGTCCAATATTTTTTTTAGTTTTTTTTATTCCATAATAGTGTTTCCCACATATCTCCTGTGTTCTTATGTTGTTTGTTTTTATATATGTTTGTTTATGTATTAGTTAATGTATATATGTGAATGAATGCTTCATGGATGATAAGAGAAATTAAAGGATTGTTTTAAGGAAAATGATTCACCCCTCCCCCTCTCATTATATATTATTCCAATATTTTTTATCATATCAATTCCTTTGAATGAGTCCTAGTATCCTATTGGATATCTTAAGCAAGTGAAGATGGTTAGTCAAGCACACAGTGGTTTATCTACGAGAAAGGCTCCATTATTAATGGATCCATTTATGATTTTTGAAGTTTCAAGATGAAGACATATTTTATGTCTCAAGTTCATGATGTTTGGAAATAAATTTTGGATGGATATACTACACCTCCTATTCCTCTTATAGATGCAACAGATAAGAAGGCTAGAGATAACAATTGAAAAGCAATGAATGGTATTATGTGTGGCCTATCAAAGGCAGAAATTGTGAAGGTGATGCATTGTATGTATACTAAATAAATTTGGGACAAGTTGAATACTATTCATGAGGTAAAATCTAAGGTCAAGTAGGATAATTTGAGAACCCATAGAAGATAGTTTGAAAGCCTAAGGATGAATGAAGATGAGACCATTGCAGCCTACTTGTTGAGGGTTGATGAAGTAGTCAACATCATAAGAGGCCTAGATGAATAATTGAAAGATTATATTATTTAAAAGGTTTTAATATCTCTAACTCCCAAGTTTTATTCTAAAGTGATTGTTGTTTAAGAGATGCAAGATCTAGACAAGCTAGAGATGACTGGAATTTATGGCACCCTAACAACCTATGAGATGAGGATAAGTGAAGGAAGACCTACAAAGAAGGAAGCTACATTCAAGGTAGAGAATAATTCAAAGGATAATAATACATGAGATAAGAAGGTCAAAGATAATGATGATTCTGATATTGATGGTGATGAATTGATAACTATGTTTGTAAGAAAATTGAAAATAGGTTCAGGTAAATAAAAGGGTAAGATACCCTTCAAGTGCTTTAATTATGGAGAGATTGGACACTTTGCTAAAAATTGGCCTCATAAGAATAATGAATAGTATTATTAAGAACATGATGAAGATAATGATGATGACGAGAAGTCCTATAGGTCTAATGAGAGAAAGAAAAAATTTATAAAGTATAATGAAAAGAAGAAATTCTTCAAAAATAAAAGATACTTTTATACCAAGGAATATTGTAGCTCATCTGATTAGAGTGAGAAGTGATTCTGAGAGTGACTATGAAGGTGATGATCCTAATGTCAATTAATTACTATTCGTGGCTGAAGAATCAAGTTGTTTAAATAAAGAAGAGTCCATATAGATTGGAGGTGTTGTTGGTGATTTAGATGAATAAGAAGATGAGTTGGACTTTGAGGTTGAGTTGATGAATACTCTAAAAGAAATAAATATGGTGAAGAAGAAGAATAGGTTGATGATGTCTCTTGTCAAAGACTATGAGGAGCAAATAAGATTTTTTGAATTTAGACTGAGAAACAACTCCAAGGAACAAGAGGAGACTCAAATTGAGATTATGACTACAAGCCTAAAGGATAAAGAAGAAGAATGTGAAAGGTATGTAATTGAAGTGGATTCCTTGAGAGATGAGTTGAATTGGGCATCAAATAAGGTAAAGTCCTTTGTGAAGTTTGAAATGAGTACTAATGATCTAGACAACATTTTGAGTATTCAAAAGAATTATAATGACAAAATAGGTCTTGGTTTCAATGGAGACCAAAATAAGAGTGATAATGTGATCAAGGAGAATTAAACCCTAAAGGTCAATGGTTAATCAAGAAATGATGGTGTTAGTAGAATGAAGACTAATCCTATCAGGTAGCCTAATATTATAAGGTAGGTTAATCCCTTCAATGGTTATTATTATTCATGTAACTAATCTGGTCATAAATTAAGGCATTGTAAAAGGCCTTCCAAGAATTAATATGCATGGAAATATGAGGAGATTAATCAGTTAAGAGGTATGGGTAATGGTGTGTTTCCATAAATAAGAATAGTGTGTTTCAATTATCAAAAGGTTGGTCATATTACAAAGTTATTTAAGCATGGATTCTCAAGTCAAAACAAGAAAGTTAAGGTTCCTAGAGTGCAAGAAATAAGACAAGATAGTGAATGGAAACCAGAGATAGCTAAGGTGAATGATGACTAGTCTACATGTCCAAGTGGAATATTTGACATGGTGGAGCATAGTCCAAATGCAAAGGAGTGCCAAAAATTCTCCCTATCAACTCAGATTGTGGATGAAGGAGTCAAGACAAATAGACCAAGTCAGAATGTTACTCAAATAGATATTGAAGATGTCAAGACAAAAGGGCTATTCAAACCTAAAGAGGATCATGAAGAAATTTCAATCTAATGAGGATATAGAGATATAAGAATATCTTGAGTTTATGTTGTTTTAGTACCCAAGAGAGAATAGGTGACTCTAATGATTTAGACAACATTTTGAGTAGTCAAAAGAATGTTAATGACAAAATAGGTCTTGGTTTCAATGGCGACCAAAATAAGATTACTAATGTGATCAAGAAGAATCATAAATTAAAGGTTAATGGTAAATTAAGAAATAAGTGTGCTATTAAAATGAAGACTAATCCTATCAGGCAACCTAGTATTGTAAGCTATGTTAATCCCTTCAATGGTTATTGTTATTCATGTAACCAATTTGGTCATAGAGCAAGGCATTTTAGAAGGCCTTCCAAGAATTAATATGCATGGAACTATGAGGAGAGTCATTAGTCAAGAGGTATGGTTAATGGTATGTTTCCATTAATAGGAATAATGTGTTTCAATTTTTAAAAGGTTGGTCATATTGAAAAGTTATGTAATCATGGATTTTCAAGTCAAAAAAAGAAAGTTGAGGCTCCTAAAGTACAAGAAAGAAGACAAGAAAGTGAGTGGAAACCAAAGATAACTAAGGTGAATGATGGCAGTCTAAAATTCCAAGTGGACTATTTACAATGGTGGAGCATAGTTCAAATGCAAAGGAGTGCCAAGAATTCTCTGTATCAACTCAAATTGTGGATGAAGGAGTCAAGACAAATAGATCAAGTTAGAATGTTACTCAAATAGAGATTGAAGATGTCAAGCCAAAAGGGATATTCAAACTTAAGAGGATCATGAAGAAAGTTCAATCTAGTAAAGACATGGAGATCTAAGAATAACCTGAGTTTATGTTATTTTAGTACCCAAGAGAGAAGAGGTGACTCCATTAGGCTTCATGAAGGCACTCAACTAATTAGTAGAAGCATGAAGGATGTTTGGTCTTAAGGGGAGTTTTATGTTATTTATTAATGTTTAGATCCAAGGTTTGATCAATATTGTAATTGGAGGTGTGATTAAAAGATATGGGTTATAAATAACTTGTATGATGACTTGATCAAACCAAGTCACATTCATGATAGTGCTTGAATATCTCATGAAGATAAGGGGATCTTGGTTGGGTAATTATATGAGTTGAGCTCCTATTTGGTTGATCAGAGGAAGATTGATCATGTTTAGGGAAGAAATCATGTTTTAGGTCCAAGGATCAGATGGTAGTTATCAAGATATGACCCTTTGTCATTAATGTCAAAAGGGGAGAAAGTTCCAGTTTGGGAGAAAGGTCATTTTGAAGAAGATCTAATTTGGGTAGATGTGAATGATCAACTTTGTTTAAGCATTTGCCATCAATGAAAAATGGGGAGATTTTTGAGATATGTTTCTATTTTTGGTATTATGTAATTGATGTTGTCATTTAAGTCAAAGTCAAGATGGAGATCATTAATGACAAAGTCAAAATAGATGTCATGCATTGCGAAGTGGTATGTGACAAGCAATCTTATGACAAGAGAGAATTTGAAAGAAACCTATTGTCTCTTTATTGAGAGAGAATTTAAATTTAAATTGGTAAAATTTTTGAGGTTTATGACATGTTTCAAGATCAAGATGCAAGGTAAGCATACTGTTCATTACTAGGTGTCTTGAGAAGCCTAATCTAGCCCTGTGAAAAGGCGTATGCATAAAGCATAGTAAATCTTGGTTAATTATGATAGTATAGGCATGAGAGAGTTTATAAAGTTGTGTAAGAATGATAAAGAGTAAAATAAACAACATCACCTAGTTTTGACAAGTTTTCTTTCACATCTGAATGTCCATAATCTACCCTCAGTAAAACTGGTTCTCCTTCACAAAAGGAGAGGTTAGGAGTGCAAGAGACTTATTTAGCTTGCTTTAAATTTGATAGAGTGTCCTTCCAAGTTATGATTTTATGGGGGGTTAGATTCATTGAAGGGTTCTTGGAGAGATGGAGAATGGAATTGAATTAAGTATGATAAATTCTTCTCCTTCCACTCCTTAATAACTCTATCAAACTTTGAGGTTTTTTGAACCTTATGGATAGCTGTAACTTGAAGGGTAGTCGAAGATCATGAAAAACTTGAGAGATATCTTGACTTGAACTCCATACACTTCTCCTTTTCATGACTTTATATAGGCATGAGAGAAGGTTATTTCCCAATAGTAGGCATGACATAATCATCGGTTTTAGTCTAAGAAAGTCTCCAAGATACAATGGTTTTAGACTCTTGAGGAAGAGTGGGTGAAGGTGACATTGGCATAGACCTCTCTTGATGACATATTACAACTTGGGTTGGTTTTGAAGCAAAAAAATTTTGATGTGGAGTAGGAAGAGGCATACAAGACTGAATGTATTGCATATTTTGCTTCTCTTAAAGTATTAATCTATTCTCTAAACATTGAATCAGACCTCTTATTCCCAACACTACATAAATTGGTAGATGTTAGTTTTCTTTCTCAATAGCTTCCCACCCAGTCTTAAGTGAATGCAAGAGATTCTTCATCATTTGAATGTTTTAATTTTGAAAATAAGGGTTATATGCAATCAGTCCAACTTTATTCTCTTTATCAATCCCCATCATTTTCATTTCCAAACTTATAAGGGTTTGTTTGAAGTCTAAGAATTCTAGAATAGAATCAAATTGACTTTGACAAAGTTGATTAGAGGGACAAGTAGGTTACCAAAGAGGCTGAGTTGGATTGGGAGAGGTCATATAAGGTTATTGATAGCCTTGGTAAGGATGACATGTTTTTTTTTAGAGCTATTTGGGGTGAATCCATTAATACCATCAACCTAATATTGAGAATGTGAAGGCATAGAGTATGCATTTTGACCAAAAGAATGATTAGAATACATACCAATTTTATGATTTTAGACACTTGGGTTGTTTATACCAAATGATATTCACATGGATTCCCCATTTTTACTTAGGTTCATGCCTCTAAAGGCTGATGTGTTGAAGATCATCATCAATAACTCTTTAATGGGATGCAATCCTTATTCTACCAACTGTGCTAGAATTGTTATCATCAAAATTTACACCCTTAAAGAGGTTAATCAAGCCTCCTCACTTAATTTATAGCATGGAGATACCTATAGGTTGTGGGTGGCCTAATTAGTGAGGTGAATCTCTAGATAGGTATAATTCCCTTGATGTTATCAACCTAAAAATACTAATATACATATTGATTGATGGGAAAAGGGAGAGAGAACTGAAAGTAAACTAAACTAGGGAGGTAATGCTATATTAACACCCTCCACTTGAATACACTACACTAAGAACATGAATTAGGCCTAAATATGATCACAATACTCAATAAGGACCTTCAAGGATGAGTATTTCAACATGGAGGTCATAGACAATGTGTTAAATAGAAGGGCTAACTATGAGGTCTAAGGAAGACACTAATGATTAAAATCCACTTCTAGACTATGCAAGGCTATCCAAACTCACCATGTGACCTACACAAATACAATCCATTTACAATAAGGTAGGAGACGACAAAAGAGAGAGAGTGAAATCACTACTACTAGCATTCATTAATAATCACACAAGTACACTAATTATATACATTTCAGAAGGTAAGGAATAGCTTCATTTAACATTCAAAGGCATAGTAAAAAAATTTAGTTGAGTATGGATTTGCTATACCCATATAAATAATCCATAACAAGTTATTCAATGTTATATATATATAAGAATGTGAGAAGGAGAGAGAGAGAGAGAGGCATAGGAGATGCATATTATAATTATCATCTCATAAGGAACAAGTTACAAGAAAGAAAACTATCAAAGAGGAGTCTAATACCATCTTCCTCACAAGTATAAACCTGATGTAATCTTCTCCCTCATCAATGGTGAAATGGAATGACTCCTTACCTTCTAGGATGACTCATCGACCTCATTTGAAACTACCCATTCTTGGTCTAGAAGGAGTTACAAGTCTATGTTTCACCATATGTCACTCTTGATCATGATTTTTTAAATCCTTCAATGCCATCCTAATCCATTTAAATATCTCCTTCACCTTGGTTATTTTGAGTATCAAGTTTCAAAGTTTTTGAAACTAATAGGAACCTACATTTCATTAAGAAAATTATTTGGTCTACGTGGAGACCACAAAAACAAGTTTGTACCATCTTTGGCCTAGTTCATTTATTAAAGACTACTATCACAACTTGAAAAATATTAAACACCATATATTTAATCATTTTACCTCCATTCATGCTCAAAACCATCTCCAAGACTGAGGTATAGGTGCATTAGGTCTAATAAAAACTCTTGTCAGCATGTTTACTTACACTAGGTGTCTTGAACTCTCTAAATGATGTTGTAATCAATATAAATCCTATTCATGAATATTTATAAACCTCTTCCCTTTCCATATCCAGGTCATATATAGTTTCAATATACTCCATCAGGTCTTACTCAATCATATTTCATGAAAAGTCCTCAAGAACTACCTTTTTAGGCCTACAACAATCATTCTTAGGTCAAAATCCACATAACCATACCTCACACGTGCCAAAACAATTAATATATAAAGTATCCAAGGGTGTTTATATGTTTTTAAAATATTTTTTATGACATATCCATCCATTTGATGCACTTCTAAGGTCAATATTCTCTGTCAGGTCCATTGCAAGGTTTAAGCAAGGTTTAAATAGGCCTATCATCTTAACAATGATTCATAAAGGTGAGGGCCCTAATATATGAACCAATTACACAATTTTTTATTACATATGGGTCCAATCCTATAGATAATATCTTCATGTCCCATGCAAATCCTCCTACAATAACCAAACAAAAAACTAAAGTCTCTCCAGCGGCAAACTGGAGTGTGAAGGTCAAAAGAGAGTTTTAGGCTAAAAAGGGCTATTTTGATGATTGTTTTGAGTTTAAAATGACATATTTATGTATTTAAAACCTCATAATAGATCTAAAATTTATATTCCATCTATATCAACCTTCCCCTTCAGTCAAGAAGATTGTAGAATTTTAGGCTAGGGTTTGTAGGTAGATTTGTGTCTTTGAACCTAATAGCCTCCATCTTGCATTTTATCTTCACTCTAATTGGTTTAAAATTCATGGGATATTACACCAAGGTGTTAATAACCTCAAAAAGAAAACCTTCTTCATCCTTTTGCATGTAGACCTGTGTATGCTCTTTCATGCCTAACCAGGCTTCTTGTACAAAACATTGCCTTTAGTCATATTTGAAACTCGTTATATATATTTTTGGAACTTAGAATTCAATTAAATATGTTATTTTACCCTATTATATACTTCATGTTTTCAAATAGTCATCAATAATATTTTCATTAGTTCACCTAAAGTCTGCTTGTATATGTTTATAGGCTATTGACTGCAAAGATGAAGGTAGATCCTTCCTTTGGATTTTTCGGAACTTTGATGGTCATTGTAAGGTATTTTATATTTTTTTAGTTTTACTTATAAATCTTATACATAATTCTTGACCTTATTCTTGACATCACCATATGACATTTCCCTCTTAACTGCCTATAACCAACCTATAGGTGGTTATTAGGATTTTTGGTTGTAGGTCACTAAAATGAGATTTATTGGACTAGTATAATATCTTGATTATTATAATAAGGGTGATTAATTTTTTATTATTCTCACTATATTTTTTAAATCCCTTTGACATCCATCTAACACCACACAATCAATATTTCTTCCATTTAAGCCTAGTAGGTCTGTATTTAGGCTTTTCTTGACCATTCCAGTATTTCATATGACTTTCATGAAACTCCAAATTATTCAAACATTATTATTATGTCTTACACAAAATATGAGACTCATTAAACTATTCTCACTTGAAAATTTGAGATTAGATCATCCTAACCTACCAAGCAGACCTGTACGTGATTGTATCTTCTCATTGAAAGCATGCCACGACTCAAAATGACTACTTTGTGTGATGAATGTAGGTTGAGTAAGGATGGAAAAGGAAATGATAATATTTTGAAATACCATAATATATCTCTCCATGCATTTAAAACCCTTTGTTTATCTCTCCATGACCTCAATAAGGTATGTCTTAGAATGTAACCCACAACAACTCTTTTGAATGCATGATCTTCTCTTTCACTTCACTGTTTTAGCTCATTTGAAAATTGGAAATAGTTTTATGTGGATGATATAAGGATTCATAGGTTAAAATAATTTTATTAGAGGTCAATTTAAGTAAAAAAAAATTAGACTAACAAAAATCATGCCTGTAGGTTCTCTTCCAGGAGTGTAGTTCACTCAAATGGAGGTTTCATTCTTATTAATGCAAGCGCATGTGAAAAAAGTACTACAAAATTTTGTGAGATCAATGACGGATCCTTTAATTATATCACATAATTATTATTTTTCACCAATAATCTCAATAATGCCTTGAAAATGTCTAAAATCGAGCCTATGGGTTTTGATGTTTCTTTTATGCACTTTAACTTCTTGATGATTGTTCATAAAGTTAATGTGCTCAACTAAAAAACCAATGACACAAAGTGGAAGGTATTGTTAGGAATTAAAAACTTTTAAATTAGATTTAATATAACCACAAATCATATCTAACTTATGTAATAGCATGCATCACAAAAGCATTCCTCAAATCACAGATATAATGAAAGCATTAAAATGGAGAGAACAAGAATCAATCACACAACACAGATCTAACATGGTTCACCTAATGTGGGCTACATCCACCAAGAAAGTTCTCAATATAAACTGTAATTAGAACATAAGACTATAATCAACTCTCATAGAGATCTAAAATATCTTGTATAAAATGTTGCACCTGCACAATGTTGCATCTCACAAGCTGCTAAACCACAACTGCAATAAACACTTGCACCTTGAAAAAACATCTACACTTTGACTCTGAGTCTTATATTCACACCCTATAAACAAACAATCAACCTCTAAAGGCCACACCACACCTTATATATATAGCAAATGAAAGAAAATCCATAAAAGGAGAAATTGTGCCATGCTTATCCAAGATAAGCATCATCCACAAAGAACAACTTAGATCTACCTCATCAAGGTCATTTAAAATATCTCCCAAGAAGGAACACACCAAAGATAGATTCTCACCTTTTAAGGCACATTTTCCAATAATATGTGATCACAACCAATTCCTTGAAACAAGGAAGGCATCCCCTTTTCCAAAAAACAACTAGCTCCCTAAGATCAAGGAAGTCAACATGGGAAAATGCATCTAACAACTAACTCCAAAAAATATAGAAACATAGAAATTTAAAAAATAAGTAATATTCCACTCACATGTGGAGCCAGGTTCCATAAAAGGTGGAGTGGGGAAAAATGCACTCCCCACATTTTTGGAGCTCTCTAGGCCCCCAAAATGTATTCCTGTGGTCATGTGATAGCCCCAAAAGGCTCCACACTCAGTAGGTAATTAGGTTCCCATCCTATGGCCAATATCTCAGGCTCTTAATTTCTCTCTCCTCAAAGTACCAATTGAAAACCTATTTCCTATCTTGAGCTACCAAGAATACTAGTGGAGAAATAGAGTGGGTTTTTGCACTATTTGGTTCTACACCTCCACTTTTTGTATGGATTTAGGCCTGAGAAGACCATGGGGACCTCTAGAAGAGTTTATACCTTGCCCACCAATAGAAACTTACTCTTTAATACCATTAAAAGCATGTTTTTATCAATATTCTGACTATTATACCCTTTGAAACTATTGGAGATGGTGAACTAGGTGACTTTTCATCTTCTCATAACCTGTACAAATGTGTAAGAGAATGAAAAAAAAATCATAACTGTATTTACCTCCATCTTTCTCAAAAACTCTTCATTTTTACATTGGAAAATGATAGATGGTCTATTACAAAGGGAAGTCCAATGTTAGAAATTAGTTACATAAGACATTTGGAGGATGTGTATAGTTAAGTACAACATGATGCTATAACATAGGTGTTAAATGACTTAAATCATCCCTTATCCAAGGACAAAACCTTTATATCTAATTTTTACTAGTAAGTATCATTTCAATATTGGAATACATAATAATAATAAAGTAATAAAATACCTTAATCTTGTCAAAATACCTTAAACTCTCCAAATTTATTGAAATACAATGTAACCCACTTACTAGTATTGCTTCTTTGACCCATTTAGTTAGCTTTAGACCATGGTTGTCCTAAAAGAGTCACCACCTTGTCTTCTTGAGCATGATTCCACATTGACTTGATTTTCCACTTACCTTAAGTTTGTCAAACTTACCTTAAACAATGCTAAACACATAATAAAGACCATAAAGAATGGTTATCACATGACAAGACCAAGCGACTTAAATTGGCTACCAAATAGACCATCCTAAATGACCTTGTAAGATGCCAAGGAAGACACATTGCCTATCATCCTAGATCATTAATAACTAACACAAGACCTTCATAATGGCTATCAAAAAAGTTAAGATCAAGTACATCAAAGTTTTGAATGATCCTCATTCATGGTAGCCAAAGTTTGGCTAGCACTCTCTTTTGCTCCCTATCAGATTTCTTTCAAATCTTGTATAGATAGACTAGAACATTTATTAATCATAAATTATGTGATAATATTTTATCTATTGTAGTTCTACTTGATTAATATTTCTATAAAATATGAATTCCAATACATGACCATGCAAAGCTCCAATTAGTTCACACTTCTTTACCATATCATGGGTAATTCCTTTAGCCTCTCACTTCATGTCGCAAGAGAGAAAATACTTTTTTGGGTCTATAGACCCATCATAAGGTGTGAGATTGATAATGGATCCTAAATGAGGTGCCATACTGATGTTTCTCACAGGTATTATATTTGGTTGGGCTAAATTATTGGTATTTATTAAAAAAAAATTAATTGAGTAGAATAACTTTAGATTTTAGTGCTTGATGTGTCCCCACTCATTTTAGTGATGAAATGGTCTCTAATGTATCCTCATCCTCTTGCTATTCTTTCAAGATCTTTTTTTGTGTGATGAACTCTCTTACTTGTACAAGAATTATGGGATCTATCTCTTTCAATGCTAATGCTAATATATTCTTATTCTATTGTTCAAAAAAGCCAAGTGTGACTTCATGACATGCTACCTTTTGTGCCTTGATATCTTTTCGGTGAATCTCTTTTGTGAATGGTCCTTGCCAATCCTCATCTTCCAAAGTTCTATTATAATTACTATGATTCTAAAAAAAATAGTCTTGGGGGATGTTTGCTCCCAAGGTGAATGATCTATACTGCCAACAACATATTTATCAAATCTTGAACCTATGCTAAGTTTATGACTATATACAAATATTATTTCTCCTCCATGTAATACTCTTCTATATGTCTATGAACCCTTATCTACCTGATTAACTTCT
Source organism: Torreya grandis (assembly GCA_037957365.1). Taxonomy (NCBI): domain Eukaryota; kingdom Viridiplantae; phylum Streptophyta; class Pinopsida; order Cupressales; family Taxaceae; genus Torreya; species Torreya grandis. The sequence goes on from JARHVA010000293.1 coordinate 539,190, forward strand.
ACATTATTTTCTTCCTCTTTCTCTTTTGTTCAATCATCCTCATCCTCACATTATATATCCAAACTAACCCTAGGCTCCTTACTCCTTCTTTCATCACCTATGACTTCTTCAATTCTCTCCTTCTCACTCTTGTCTTATATGCTACTATAACTCCTTATTCTATTCACAACTTCCTTGGTCTCACTTTGTTTATTACACCATTTCTATTATTTCAGCTCTCTTTCTAACTCTAGATTCTTATTCTAATTTTTCTCTTCTTAGGTCTCCATTTTGGACTCAGGTTCAAACTCTACCTTTTTATTATCTCACCATTCACTCTTATGTCACACATCCCCATAGCACTTGAAGTGACTACTCTATTCTGATCAGAATAGGTACCATGGCCTTTTATATAGTCAACATCTTGATTAACAAAGGGATTTATTGTAAAAATTTACCTCTGATCCCCCTAATAAACAAATCCTTTACCATTTTAAATGTTATATACCCTTGTACTATGAACTCAGTTATGTATCCATCGATGGTAGTAATTATCCAGTGATTAATCTTGTGAGTCCAACTATTATCCAATTTTTTTAGCTACTCTATCTTCTATTAAGTCCATGAATATTTGACCAAATTTCTTGATGAAGTTTGGGTTAAAATTGGTAAACCACTATTTTTTTATTAAATTATGATTTTATTCTTTAATTTGTGCATTCTTTTAAATTTATTTTTTTTTATCCTTTTAGCCTAGAATTTAACAATTATTATGGAGAATGCTAAATTTTGGTTATTCGTGGTGTAGCATTGGGTTTCTAAGTGGTGATCCTAAGGTGTTTTTTACATACTTGAATAAGGGCCACAGAGGCTATAAGGGACACTAACTGCACTAAATTTTATGTGTTACTATATTTTTTATTTGGAACCATTTACTTTTAGGAGGTGAAAATACACCATATAACTTACAATAATGATGCTTATCCTAACCAGAGGGCAGCTGCATGAGAAGACTAATATGCCTATTTGAATTACAATTGAATTTTTACATGGATGGTATTTATAGAGATACATGTATGCAAAATGGAATCAATAATTTTCTTTTGTTTTTCATTGGTGAATTCTTTATCAATATACAAAATAAATTCTTTTATAAATATCATTGATTAAATGAATTTGGGTATCAACATTGATTTTGTCTTATATATGTATTCTTTTTTGCTAGATGGATATACAGGAGTGAGGTCTAAAAATAGTTCTAAATCTATAGTAAAATGTTTCAATTGTATGATAGACAAGTTTAATTTTGATCCTTAAAAAAATATAATGACAAATTTTGTCAAAAATGCAAAAAAAAACTAATACACCCCAAGCATTGAGGCTATGTTTATATTTTTAGATGGTCATACATTTATGTGATGTATCTATATTCAATATTTATGTGATTTTTAATTTTTTTCAACCTTCGAATTGAATGACTAAAAATTATTTCCAAGTTAATATTCTATGAATACTTAGGCTTTACAATTTTTTAGATTATGTAAAGATAGCACATGTGTTGTAAATAAACTAGCATAGGAAATATCAAGTTTATTGTACTAAGAATAATACATGGTCAAAATAAAGAGCATCTACCTACCTAAAATTAATCCTTTCATTTTTTGAATTATACTAAATAATGAATATAATATGCTAATATATCTTTACACATGCTAAGAATCAAAACACATCTCAAAGTTATAGCCTCAGATTTAGGGTAGGCTAAAATATTATCAGTACCTAATCCCTGCAAGGAATTGGCACTCTACACCCTTGTTTGTTTTATGTTTCATTTGCTCTTATAATTATACCTTCTAGTCTAAAACTATGAAAGACATTTTTGCACTTGCATTGTTATCGTAGTGATGACATTGTATTCCTATAATGATTTAAAAATGGTCTAGGTCTCCACGTGGTTCCTTTACACATGAAATTTTATTTTATCTAGCATTTACACAAAATTCCTACATTGTGAGAGCTTTGTGATCAATGCACTAAACTATAAGGGCTCTAAAATTACCTAGCCTCCTTAAACTTATTAAACCAAGACTAGAAAATTACCTTCCATTACTTTTCAGCCATTTGCAATATTCTCCTTGAGTGTGTCAAATTGTTTTTTAGTTGAAGTGTGGTCTGGGTGATAGATGTATTTAATATAACTTTGTAGCTTGTGAGTATTATTCCTTTCTTGATCAGCCTCCTTATTTTAATGTTCTTCCATCCCACTTCTACTAATCTTCTTCCTAAGCCTTCTTTTTTGAAATCTCATTCTCTTCCTTATCTTTTCATTTTTGATAAGCCTTTGATTTCACATCCTCCTCCATTGTGCCTTTGTGTTGAGCTTAACCAACACACATAAACTCAGGTACAAGTTGGCATGGCTCTGAGTCCCACCATCCACTAAATAGTCATACCATAACAAATTGACCTTATTCATTTCTAATTGACGGTGTGGCATGACTTTTTGGAGAGTATTTATGCTAGTGGTTTGGAGAGTTGTTGACTATTCAAACAAATTTAAATTTTAAAAATACTTCTCAAACCACCACTTGCCTAAATAATATACTGGCTATTAAATCTTTTGATCTGATTAAAATATATACAAAAGCTCAACATGTCACCTCCAGCTAAAATTTATTATTTTTGTTTGCATTCTATCCAAAGAAACAAAAATAACACCACCATAAAGGTAGGATGGATTCAAGCTACACTTGAAAGTTAGCAATTAAGTACTTATAGTAAATTTATTTCACATTATAATAGACCTCTAAATTATAGAAAAAGTTAACCTAAAAGTGAGATATCTGATGTTTAATGTTGCTAAGAATTGGGCAAATTAGGAGGATAATATTGACGCCATGCTAAAAGTTGTAAAATAATATGCACACTCAACTTCCATCGCTCGTAGGGATGATATGTAATTCAAGAGGAGGCCTCAACAGATGATATTAGTGTCGGAGTTTCAAAAAGGATACAAACTATTAGCTTATAGACATTAATCTCTTAAATATGAAATTAGGCTCAAAGAAGATGAAGACCAAACCCCAGATTGTGATAGGCATTTAGAAAATCTAGAGATTAGATCTAGTTATTTTGATCATGTTATATCTTCACAAACATTGTTTCTTCAAGATATACAAGAGATTATTGAGCTCTTATTTTCCATGAATTTTTAGGCCAAGGATTTAGAAGACACATACATTAAATTGGACCAAAAGATAGAGAGGAAAGTTAGTGAGGAGAATCTCCAGGTAGATAAGAAAGGGAAAATCAAAGATCCAACTAAATATGATGGAGATGTAAGAGAGGATTCAAGAATCTCCAACATTAGACAACTTTTCAAAACATCCCTTAATAGTACATAACCAGGTGTAAGGGGGTGTTCTCGTATATAACTTTAGAAGTATATTTCCTTTCCTTCTAATGTAATTAACTGTTTACATAATATATTGTATGAAATATCACCATATCACAATGGTAATGGTTGGATATTGAATTTATCCACTTAAATAAACTTGATACTCATATTTATTTTAAGCAATAGGGTGTTGGATTTTGTTTGTCCTATTTCTTCTCTTCATACCTTATTTGTATGCTTGCACCTAGAGTTAATTTATGTTTGATACATAAAAACTACCATGCTTATATTGTTCATTATTATGATATATCTTAAAAGTGTAGATGCACTCTAATTTTTTTAAGATAATTTAGATAACAATATAGAGTTTTAAGGTTTTTCCATAGTGATAATATCATTTTAGATGTAATATGGATAAATGGTTTACTTCAAAATGCAATTTAAAACTATTACACATACTCAATTAAGTCTAATAATTTGTAAAATAACACTTAATTTTAATCCAATTCAATAATTAGTTAGGAGAGGGTGATTATTTTGATTTTTAAGGAAATCTAAAATTAATCCCAAGCTTTTGTTGTCAGATAGTGAGATACCCAAAAACTCATCATGACATGAGCTCAATCTTAAGAATTATACACTCCATATTTGTAATTCAAAAACTATGCATTATACATTTATATAAATTGGAAAATAAGCAAAAATTGATCCAACGAATGCATTCATTACATTTGATCTCTAAATACCTCATTCAATATTTTGAAACTTTGCACCAATCACTAAGAAATTTCTCTTCTTCATCAAATATTAATAGGGCAGCTAGACCTATAAAAGATAAAGATAATAATTTGTTCTGGGGATTTTAATCAATATAAATGAGGATTTTAAGCACATAATACTTTTCATACCCTTCAATATCATAAAATATCAAAAATAACATGCTAAGAAAAATGCAATTCAGCCAAAAATTTAAACGTGATGTAGTGTGTTACTACAATGAATTTTAGTGCTAAGATGAATGATCTCTAAATTCTTTATCTCATTAGAATATTATGATAGTAAATTTTTGATGTTCTATTATGCTTCCTTAGATTCTTGGTTGTTTTTCTCTATATGCTTGGATGTCCTAAATGCAATAAGGAACATGTGTATTCATATACTTCTTGAGTTCAAATTAGAACCATTTTGCCACCAAAACTGACATCAAATGAGATTAAAAAAATTTGACATGATGTAATTACTAACCCTTGGGAAGTTATAATGGGTGGAAAGACCCAAAAACCCTAGAAATGTAGTGTACATATTTTTAGGAAAACCATATATAAAATTTATGAATACAAAGACAAATGAGAGAGAAGGAAGAGATATGAGAGGAGAGAGAAAATAGAGGGGAGCATGAAAGAAAATGACCAAAATATGATAATAAATCCCAATATTAACCAATAATAAAAAAATATATAGGTACCCTCAAATAGTACTAGTAAATAACTATGGGTCATTTTTAGGTCTCAACATGATTCCCCACTTTTTGGTGTGTCTGTGGGAATAAACAGATCAAAGTAAAATAGGTAGAGGGTGGATACAAGATTTTGAACCTATTGAAACTTTTGAAAAAATATAAAATTAGGTCAATTATTGTATATTGTTATTTTTAGAATAGCCAAATTAGATCAATTACTATACAAGTCAGTGACTATATTTATTACATTTTACTTCTCTAATTTTAATATTCCAACACTTTAACACCTAGGGTTTTACACACCATAAATCCCTTAAAAGTTAAATCAGATATTATTAGATTTAGATTCATGAAGGAGATGAGTGGAAAACAACATTCAAGACTAGGGATGGCTAATATGAGTGGATGGTGATGCCATTTAGATTATCTAATGCACCCAACACATTTATGAGAGTAATGAACACAATACTATGAGATTACACTAACAAGTTTATGGTGGTTTATTTTGATGATACTTTGATATTATAGAAGACTAAAGAAGAGAACTTGAGGCATTTGAGAATGGTATTAGAACTATTAAGAAAGGATAAGCTCTATAAAAATTTGAAGAAGTGCAATTTTATGTAAAATAGTTTGGTATTGTTATGATTTACAGTTTTAGCAAATGGTGTATGAATGTATGAGAAAAAAGTAAAGCCAATTGTTGGGTGGCCTATTCCAAAGAGAATTACAAAAGTAAGAAGTTTCCATGGTTTAGAAAAATTTTACTAAAAGTTCATTAAAAATTTTAGTAGTATTATTGCACCAACAATAAATTACACGAAAGGAAAAGAATTTTTGTGGATAAGAGCAGCAACAGAAAGCTTTGAGTTTTTTAAGAATAAAATTATAGAAAAATCCATTATCATATTTTGAAAAGTATTTAAGGTTTATTGTGATGTTTCACATATGAGAATTAGTGTTGTTTTGAGTTAATAATGAAAGCCAATAACATATTTAAATGAGAAATTGAAGAAGATAAGAAAGAATTGTTCTACATATGATATTGAATTTTTTGTCTTAGTAAAATCATTAAGACATTGAAGGCATTACCCAGTGACTAATGAGTTTGTCTTATTTATAGATCACAAGGCTTTGATATATGTGAAAACTCAAAAGAAGCTGAATAGTAGACATGCAAAGTGGGTGTCTTTCTTGCAGGGATATATTTTTACTTTGAAACATAAATCAGAAAATTAGAATGTGGTAGCTGATGCTTTGAATAGGTGAGTGAGGTTTTTAACTACTATGGTGAGTGAAGTAATTAGATTTGAAGTTATTAAATAAGTATATGATAATGATCCAGATTTTGAAAAAATAATTGAGCAATATAGGAATCCATTAATAGGTAAGACAAGTAATATTTATGATGAGTGTATTATATAGGATGGTTATCTCTTTAAAGGGAAATAATTGTGTATTCTAGTTGGGTCTCTAAGAGACAATGTTATAAAATATTTGAATATTGGTGGTTTGGCTAGACATTTTGGTAAGACAAAGACAATAGCTTTAGCAAAGGAAAAGTATTTTTGGCCAAAGATAAAGAGAGATGTGACTAGATATGTTTTAAGGTGTAGGATATGTTAGGTGGGTAAAATACATGCACAAAATATAGGGTCATACATACCACTACCTATTCTACGAGGATCATCAATAGATTTGTGTATGGATTTTGTGTTGGAGTTATCAAACACATAAAGAGGTAATGATTTAACTTTTATTGTTATAGATAAGTTATCTAAGATAGTTTATTTTATTGTATGTAATAAAACCAATGATGTCACTAGAATTTTATAAATATTTGAAAAGGATGTTGTGAGATTGCATGGTGTTCCAAAAACTATTACATTAGATAAAGATACAAAATTTTTAAGTCATTTTTGGACTTTATAAAATAATATAAGAATTAAGATATAATTCATTAGTGCATACCACCCACAAATAGATGGACAAATAAAAGTTATAACAAGAGCTTGATAAATTTGTTGACATGCATAGTTGGAGAGAAGCCCAAGCCATGGGACTTGGCTTTACCACACACTAAGTTTGTATATAATAGTTCAATAAATAGATCAATAGAAAATTCAGCATTTCAAATTGTTTATAGGAGAATTCTTATGGATGTTTTATATTCGGTGTAGTTACCAATAGAAGAACAAGTTATTGATGATGCAAAAGCATTTATAGAGTATATACAATAGTTTTAAGAATAAGTGAAGAAAAATCTACAAGAAAGTAATGAAAAATATAAAGTAATAATAGATGTCAAAAAAAGGTCAAAAATATTTGAAGAAGGAGATTTAGTGATGGTTTATTTGAGGAAATAAAAATTTCCAATAGAGACATACTAAGTTGAAGTATAAGAAGATTGGTTCAGATAAAATTGTGAAAAAATCAATGACAATACTTATGAGGTGATTTTACCACAAATTTTTGATATCTCTCTATTATTTTATGTTTCATATTTATATGATTTCCATGGAGAAGATGGTGAAGGGGGAGAATATGAATAAGTACATTGATAGCAGTAGGTACCAAAGAAGAAGAAAGCAAAAATAGTGTAGGTTCTAGATAAGAAGACAATGAATATAAGGCAATGAAGTTATAACAAGTATTTGGTATAGTGGAAAGAGTTACAATAGAAAGATAATACTTAGATTTCATAATGGGAGCTGAATAATATTGATAAGAATAAATGGAAGTATTGAGTTGTTTTCAACTAAAGAAAAATGATGCAGAGTTCAAACTTATGGAGGCCATAACTTTCAATGCTCAATATAGCTGAAATATCAATGTTTTGAACTTGTAATCATAGGAATTATAGAGGAAATATAATTATTAGAATATATTTTGTTGTTTGAATTTAGTGTTTTTATATATGATTTTGTATAATTTTGTATAATTTTTATCATTTAAAAACATGTTAAAAGCATGATAATACAATATTTATTGAACCCACTTAAATTTTAATATAAGTTTTTAAAGTTCATTTTATTTCCTTAAAATTTTATATATCATAATTATTTTAAAATACAAACAATAAATTATGTTTTGTATCTTATAATTAATATATCAAAACGAGTAGAAATATTAAATCAAAATCAAGACAACACATTGAATTCATTCCAAACTCCCAATCTTGACACTTAATACATATGTGAGAAGCATTATAACATTTCATACATCCAACTTTATTTAAATCTAAATTTTTGAGTAAAATTCTAAACATTTATTGACATATATTTTTACATTTAAATTAATGTCACCAATTTACATATTATTTAAAATGTATTTTTAATCGTAATATATACCAAAATACATTAGAGTACCTTTATTTATGTTACAATTTAATTATAATGCATTTATTTATATTATAATAAAAAGTTTAAAGTAGTGTATTGTATTCACTATTCCTCTTCTTTCTAACAAATACTTTAAAATATTTATGTAAACTAACTGGATCTCCTTAACTTAAAATATTAATATAATTAGAATATTCATTAAAATTCATTTTGAGATAATTTAAAAATATGAATAAAATATATATAAATAAATAAATTTGATTTAGTAGGTTAATGTAATTCAATTATATATATTATTAAATATTTTATTTATTTTTGTATTGGATTCAATTCAATAAGGAAATCTATTTACCACATTTTGAAGTATTTGTTAGTAAGTTAATGTAATTCAATTATATATATATATATATAATATTATAATTGAATTACATCAACCTACTAACAAATACTTCAAAATGTGGTAAATAGATTTCCTTATTGAATTGAATCCAAAACAAAAATAAATAAAATATTTAATAAAATAAACAACAGTACAGATAATTTAAGGTGCGTTAATTTTTAGTCAGACACCATTATTCAACGATGGAATCTAAATTGCTTGATAAAACAATTGTCAAATGAGGTTTGAGAGCTTGATTTTTTTTAATATGAAAAGAGTCAAGTTTGGTTGGTAAAGATTGCTGGTTCACTTTAAAAAATTATCAAGATTCCATGTTATTGAGTAATGAACGAGAGATAGGGTACAGTTTTGGCTGAAAAAGATATTCTTCGTAACCTTAATACTAAAACAGGGTATGCCCTATTTTTTGGGGGGTAGTATACAAAAGTTCAAGTTGAACACAAACACACATATACATATATATCAAAAACAATTACAAACTTCTATCTTGATACAGTTACTATTGTTACGATCTTTTTTAAAATAATACACTATCACTGTATTCTGTTGTCTTGATCTAATAGATTGTTCCTCTATTTTTATTTGGTGAATATATGCTACTCCTGTTCACAGTGCTGTCACACACATGCTTCTTGTATTCTGCACCTACTTTTGTTGCTCACATGCTTCTTTGCTCAGATTGCTGTCTTTACTTCTCTTTCTGCCTGTTGCGTATCTTCTTTTATTTTTTGTCCACTGCAATCACTATATTTTTCTTGCATTCGTTGTTTTTTTATTTATCAATTTCTCTTTTGTCTTCACCTACCTCCCTACATTCCTGCTTAGCTTAAACGGTTCACCAGATATTCAAAATTTTAAAAATTATGTATTAAAAGTGTTGGTGAATCCCAATGGTGGAAGAAGATTTCTAGAGCAGGGCAAAACGTTGTCAGTAGTAGATAGTGGGGAAATTATAAAATTTTAACACTTCCTCTTAATCTTGACTTTATTTTTTTATGTTTTATAGAATGTTTTTCAACCCACAAATCATCTTGAAAGCTTTCTTTTAATTGTATATATGTTTTTAGAGTTCTTGTATACAGTTCTAAAACCAAACTTTGCATCTCTAGAGCCAACATGTGCATTTATAGAGGTAGTCTACATTTTCGGAGTCAGATTTGTGACTTTTGGACCAAGTTTGAAGATCTCTAGAGCTAGCTTGTGGATCCTGGACCCAGCATATGAACTTATGGAGTCAGTGATACTGTATCTATGACCCCTAATCTCTCTCTTAAATGCTCAAAACTATATTTTGATAAAGTCAGTGAATATGTTAGTAAGTTGTTTCTCAAACTTGCAAAATTTGAGATTTATCTCAAATTTTTCAACTAATCTCTAATAAAATGATACGTGATTGCTATATGTTTTCTTCTACCATGAAAAATGGGATTTTTTGACAAGGCAATGTAAGATATGTTGTCATAAAAGATCATTGATGTTCCTTTCTACTCTTCATAAAAATATGATAGGATTCTTCTAATCCATATGGTTTGACATGTCATTGAATTCGCTACTATATACTTAGCTTCAACCATGAAAAGTGAGACAATAAGTTATTTCTTTAAAGCTCATGAAATGGCTCCTAGCCCAATATGAAAAATATATCCCAATGTATTCTTTATATCATCAAGACTACCAAACCAATTATTATTTGTATATCCTACTAACTAAAACTCATATGTTGTTGGATACATAATTTCATATTCTCTAGTGTCATTAAAATACCTAGAGATCCTTTTGTCTGCTTGTCAATGTATCTCTTTTAGTGTCTCCATGAATCTAGAAATGAGGCTAACTACATACATGATATTCAATTTAGTTTTAATCAATTACATTAAACTTCCCACCAAACTCTTGTACCATGTGGAATTCATGTTATTACTATAATCTTCTCCATGAAGTTTTAGACTTGTTTTAGTTGGGGTTGATCTTGGTTTGTTTTTCAACATCCTAAATCTCTCAAAAATATTATTTGTGTACTTGCCTTGGCATATATAGATACCATAATCTATTTGCTTAACTTCTATGCCAAGAAAATACTTTAAGAAACCTAAATCAGTAATCTCAAACTCTCTCTTCATGCTTGATTTGAACTCTCTTATATACTCATTTGTATTTCTAGTAAATATTAAATCATACACATATAAAACAACAATCAAAATACCTTCATTTCTCGCATTGATGTAGAGAGTGGGCTCATTACCACTTTTTCTAAAGATATTATTCAACAAGTATGAATCTATTCAGTTTTACCATGACCTTGATGTTTGCTTGAGTTTATACAATACTTTATTCAACCTATATACATTGTTCTCATGCCCTATAATCTCATGACTAGGGAGCTGTCCCACATAAAACTCTTCTTATAACACTCCATTCAATAAGGCTAACTTGACATCTATTTGATGCACCTTCTACTTTTGTTGAGTAGTTTTGTAATGATTGTTCCCATTGTTTCTAGCTTTGCTTCGGGATAAAGTGTCTTATTTTAGTCAGATCCAAGGTATTATTTATAAAATTTGAAAACTATCATTTTCTTATGTATTTCAATCTTATCTTCGATGGTGGTTTTGGCTTTGTAAACCCACTTCACTCCATTGACCTATTGTACTGCTAGAAGGTCTACTAGATCTCATATTTGATTTTTCTTTATTGTATGCATTTCTTCATCCATTCCTTCACACAACATGTTATTTTGGATTGTTTCTTCAAAATAGATATGATAAACTACTAAAAATAGAGAAAAATTCATAGTTTCTTCCTCATTTTCTTCTTTCTTTGATTTTTATATGTATTACAACCTCCTTGTCCTACCCAAGTGCTGACTTGAGTTGGAAGATGATGAAGTTGACTCATGATTTGATCATTGTGCTCCTTACTAGTTGTTGCCACTAGATGAATGAACCCTTTATGAAATAAGGATCCAACTTGGTGTATGAGTGGTTATACTACTTGTTGGTTCGGTTTCAAGAAAGTGTCCACTTGCCCTTGTTTGCACTTGATGATCTTATTATCTAATAACCCATAATGCATCCTTTATAAACTAAACATCCTAGTTGATTATTAGTTTTTTCATTACAGTATTGTACAACTAGTAAGCTTGTAATTGCTTAATATATCCAATGTAAATGCATTTCTCTCCTTTGTCATACCACTTTGATCTTTATTATTTGGGTGCATGTGCATATGCCACACATCCAAACACTCTAAGGTGTTCAACACTTGGTTTTTGGATACTCCATGGATCTTGAGGGATCATATCTCTAACACTCTCAGTAGGAAAGATGTTGAGCAAATATATAGTTATTTCTATTGCTTCATGTCAAAAATCATTAGACAATCCTTTCGCCTTTAGCATGCTCCTTGTCATCTCTTGGATGGTTTGGTTCTTCCTCTCGACTATGTCACTTTGACGTGGTGTATAGCTCTTTGTAAATTTCTTCTTGATGCCATTTTCCTTTCAAAAATTCATAAACTAATTTGACATTTATTATCCCCCTCTGTCACTTCTCAAAATATTTATATAATAGTCACTCTACTTCTTAACCATGGCCTTGAACTACTTTAAGATTTCAAATGTCTTTGATTTGTTCTTTAAAAAATATACCCATGTTTTTGTACTAAATTCATCTATGAATGTAATAAAATACCTATTCTTGGATAAGGAGGTAGCCTTCATGGGGCTACAAAAATCTGAATGTATTAATTCAAGAGGATCTCTAGCTCTCTATGACTTGCCTATGGTAAAGGCACTCTTTTGTCACTTCCCCAATATGAAACCTTGACACACTTTGTTTGGTTGATCTCTAAGTGGAAATTATATCACCATTTACTTCTTGTGAAGAATATTCAACCCACTAAAACTCAAATGTCCATACCATAGATGCCAAATGGTAGTTGCATCCACCACCATTATTTTAAAAATTATTGTGAGCTCACTTTACATCTTCAAGGGAAACATTCTATTACTTGTCAACTTGACTACTACAATATAGCTATTGCATCCAATTCTATCATAAATGATTTATTCTCCATCTTCAAATCTCACCCTATATCCTTTTCAGACAAGTTGTCTAATCTTGATTAGGTTGTGCTTTAACTCTGACACATAATATACATCTTGAATTTGTCTCGTCACCTTATTTGGTGTGAATAAAAATGCTACATTTACCTATGATAAATATCTTCTCATTTTTTCCCTTCTTCACTTATAGTTTTATTGATTCATCAATAATATTGAGCATCTCTTTATTTTCACTCATGTGGTTACTAAAACCACTATCCAAATACCAAATTTTTCTATTACTTTGCTCAACTATACTGCAATTTATAAACAAGTTTTCCCCTTTCTCACTCCTATTGAAATTCCATCCTCTTTTTCCTTAAATAAATTTGGGTTTTACATATTCAAACCATATTATTTATTTTTACATTCACTTTCATAAGGTCAATACTTATTGTAATAATAACATTATACATTTTATTTAACATACATTTGTCTAGAACCACCTCTTGAACTGTTGTTGATTCTTCCTCTTCCTCTTCCATGTGATTCTTGATCATTAAAATTTTCACATTCTTGACTACTACACATTCTTCCTATACCTATTTTGTTTGCTTTTCTCCCCCTACCTCTCACATTTACATTTTACTTGAAGGTTTGTTCACGAGAAGAGGTGGATGACCTATTCAAATGTTGTTAATGGGTTTTCAAGGATCCCATCAATTTATCAACTATTATTTGTCTCAAGTCTTTAGACTCTTCAATTTCAAATATTGTGTATCAAAATTAATTGGAAGGCTCATCAAAACCTTATCTATAGTTTTATGGTGTTCATGAGCATCAACCTTTGTCTTAATTTGATTTATTATGCTCATTATCCTCATGAATAAGTCATTGATAGATTATAATTCTTTCATAATTTATGTCTTAAAATCCCTTCTCAATAGTTGAAACTTGACTAAATTCACTTTTTCACTACCTTGATATGCATTTTTTTAAATGTCTCATGTTTGCTTAGAATGGATAGTTATTACTATCCTAGGAAAGACTAAATCAGCCAATATCTTTTGAATGTAATTTAGAGCCTCATCATCCTTCTTTATATTATTTTTCAACAATTTTTTTGTGATTGAGGGAGGTCATTGAATGTTGATTGGTCTTCTACCTTGGTATGTCCATCCTCTACAAGTTCCCATAGTTATTGAGAGAAAAAAATAGTATGCATCATGATGCACCATACATCATAGTTATTACGATTTAACATTGGGGTTTTTACCATGAACTATTACTAACGGTTGTCATCCTCAATAGACCTTAAAAACCTTAAGCCTATAATACTAGTTGTTAGAAATTAAAACCAAGTTGGGTATCGCTAAAACCAATTATGATAAAAGATGAAATTAAGTAACCTAAAGATGCGGCTATTGCATATTTCCAGATCCATAAAATAATGAAATAAATACACTAAACAACAAGCTTAAAAATACTAAAATAGGGTCTACCTTATTTTATATAGTAGTATACAAAAATTTCAATATAGTAGTATACAAAAGTTTCACACACACACACACACATTTCTACAAACAGTTTCATGATATAATTATTATTATTATAATCATTTAAAAAATAGTATACTATCCTTCTACTCTACTATCTTGATATAATATGTTGTTCCTCTATTTTTATTTGTTGAATATATGTTGTTCCTACTCAGACTATTATCACACACATTCTTCTTGAATTTTGAACCTTCTAAATTTTATATTCACATGGTTCTTTGCTCCAACAATTGCCTTTACTTATCCTTCTGCCCATTGCATATCTTCTTATGTTTTCTCCCATTCAATCACTATATTATCCTTGCATTCATTGTTATTTATATCTATCTTCTTCTATTTTTTCTTAACCTACCTCCCTACATTCCTAATCAACTCAAAAAGTTTACAAGACTTTCAAATTTTAGAAAAATGTGTATTAAATGTGTTTGGTGAATGAAAATGGTAGAGGGAAATTTTTGGAGCATGACAAAACATTATTAGTGGTAGATAGGGGAAAGAATATAATATTTAACATAAATTTCATGAGATGAAGTGACAAATCTATTATTATATTAGGGTTTCAAAATGTAGATAGAAGTTATAATTAGTCAATGGTTGTTGAGTATAGACAAGTTAAAGGAAAGGCCATCTAAGTTTAACTCTATGCAATAATGGAAGACACATTTATGCCCTATTGTCTCTACATTGATTTGTTTATGATATATAGCCTCCTTATCCCTTATCAACTCTAGTTATATCTTTATGGATCTAACCATGGAGGTGAATAAAAATGTCACTAAAGGTGACTACTATAGCAATCTTGTTTCTATAAGGATATTAGTCAATATTAACCTTCTCCTCTAATAGAAGGTAGTAGTAAATTTGGAAAGATAAGTAGAGATATCCACTTAAGTCTATATATGTTCCCCCTATGTCTCTGTGAGTAATGATATAAATAAAAATCAAGCTATAAGTTCTAGTTCATGTTTTTTTAGTGCTAGTGATTATAGTTGTGAGCAATGTAGGATGTGAGTGTAAAGAACTGAGCAACCTATCCAAGCACTCTAGATTTATTAAATCATTTTATAAGGTTAGACATAAAAAAACCCATGTTTGGTGTGCTCATATCTAGAAGCCTATTTGCAGTCTATTCATCTTCATGGATATTCACAAGGAAAATGGGCCTGCTACTCTAAAAAGTATTACATTGATGTTTCTTCTGATCTATATCACTATGGAAAATGTGGGTATTCACGTAGTTATTGCCTAAGTTGCTATGGAGAAAATTGCATAGAGTTATGGTTTCCCTATCTCTACCATCTTCGCCAACTTCTGAGTCTCTTATTTTTAATTCCTCAGAGTTCCTTCTCTTCCTTCAATTCATCCCACACATCTTCAACACACCAATCTATTAGTACACCCCCTTTATTAAGAACAATTTATATTTTTTTGACTATTATGGAAGGTATAACATTAGTACATTTCTCAAGTTTTAGTTCTTATAGAATTTTTACTGACCATGGAGAATGGTGATGACAAAACTAGGGTCCTAATTTGTATGGATGACTTTAGTTAAACATTCATCTTATGAGGATTCTTGGAGTAAATGTAATTTGATTTCCTTGTTTGAAATTTTTACTAAGATGTACATATTTGCATGTACTAAAGAGGAGAATGGGATAACACTAGAAGGCTTTGTAAATTTTTTTGAAGCTTTTGATACATGTTAATTATGGGATTACAGTCCACACCTAATTTAGAACACAAGTGGGGGTTATAGTCCTCTTAGTTCTACTTTGCTAATTTTTCAATTTTATGTCTCTTTTTGTGGATAGCCTAATCATTGGTAGGATTTTGACCTGGGTCACTTTGATACAAATACATTCGATTCAACCATTGCACCACTACCTATGGAATAATATGGTAAGATTTGACATATTTTTATATTTTTTGGTCTAATTGAGAAGCACCTTCTTGAAGTAGGACATGGGGGTGCACCTGGGTCTATAATATCGAAGTTGTGTTCTACTTGGTTCATGCAGAGAAGTGTAACCCCTAACTCAATGTGTCCCTATGGCCACTTGTTGAAAGTGTCCAATGGGCTCAATAGTAATGAAACCTAGGGTAGTGATTACAAGCTACTTGGTTCTCACCACTAGCCCAAACCCTTGAGCTTAACATATATTTGACATCCCTTTAGATGTTTTGGATTAATTGAGAAGTACATTCTCAAAGTGGAACATGAGGGTGGACCTAGGTCCATAATATTTGAGGTGTGTTCCAAATTATTTCACATAGAGAAGTGCAACCCCTACCTCAAGGTGTCTCCATGGCCACTTGTTTAAAGTGTCCAGTGGGCTCAATGGGAATAGAACTTGGGTTAGTGATTAAAAACTACTTATTTCTCACCACTAGCCCAAGCCCTTGAGCCTAAAAAATTTTACATATTTTTAGATGTTTAGATTAATTGAAGAACACCTCTCAAAGTGAGTTATTGGGGTGGGCTTGGGTCAATAATATCCAAGGTATGTTTTGCTTGGTTCACATAGAAAAGTGTGACCCCACCTCTAAGTGTTCCCATGATTACTTTTTGAAAGTATCTAATAGACCCAATGAAAATGGAACCTAAATCAGTGATTAAAAACTACTTATTTCATAAAGTTTTTGAAATTGTAAGACATAGAGATAAATAAGTATCGATATGAAATTTTCACAAGTATTTACCATTGTGTTGTCAAAATAGAGGATGGATCTTTTGTATCATATAATTCAATAGGGATATTTTCATACTACACATGCTTTAAAGATGATTTTAATAAATGGTAGTTCAAAATTTGAATATATTATGAATTGAGGTGTTCGCTCAAAAAATTAATATATTATGATTGGAGTATTAGCACAAAATTTGAATATGTATGTAGAGTTTTTGAAATTTTGTTAGTAAATGGATAGTTTTTGAAGCATGACTATTATATTATTATGGCATTTGTAACTATGACCTTAAAGGTAATTTGCAATAAATTCAATAATATTCTTTTTTAAGATATAAGAAAATAACATAATTATTAAAAATTTATAATATTTATTATAAAATTCAAAATTATTACAAATTGTCATTTCTTTACTTTGTTTAATAGATTCATAGGTTTGGACAATAGTGGAGATCCATTCTTATAGTGATAATTTTAGGTATGGTAGTTTTTAGTCAGACATCGTTATTCAATGATGGAATCTAAATTATATAAAATTAGGAAAGAACTTTGTTATTATACAAAATTTAGTTATCTAAACAATCGACTATCAATAGTTCATAACAGACATTTAGATCATAAATTTTTCCTTCTTTTTGTAATCTATGTTAGAAACTCAAGATAAATTGGAGTTAATTTCTCCACTCCTCATGCATGTAGCAGTTAACTATCAATTAGTTAACAAACAGTTAGTTAAACTGTTAGAGTTGCAATTTGCATGTAAAGACTAAAATTAGTCTTTGGTTTGTTTTTTCTAATTATTGTTAGTTTTTCAAATCTATTTAATAGACCCATGGGGCAGTATTGTAATTGAACAAGATCAAGAAAAAGATCAAGAAGATCAAAAGATCAAGAAGATTATTTAAAATCTTGTTCCCTGATTGCTGTAGCAATCTGAATGTGTTATTATCTGTGTGTTCTATTTTTTGCTTTTATATGTTTTTATATTTTCTGACAATTGGTATCAGACCCTGGTTCGAAAAGAAGCCAAGGAAGAGCACAGTAGACAAGGAGAAGCGCAGATTGGAGAAAAGAAGTGCGCAGTCAGCAGAAGCGTGTAGCAGTCATAACTAGCAAGAGCGCAGAGACTGACATTGATAATGTAGAAACCGACATCGACCGCCTCCCAGACTGACATCAACAGAGTAAACTAACATCGGTAGTATTATCCAACTGACCGTGGTAGTATAACTGATGTCGGTGACTGTGTTTCAAAAATAGCAACTAGAAAGCCATTCTAGCATGAGAAATGGCAGCGAACAATAGTATTTCACAGCCTCAAATCCCTCTTTTCAATGGTAAGAATTAAGATTTATGGGCAATTAAGATAAGAACTTTATTTTGCTCACAAGATGTTTGGGATTTGGTAAAGAGTGGTTTTGTAGAACCGTAGGATGAGGCAGCCCATCTGGCATTAAATCAAGCACAAAAGGATGAGCTTAAAGAGAACAAAAAAAAGATACAAAATCTTTATTTCTCATCCAACAGGCATTGGATGAATCTATATTTTCTAGAGTTGTAGCAGCAACGAGATCTAGAGAGGCATGGAAAATCTTGGAGACCACCTATAGAGGTAATACGAAGGTAAAAATTGCTAAATTGCAATCTCTTAGGAGAACTTTTAAAAATTTGCAAATGAATGAATCAGAATTTATAGACCAGTTTATGGGTCAAGTTTTGAATATAGTGAATCAAATTAGATCTAATGGAGAAACTATGACGGATCAAAAGATCATAGTAAAAATACTCAGATGTTTACCCAATAAATTTGATGCAATAGTTGTAGCCATTGAGGAAACCAAGGATTTGGAACAGTTATCTGTAGATGAATTAATGGGTTCTTTGTTAACACATGAATCCAGAATGAATAGGAATAACACTTCTCTTGAGAATTCCTTCAAGTCATAGGTATAAGTTGGCAGAGGAAGAGGAAGAGCTAGGTCAAGCTTCAGAGGAAGAGGCAGAGGCAGATATGGAAGGAATAATTTAGATGGAGGTGAGAACAGTAATCAAAACTACAGTAGTAGAGAACGTGGAAACAATCACTTCCAACAAGGTTCACAAAGGTTTGATAAATCTAATGTTCAATGTTATTACTGCAAGAAATATGGTCATTATGCAAATGACTATAGAAATAAACAAGGATAGGTGTACAAGCAGAATGTTAATTACACAGGTGAATCTAGTTCTAATCTTAGAAGCGTATTTCTTACTTGTAATGTTACTCAAGAAAAAGCTAGAGATATTTGGTTTTTAGACAGTGGATGTAGTAATCATATGATAGGGAATAAAGAATTTTTTGCTAGTCTTGATGATTCTGTAAAATCAGAAGTGAAATTAGGAAATGATATCACAGTAGATGTCATGGGTAAAGGTGTCATAAATGTTTTGGCCAAGAATGGTGAAAGAAGGTTTATACCTGATGTTTATTTTGTACCTAGACTAAAACACAATCTTTTGAGTGTTGTTCAGTTAGTACATAAAGGTTACTGAATATCCTTTATGGATAATGTTTGCACAATATTGGACAAGTTTCCAAGTGACAGGTTGATAAGAAAAGTGGAGATGACCAAGAATCAGATGTTCCCTCTTCATATTCAGTGCATCCAAGGAGAAGGAAGCCCACTTCAAATCCATGCAGCTAGACCAATCATGATTATGGCACTTAAGGTATGGACATTTACATTTTGGAGGTTTAAATTTGTTATAGAATTAAAATATGGTGAAGGGTTTACCACCAATAGAACAACCAAGAAGTTCATGTGACAGTAGTATTCTGGCAAAACAGCATAGAGAGAGCTTTATAGTAGGAGCCTCATATAGAGCTAAGGTAATATTAGAGTTAGTCCATAGTGATTTATGTGGACCAATGCAAACTCCATCATTTGGAGGTAGTACTTATTTTCTAACCTTCATTGATGACTTTAGCAGAAAGACTTGGATATACTTTCTCAAAAATAAGTCTGAAGCCTTTGGAAAGTATAAAGAATTCAAGGCAATGGTTGAAAAGCAGAGTGGCCATTATATCAAGGTACTTAGATCAGATAGAGGAGGTGAATATATGTCTAATCAATTTCAATATTTTTGCAGATATCATGGAATCAAAAGACAATTGACTACAAGGTACACACCACAGCAGAATGGTGTAGCAGAAAGAAAGAATAGAACAATCATGGAGATGGCAAGAAGCATGTTGAAAGCCAAACACTTGTCAAATGAATATTGGGCAGAAGCAGTAGCATGTGCAGTGTATATTCTGAATAGAAGCCCAACAAAGAGTATCAAAGTTGAACAGCCAGCAGAAGCGTGGAGAAAGTGCATAGCCAGTGTAGGAGAAAGACTAAGCTGAGCACACAAAAGCCAGTGTGGAAGGTTACAGAAAGAGCTAGTTGTAGAAGCGCAACTAGGTCGAAGTTTGAAAGCTTCAGGTTGATCCATCCCTTAACATCAATGAATTGGTGTCTACCTACAACGAAGCAAACGGTAAGGAATCCTCTCAAGCCAAAACCCCCATTTCAAATAAATAAAATATTTCCCCAAGGCATGAGAATTCTAATAGAAACTCTAGCGGTGGAGGGTCCAGAGGCTATACCGAGGAGCAATTGGAGATTGTCTGCCAAATTAAGCGGAACAGGGACTAAACTTAGCAAAGAAAACCAAGGGTCTAATGTTGATTCTACAACATTCAAAAGACTAGTTGGCAATTTGATGTATCTTACATCTACTAGACCAGATATCAGTTATGGGGTTAGTTTAATCTCAAGATTCCTGGAGTCACCAAAAGACTCACATTGGCAAGTTGGAAAAAAGATATTAAGATATGTGGCAGGAACTATAGAATATGGAATTTTACATTCCACAACTAACGATTTTAGTTTGATTGGTTTTACAAATAGTGATTTTACAGGTAGTGTTGATGATAGGAAGAGTACTTCTAGATATGCCTTTCTTTTAGGCACAGGTGTGGTCACATGGGCATCCAAAAAGTAGCCTGTAGTGACACTTTCATCAACTGAAGCAGAGTATGTAGCAACCACATCAGCAGCATGTCAAGCAACTTGGATGAGAAGAATATTGAAATATTTATTACAAGCACAGAAGGAGTCAACACCAGTGTTCTGTGATAACAAATCAGCAATTTCATTATCAAAAAATCATGTGTTTCACAAGAGGAGCAAGCACATTGATACAAGATTTCACTTTATCAGAGAATTAGTGAACAATGGAGAAATCCATCTGGACTTCTGCAGATCTGAAGATCAATTAGCAGATATATTTACAAAGGCATTAGCAAAAGAGACCTTTGATTATTTGAGACAAAATTTAGGCATTGTAAATTCTAAAATTGTAAGTGGTAGAAATTAAGGGGGAGTAGTAGAAACTCAAGATAAATTGGAGTTAATTTCTCCACTCCTCATGCATGCAGGAGTTAACTATCAATTAGTTAACAAACAGTCAGTTAAACTGTTAGAGTTGCATTTTGTATTTAAAGACTAAAATTAGTCTTTGGTTTGTTTTTTCTAATTATTGTTAGTTTTTCAAATCTATTTAATAGACCCATGGGGTAGTATTGTAATTGAATAAGATCAAGAAAAAGATCAAGAAGATTATTAAAAATCTTGTTCCCTGATTGCTATAGCAATCTGAATGTGTTATTATCTGTGTGTTCTATTTTCTGCTTTTATATGTTTTTATATTTTCTGACAATACAAAATTTAGTTATCTAAACAATCGAATATCAATAGTTCATAACAGATATTTAGATCATAAATTTTTCCTTCTTTTTGTAATCTAGAAATTCTAGCTCATGTGATTACCTACCCATCCTCAATATTTTTGACTTTCCAACTTACTTGGCAATGCAATTCAATTATTCGATTACTGTAAAAGGATGACAATTTAATTAAACATGTTGATGTGTACTGCACCAATTCTGTAATATTGTTTAATTAATGCCACTGACTATACAATACTGTCAAATGGGGTTTAAGAGTTTGCTTTTCCTAATATAAAAGGAACGAAGTTTGATTGATAGAGAATGTTAGGTTTTTAAAGTATTGAGTAATGAATGAAAGAGGATTTAAAGTATTGAATAATCAATGAGAGATAGTGTGCAGATTTGGCTGAATAGATATTTTTCATAATTTTATTGTTAAATATGGTTATTATAAATAGAGTTTAAAAGTTCTAGTGTTTTTTTTTTAAAAGAAGGAATTTTAATTGGTAGAGAATACTAGTTTAAAAAAAAATATCAAAATTTTAAAATATGAAATAATAAATTTCAAGATATGAAATAAAGGATGAAATAAAATATAATTTTGGTTGAGTAGATATTTTTTTATTTTTAATATTATATCTAAAAAAATTAATTATGAATACATTAGATACTAATTAGCTAATTTAAAAGTTAAAGAGATGTGGATGAATTGTTTAAAAGTGGTTTTGCTGTGTCTAGCCCTATTCAAGTTCAAATATGTACTGCATGTTAAATCAGTTGTAATTATTGAAAATGTTTGTAATATTTGTTATGAACCGGTTACAATGGATATATTAATTATAAAAAAGATCTGAACCTCCTGTTTATTTCCTCAACTAATTCATAAACCTAACTTTAAAATGTTTGGATTCGTAACTCCAAGTTCTTGATCGAAGTATTATCAACCTATAGCCATTAACTCTGTAAAGACGAGGTAAATTACAGTGTTAAATTAAAAGTAGGTGATGTGGAGACGATGGGTGGTAGGGCACATTTTGTCAAAAAAATACGGACTTGTTAGTAAATGTTATCAGAAGATTCAGCATTCCCGTGACAATTTATGTGCAGCAGCACAATGATGCAGCGTCGTGTGGGGGCCATCTTATAATCACCCGTCTTTGTTCAGACTGCATTAGTCAAATCCTCCCATTAGTTTGAAACTTGAAACCTCAATCTAATAAAATCATGGCAGCTGTCTCTGCTCTTACTTTTTTCCCTGTCAAACTCAAAATTTTGATAACTAGACATTGCTTCACCTTTCACGAGATGAAATGGCACAGGTTATCATGATATTAGGGTTTCAAAATGTAAGAGAAGCTATAATTAGTTATGGTTATTGAGTACAGATAAGTTAAAGGAAAGGTCATCCGAGTTTAACTCCGTGCAATAATGGAGGACACATTTATGCCCAATTGTCTCTACATTGATTTGTTTATGGTATATAACCTGCCTATTCCTTGTCAATTCTGGCCGTATTATTTTGGCTGCGACCATGGAGTTGAATAAACAGGACACTGAAAGCGACTACTATCACAAGCTTGTTTCTAGAAGGGTATCAGTCAGTATTAACCTTCTCCTCCAATAGAATGTGGTAGTAAATTCTAAAAAAAAAGTAGGGATCTCAACTTAAGTTCCAGTCAAAATCAAGCTATAAGTTCCAGTCCTGGTTTTTCTTGTGCTAGTGACTATAGTTGTGAGCAATTTAGGATGTGACTGCAGAGAACTGAGCAGACTGGCCAGTTACTCCAGCTTTCTTAAAGTAATTTATGAGGCCAGATGTAAGAAAACCCATGCTTGGTGTGCTCATGATCCAGAAGCCTGTTCTCGGTCTGTTCATGCTCGTGGATATTCACAGGGCAAATGGGCTTGCTGCTCCAAAAAGTATTGCATTGATGTTTCTTCTGATCCATGTCAGTGGAAAATGTGGTTATTCATGCAGTTATTGCCTAAGCTGCTGTGGAGAAAAGTGCAGAGACTTACGGCTGCCCCGTCTCTACCATCTCCGCCAACTTCAGAAATTCTGAATCTCTTCTTTTTAGTTCCTCAGAGTTTTCATCTCTTCCTTCAATTCATCCCACACATCTTCAACATACCTATCTATCAGTATGCCCCCCTTGTGAACAATTTATACTTTTTCGACTATTATGGAAGGTATAACGTTAGTACATTTCTCAAATTCTAGTTCTTATAACATTTTCAGTGACCATGGAAGATGACGATGACAAAACCGAGGTCCTGGTTTGTATGGACGACTTTACTTCAACATTCATCTCATGAGCTTCTTGGAGTGAATGTAATTGGATTTCCTTGTTTGAAAGTTTTACTAAGCTGAATATCTTTGCATGTACTAAAGAGGAGAAGGGGATAATATTAGAAGGTATTGTAAAGTTTTCCAAAGTTTTAGATATATGTTAATTGTGAGATTTTTGGTTCTAGGATTGGAAGGACATGGGGGTGGGCTAAAGTGTCCAATGAATTCAATAGGAATAGAGCCCGGATTAATGATTACAAATTAGTTAGCAAGCTCAAACCTTTGAGCCCAAAATAAATTTAACATCTTTTTAGATGTTTTAGATTAATTAAGGAGCACATTATCGAAATAGGACATGGGGGTGAGCTTGTGTCATAATATTTTAGGTGTGTTCCATCCGATTCACATGGAGAAGTACAATCTCTAGGTTCAAAATGTCTAATGGGCTCAATGGGAATGGAACCTAGGTTAGTGATTACAAACTATTTGTTTCTCACTACTAGCCCAAGCCTTTGAGTCCATAAAATTCTGGTATTTTTTAAATATTTGGATTAATTGAAGAGCACCTCTCTAAAGTGAGACATGGGGGTGGCTCTGGGTCCATAATATCTAGAGTATGTTCTACTTGATTTATCTAGGAAAGTTTGATCTCCACCTCAAGGTGTTCCCATAATCACTTATTGAAAGTGACTAATGAGCTCAATAAAAATAGAATCTAGATGAAGGATTACAAACTAATTATTTTGCAGTTTTTCTAGAGATTATAAAATAGAGTCAAATGAGTATCAATATGAAATTTCCATAAGCATTTACCATTATTTTGTCAAAATAGAAGATGCATCTTTTGTATTTGGAAAACAAATCTTTTAATTAATAAAGATATTTTCATTCTACAAAAGCTTGTAATTTGAATATATATATAGGAAGCATTTGAAATTTTGTTTAAAAATATCAGAGCATGACTATTATATTATTATGGCATGTGATAACTCAGACTCTCTGTAAAAGAGATAGACATGGTAAAACTGCTGTCAAGCTTGGTGCTAATCTCACGAATCTCATTGACATTTATACAGATATGCTATATTGTCCTTTCTGGGACTTATTACTTAAGTATGAAATGTGAAGACGTGCAGCCAATAATCGCCGAGTATGTGGAAGCCTTGGATGGTACTTTGTTCAGTGGAGTTATTAGTAATAATTGTCAGAATCAAGAGAGCATACAAAAAACAATAACTCAAACAAATAAATAAGAACTGAACACAATTGCTACAGCAATCTCTTGAAAGAAATAGATTCTATTGATCTTCAATTTTTCTTGCTTACAATGATGTGCCCAAGCGTCATTAAATATATTTGAATACAAACAATAATTAGAAAAACAAACCAAAGACTAATTTTAGTCTTTCCATGCAAACTAACTCTCTAACAAATTCTCTAACAGTTTAACTAACTGTTTGTTAACTAACTGATTGTTCAACTGTTAGTTTACTAACTGATTGCTTAACTATAGCTAACTGCTTGCATGCATGAGGAGTGGAGAAATTAACTCCAGTTCAAGTTGACTTTCTAACACTCCCCCTTAATTTCTACCACTTACAATTTTAGCATTTACAATGCCTAAATTATGTCTCAAATAATCAAAGGTCTCTTTTGGTAATGCCTTTGTAAATATATCTGCCAATTGATCTTTAGATCTGTAAAATTCCAGATGGATTTCTCCATTGTTCACTAACTCTCTGATAAAGTGAAATCTTGTATCTATGTGCTTGCTCCTCTTGTGAAACACATGATTTTTTGATAAAGCGATTGCTGATTTGTTATCACAGAAGATTGGTGTTGACTCCTATGCTTGTAATAAATCTTTCAATATTCTTCTCATCTAAGTTGCTTGACATGCTGTTGATGTGGCTGCAACATACTCTACTTCAGCTGATGAAAGTGTCACTATAGGCTGCTTTTTGGATGCCCATGTGACCACACCTGTGCCTAAAAGAAAGGCATATCCAAAAGTACTCTTCCTATCATCAATGCTACCTGCAAAATCACTATCAATAAAACCAATTAAACTAAAATCATTAGTTGTGGAATATAAAATTCCATATTCTGTAGTTCCTGCCACATATCTCAATATTCTTTTTCCAACTTGCCAATGTGAGTCTTTTGGTGACTCCATGAATCTTGAGATTAAACTAACCCCATAACTGATATCTAGTCTAGTAGCTGTAAGATACATGAAACTACCAACTAATCTTTTGAATATTGTAGAATCAACATTGGATCCTTTGTCTTCTTTGCTAAGTTTGGTCCCTGTAGCAACTGGTGTAGGTGTTGGTTTACAATTCAGCATCTTAAATCTTCTTAACACATCCTTTGCATATTTAGTTTGACAGATAAAAATTCCTTTCTCTGATTGTTCAACTTCTATTCCGAAAAAATACTTAATCAATCCCAAATCTGTCATTTCAAATTCTTTCTTCATTGCTGATTTAAAAGTGTCTACAGACAAATTTCCAGTAAAAATCAAATCATCAACATATAAACACACAATCAAAATCTGACCTTCTTTGTTGATTTTCGTGTACAAAGTAGGCTCACTATCGCTTCTGCTAAATCCATTGTTTATCATATATGAATCAATCCTGCTATACCATGCTCTTGGTGCTTGCTTGAGACCATAAAGAGCCTTCTTTAATTTGTAAACTTTTTCTTCATGTCTTGTACTTCATAACCTGTGGGATGTTTCACATATACTTCTTCATCTCGAAAACCATTCAAGAAAGCTGATTTTACATCCATTTGATATACATACCAATTATTTTGAGTAGTTATTGATAATACCATTCTAATAGTATCTAATCTAGCAACTTGTGCAAATGTTTCATTATAATCAACTCCATGTTCTTGTGCAAAACCTTTTGCTACTAACCTTGCCTTGTGCTTTTCTACATTTCCATCTGCATCAAATTTAGTCTTCTAAACCCATTTGACTCCAATACAATCCGTACCTTCAAGTAAAATAGTTAGATCCCATGTTTGATTTCTTTCAATAGCATTCATCTCTTCATCCATTGCTTTTAGCCAATGTTCCTCATTAACTGCTTCTTCATAATACATAGGGTCATGAGTGAAAAGAGCAAAATTTGAAACCAAATCTAATTTCTCTTCTTCTTGATTATAAATCTCACTCAAACTTTTCATTTTCTTACCTTTAACTCTTGATCTTAAAGTAGCAAGAGTTGGATCTGATTCATCACTTACTTGTGAATTTAGAGTAGGGTGACATGCATAACTAGATGATTCACCTTGTTCAAACCTTCTAGGTGTTCTTATTGGAGTGTTTATGCCTACTTGTGGAGAGGATTGTCCACCTTGAAAAAAAAATTCTTCAGAAACTTCTTCATCCTGTGGAATTGGTGCTCCAACTATGATGATGCTACCATCCCATGCTTCTGCTTCCTTAAATTCAACATCTCTGCTTATAATCACTTGCTTTGAAATAGGTTATACAGCTTATAAGCTTTTGAATCTTCACTATATCCAATAAAAATGCATTTCTCACCTCTATCATCAAGTTTCTTTCTCAATTTAGATGGTATAAGAGAATATGCAACATAACCAAAAAATCTGAAATGAAATACACTATATTTCTTACCACTCCATGCTTCTTGTGGAATTCAATCTCTAACACTCTTTATTGGGCTTCTATTTATAATATACACTGCACATGCTACTGCTTCTACCCAATATTCATTTGACAAGTGTTTGGGTTTCAACATGCTTCTTGCCATCTCCATGATTGTTTTATTCTTTCTTTTTGCTACACCATTCTACTATGGTGTGTACCTTGTTGTCAATTGCCTTTTTATTCCATGATATCTGCAAAAATATTGAAATGCATTAGACATATATTCACCTCCTTGCTAGCTACTTTCCTAACCAGGCTCTGATACCAATTTGTTAGAATCAAGAGAGCATACAAAAAACAAGAACTCAAACAAATAAATAAGAACTGAACACAATTGCTACAGCAATCTCTTGAAAGAAAGAGATTGTATTGATCTTCAATTTTCCTTGCTTACAATGATGCGTCCAAGTGTCTTTAAATAGATTTGAATACAAAAAATAATTAGAAAAATAAACCAAAGACTAATTTTAGTCTTTCCATGCAAACTAACTCTCTAACAAATTCTCTAATAGTTTAACTAACTATTTGTTAACTAACTGATTGCTCAACTGTCAGTTTACTAACTGATTGCTTAACTATAGCTAACTACTTGCATGCATGAGGAGTGGAGAAATTAACTCCAGTTCAACTTGATTTTCTAACAATAATGATAGAAGCACTTAACCAGCAAGGGAAAATGTTGTCCAACCTCGAGAAAATAGATGATGATAAGTTCTTCAATGTATGGTAACACATTGCACATTAAATTAAAGAGCGAGAAGCCAGATCATGCACCGATTTAGATGGAAAATGGTTCTCATTTTTAAGGAGATATGCTTCCAAAAATAATTGAAAGGGTGATTGGTGGATCATGATGAAGCTATGAAAGTGATTTGTAGCATTTGGAGGTGTTTGAATGCAAGATATCTCATAAACTGCAGATGATTGATCATTACAGATATTGCAATTTTCCACTTCGACATTGGTGGTGTGTAAGAATGATATTGAGACCAAGCTATTATTGAATTTCCAAATTAATTTAATGTGAAAATTATTGAAATATGGAAATTAAAAAAGAATCAGTGGCACACTTTCTGCTTAATCAAGCAGGGATCATCGTTCATCCATTTTTTTTAATTAGAACTTCGTTTGGCCTTCCATTTGTTGTGATTCAAAGCACTTTTAGCGATTTCTGCAAGGTACCATATTTGGGTATAATTAATGAAGTATCAAAATCTTGTTTGTGTCTAAGTTTCTACATCTACATGTTTTTCACAAGGAAAACCATGGTGCTCAAGTAGTTCTGATCATTGGGGATATTTAATTTTTTCATAATGATAATTCTCATATGATAATAGTAGTATTATATGTGTTTTACTTATTTTTAGTTTTTGATAGTTCATGACGTAGATTTAGAATATAACAGTCTAAAACAATTGATCATGATTATTTTAATTACTGAGAATAGTAAATAAGTATGTACTTGAAATTGATTTAAAAATAAATGGACAATATCCAAAAAAGATAAATGGAACAATCACACTATAATAGATTTTAGACCTGGTTTGGAAGGAATGACTAAGTTTAGAGTAAAATTTGGGTTACGTGTTGTACAGGAATATTTTAAATGCCTACTATCTGACCAACCAATTTTCTTGGGGAAAATTTGATGGTGCCTTTAAGACTAGTGAATATGTTTCCAACCAATGAATCTATACTATGCACCTTTCAAGATTTGAGATTTCTCTTTGCAAGTTTGCCTCTTGATGTTGTACAGTCTTATATTTGGGCTTCTCTAAAATACTAAGAATAGTCTCAAATGATATCTTCTTCTTCTCTTCACCTAATTCACCACAACACATATAAAAGGAGAAGGGATAAAATTAATTGGGTTAGGTAATCTTAATGGTTTTACAACAATGTATCCCACATGCCAGAAATAAACCAAACATAGTTATTTTATATTGTAAATAGAATGCTAAGCAAGGATCTCAACCTTCTCTTTTCTAGAAATGCTAATGCAAATTCATGAACATTTTTTCTCAACTCTCTTTGAGTACAAGTGGATGATGTCAGAATAACTCGAAGTATAAAAGTGGAAGACTCTATCACAAGTTTAGAAATATAAATGTAAATTTAAGGTTCTAACTTGGATTATAGATAAGGATTCACATTTTCTCATACATATCTAAAATTACTAGGAATGATTTATATATACGACTCCCTAGGACATGAGATGCACATGGTTGACTGCTAGTAGCAATCCTCTTCAGGGCATGTTATTTTTGTATTGTATTTGAATTCATACAAAAGTGTAAAATGGAAGTTACAAAGACCCATACTTGCATCGTAGAATTATTTTGTATACATTTATTTAACACCATCATTTGGTTTATGATTTACTTGAGAATGAGTTTATTTGAGACATGCAAAATAGTTACACTTGCTTAAACTATCACAAAAATATTGAAATTCTTACAAAATAAATTTTTAAAAATTATGAATTAGAAATGGATTCCACTACAAATACATCAAAAATATAGATAACCTTGTTCAGCCCAAAGCTCAAACATAGCAAAAACTCACTTTTTACAAGTTGCAAAGATTCACTATTTATAGAGTCTACATGACTCTTTGACTTATTATCTCTTCATTCTTTCATCCTTTCAATATTAGGGAACATTCAACCTTTTATTTATCCTATCTAGTTACATGGTTGATTACAACATGTACATTTGTCGCATATATAACTTTACAAAAATATTGAAAACTATCAATCACAATGTCTTAAGAACACTTTTCTAGACTTAAATAGTTGTCTCATCTCGAGAAAAAATTAATTATTGATGTATGTTATCCTTCATTCGATTTTGACTATTAAGTGATCTTCCTAAAATTTCTCACATATGTCCTGTATAGAATCTACATTCATAGTTTCACTATAAGTGTTATTTACTAATTTTCACTTCTTGTATACTATTTAACAACCCTTTTAAGTTTTTAAGTGTGCAACGTACTAACCTATTTCCCTTTATGGGTTTTTAATAGGTTAGTATAACTAGGAGGCTTCCCTTTACTAGTTTTTAATCTTTACAAACTTGCTTGTAGAGACACTACCTAAAATTTGCTTACCTAAAAATTCACAGTGAAAAAAACTAGAAAATATTGTGGAAGGCCTTTATACCTTACTGTGAGGAGGTGGCAGTGGTTGTGTTTGTGTTGGTATCACTAAATCACTGACTTGTGATGGAAATCATATGTGATGACATTGATGCTCTAGGGGTAGACAAGATTTATTGTTGCATTTTCCTGATGGATTATTACGATGTTTATTGGGTTGTTAGTCTTTGTGGACTTTTTAGATCCTTTTGAGAAAAGTCTTTATAAAATCAGATGGAGCTACATACTTACACTCATTGATAAAATTCTTCACTCAATCCAGATCATCTACCATATTGGTTTTGAAAATTTTCCAATCACCTAGACCTTCATGTATCACGATGAAAAGTGTGCATAGTTGTGCAAAACTTTCCATGATGACTTGCACATTGTCTTCCCCTACAATTATTATTAGTGGTTTATTTAGTGAAATACTTTGATCAATGTCCAACTCAATTTCCTCGAAGTGCTTAACATATCTTTATGCTTGGATTCCTACAAACATGTTGCACAACATTTCTACCTCCCATATGTACATTCAGTTGATTATGTTGTCTCTATACTGAAGATACTTATGTAAATTGATTCTATCTTATAATTCAATGCACATCATGTAAAATAACAATGTGGGTTTTATCATGTTATTTGTTTTATCCTTCATTGGCTCTTGAAATTACTCCTTCTAGTCCAAAATTATAAAAGACATTTTTTGCACTTGCATTATTGCCATAGTGATGGCATTGTATTCCTATAGCGATTCAAAAATGGCTTGGGCCTCCATGTGGTTCCTTTATACATGGACTTTTATTTTATCCAACAATTACACATGCTTCCTACCTTGTGAGATCTTTATGATAAATGCACTAAACTGCAAGGGCTCTAAAATTACCTAGCCTCCTTATACTTGCTACAATAGGGTTGTAAAATTATCCTCCATTACTTTGCTACAAGCATTCATAATGTTCTCCTTGAGTGTGTCAAAAAAAAATTGAGATGAAGTGTGGTCAACCTTTGCAGCTTGCGAGCATTATTCCTTTCCTTTATCAACGTCCTTATTTCAATGTTATTCCATCCCACTTCTACTACTCCTTCCTGATCCTTCTTCTCCCACATCTCATTCTCTTCCTTCTCTTTTCATTCTTTATAAGCCTTTGACTTCATATCCTCCTCCCTTGTGCCTTTGTCCTTGATGAATTTATTTTTTTCTTAATGCTATTTATCGGTCTTTTCTTTTGTCATTTTTTCCACTATAAAATTTTCCTCTTTGATGTTCATGTGGGCTTATTCCTACTTGTTATTATCTTATTCTTAGCGTGTTTCCTTCTCCTTCACACATTTTTATTCCACATAATTTTTCCATGATCCTCATACATGGATTGATCCTCTTTCTCCTTCACATCCCACTCTTTTTCCTCTTTACCTGCTTTAGTGTGCAATTTTTCAACCTATACAAAAGAGGTTGTTATCTAGATATGCCCTAAATTCTTAGTTAGTCTACACACATGGGAGATGTTGGATTCTTAGTCTATGTTGTGGTTGCATCTCATAATTTTCCTATGACTGACTATTTTATCTAACACGTAAGCAACACAGATAAGATGAAGGATGCCCCAAAATAATTTTAGGGTATCTTAGGCTAGATGGAAGTGTTACACCTTATGGTGGAGAATGGGTAGGGGTTTGTAATAAACTTATCATAAATATAAATGGAAAAATTAAGGGTGGTTCATCAATTATTTTGGGTGGTGATGTGGGGGGAATGTGGTAGTGTTGTGATCTATGAAGCCATGTTTTGCCTTTTATAGATGTCTAGGAATTAGATTTGGAGGCATGGGGAATGAGGGATTTTTTTTCTTTATTTGACACATCTTGAGTCTTATTTCTCACATTGATGCCTTTTATTCTTATTTTTAACCTTATGAGGTCTTACTTTCAACCTCCTTTGGGTGTGTGTTGTGTTGTGCATCAATTCTTATTTTTAATCTTATGAGGTCTTCTTTCCATCATAATTCTATATTCTAGCTTATAAATGTTAGCTGAGATCATATGTGTCAAATTCATCATCCCATTGGTTATCCATGGGACTAGTAAAACCTTGATATGTTTGCACCATTTGTTGCCAATTATGAAATTGTTCATCTATTTGAGGATTCCATCTATGCCATGGTGGAATAAGAGTCAAAATAATTGGTGACCTAAATCTCATACTAACCTAAATTTATTCCTCCAGAGTTAATGACATCAATAATCATATAATTGGTAGCTTGTGCCATTCATAAGCTCCATTTTAGATTGGTTGGAGACATCACCTCTCTTCTTTTCAATGAAACTGTCAATGTGTCCCAATCCCTGACACTGGCTATAAAGATATCATCAAAGTGTTGTCTTGTATATAGATCAAAAGAGACACTACTGTTATGCAAAGCCTACAAATAATAATATTTAATGTTTTGACTCATCAGATAGGTAGTTTTGAAGTTAATCAATAAATTTTTGGCACTGACAAAAGTAGGTCTAATACATAAGCCTATAGTTTTGGATTTTTCCACATATTCCTCATGTCTATCTTTCCAAGCTATCCAATTTTTTTAAGTAGAAACAAGAGATTCAACTTAACTTCTCTTATATATAGATTGAACATGAACTTATTATAGTCTCCTAATATCATATTCCATAAATAAAACTTGCATAACAAATCTTGTTGTTCTAGAGTGGATTCTTGAAAAATCTTAGAAACATAAGAGGATCTTCAATATTTTGAGAAAAATCACATGAAATTATCAGTAGCTTCCACCTATAAAATTGTTCATGTAAATAGAGGCTATAAGAAGGAGAGGGAGATCTACAAGGTAGGAGGTTTTTGTCTAACTTACATACAACCTGTAGATTTGCTTCAAGTTTTTGAGTCTATTAATTTTTCTTTCTCCAAATTTTATTTCATGGTCTATTTTTCTTTTTCTAAAAATTTATTTTGTTCTTTGATTTCCCTAAACTCACAACATATATGATTTCATTTATCTAGGTAGTCAGCATGAGAAATAGTAGTTTGATAGGCTTAATCTATTGAAGGTTTAGAAGAAGATAAAGTTTACATATAGAGTTATTGTTGTTGAGAATTTTCGAGTTGTTATTTTAACAACAAATTTTCTTCTTCTAATTCAATGATATATATCTAAAAATTTACCATGTCTTCATCCAAATGAGTTATTTATTTCTCAAGCCTTTTGTTCCTAGTCATGTGATCCAAAGTTTTATCTTTAAAACTATCTAATCCTTGATTCAAATAAGATTTGATTAACTTCTTATGTTGTAGCAGAGCTAAAAGATCAACAATATTTGTATATTGTTGCTTGATGATGACCTCAACCTTTGATAGTGCAAGGATGTGTTGAAACTATTGTTCTTTAGTTGAGATGGATGATTTTTCTTCTTCAGAGACCATAATACTTTTCCTTTTATCCAATACTAGTCTTACATCAAGATTTAAAGAATATGGAGAAGATTTTTCTTCCTGTACTAAAATTTCTTCTGTGAGTATGTTTTCTTTCTAAACAACTACCTCAGTAGGAATATTTAATGGGATGGGTTCTTCATCAAGGACTATTATTGATGACTAAGGAATATCAAATATGACAACGTATTCATCAGGAGCTACTGATATTGACTCAGCAATCTCTATTGTGACACCTTTTTCATCAAAATCTACTACTATTATTTCTACTATTATTGGGGAAGATAATAATGGTGAATGCTTGAGGCTATCAAAAGTGGCAGTTGCTTCTGTCTCCTCATCACCCTATGCCAAAATTAATATTTTAAAAGTTATTTTTTTCTATACAGGGGAACTGGGTTCCTTTATAAAATTATCCTCAGCATCTTTTGATGATCTATTTATTTTGAGTATCTGTGTTATGATTGCTGAAGTGATATCCTAAGCTTCAGGGTTTATATAAGACTATGAAACTCTAGGTCTTAGTTTTTATTTCGTTGGAGTTTGCTAAGAAGTTTTTACAATCACGTGTGGTTTGTGATCTAGTTTAACATCTCTCACTAGACAAAACCCTAACCCTAGAAAAGGAAGCCTCTTATTTTATCTAGGATTTTGGTGGTTTTCTTAAAGATTTTGGAATAGATTTTGAGGACTGATTGAATATGTTGTTCCAAAAATTCTTCAATGATGACTTTTTTTGCTAAAGAAAATGATGCTAAATAATTAAAATGGATAAGACCATGATTATGGAGAGGAGCTGATCTATTAGTACCCATAATCTAAATGGTTCTACATAGGAATAAGGAAAGGTTAACCCTATGTTGATTCTATTGTTGGCCATACTTGAGGTGAATAATGATACGCCTTGCTTCACACCCCAAAATGTTATACTACCCTTTACACATGAAATATTTCATTACCCAAAAAGAAATATATTTCCATGGTTGAGGTAGGGCTTCCCTGCTAATCCCTTTTGTCTTCCCTTGATTGTTTTGTATACATACAACAGACAATTGTTCATTTTCATTGAATTATGCAAATATCTTAGAAAAAGGATTTCTTCTAAGTATTCTTTTACCTTCTTCAGTGATTCTAGAAATTTCATTGATGATTGAGCTAGAAACTAGAATGTTGATGTCTCTCACTGTAGTGGATTCTTCTGTTAGATTGGTAATGATTTCCTTCACTAGAGCTTCTTCATACCCTTTAATTTTTTGTGAAAATGATAACTAGCCAACCTCCTCAAAAAATTATATAGAGATATTGTTTTTCATCAATCTAGTTATGGACTTAGGTTCATAACATTTTTGTGTCCCATGGTGGTTCCTATAAATCTCCAAAAGCTAGGGTGGTTTTAGAATTTTCAACAGTCAGTACCAATAAAAATAATAGCATGTAAATTAAAATGGAAATAAGTGATTCAAATGGGTATTTGGTTTGATGGTTCCTGACATAATCTGAAACAATCATTATACAATGTGGAAGTTAAATGAAATTATCATTAAGAAATATTTAATGTACTTCCACACTTGTGAGACTTGTGCACCATCAAACTCAGCAGCTTTATTCAAGGTACTTCAAAGTGAGTCAGTAGGAAGTTTGTACACATGAATAAAGTTGATATGACATTCTCTTTTTTTGCATGTATTTTCACTTATGACCTCTTCATGTCATCAAATATTAATATTAGTAAACATGAAATTGCTTTTTCTTATGTGTTCTCTCACTTATGACCTTTTTATGTCACCAAATGCTTTTTTTTATGTTTACTTTCACAGACTATAAGACATATTATTTCCAAATCTCCTCTTAAATATGAACATACATGAAATAAAAGACTTATATTATCCTGATGCAGGTAAATAAAATGGTCAACTTACCTAATCATACTCTTAACCTTCATTCCTTTCATGCCCCCTGATTCTAAACACAAGATAAAGGCATGAATTAGTCTTTGTAGGGATTTATACAAATAAATACTTTTGTGATTTGATTTCCTAAAATAACTAATAAATTTTTACTATTTCTTATGTTTTTATATGTTTTTTTTATTTTATTTTTTTTTATTTTGCCATTGACCAGCTAATATGCTATTTTTATAATCATCACTGTCAATATCATCCTAAAAAGGATTTTCACTATTGAAAAAAAAAATTGGAAGGAAAACCAAAAAGTGATCTGCTATTTTACAAAGTATATCATCATGGAGTTGTTATCAAGGAAGAACTAGATCCTTCCATGAAAAATAATTCATGTCTGATGTTTTGAACAAATTCCTCCTTATTGATAGGTTTCTAATATAATTTAAGCCTATATCTATTTACTAGCAAAGTTTTTTGGTTTTCATCTATTGGAAACAATTACACTAATCCATTCTCAAATATTTTTTCTACTTGATATGGGCCTAACCATCTTGTCCTCAACTTGCCTTTGAATCGATGAAACTTGGAATCAAACAAAAGTGCCCAATCTCCTTTTTGAAATCTTCTTGATTTGATGTGAGAATCATGCCATATTTTTCTTTCATGTTGCACCATCTCTATTTGTTTTAATTTTTTTGTTCTCATCTCATCAAGTTCATTTAATTGAATAATTATATCTTGTCATGCCTTATCTAAATCAATAACTATTCCATTGTTATTTTCAAAGTTTGTAATTCGAATTCAATGGAAAGTAAAGGTTTCTTACCATATACTAACTCATAAGGTGAGAACCTAGTGGTTGTCTCCCAAGTAGTATTGTAGGCTCATACTTATATTGGTATTCTGGTTACCCAATCTTTTCTATTGTTACCGACTATCTTGGTTAGAATATTCTCAAGCTCTCTATTAGTAACTTCTAATTGGCCATTAAACTATGGATGGTAAGGAGAATATTTCCTATGATTGACTTGGTAGACCTCCATAAAATATTTAATCATGTTACACATAAATTATGGTCCTTGATTTGAGACTATCTCCCTAGGTGCACCAAACCATTGCATGATATTAAAATATAGAAAATATGCTACTACTTCTTCTCTAGAAAAGGTCAAGGCTTAGAATTTATCCCATTTAGTGACATAATCTATACATACTAAATGGTACTTTTTTCCTTGAGATGGAGGATCTATAGGACCAAAAAAATCTATTTCCCATTTTTCAAATGGTTCCAAAACTACTTGTGGATAAAGGGGCATCTTTGTTAATAGTATAGGTTGTCTCATCCTTTGGCATGGATCACATTATCTGATCTACTTCTTTAATTATCTATGAAGGGAAGGCTAGTAATATCTTTGTCCTAAGATCTTGTCCATGGTTCTTTTTGTCAAATGATTCCCTCCTCCTAGTTCATCATGGCAAACTCCAATGATATCATATGCTTCATTATCTTTTACACACCTGTGAAACATATGATTAGGTCCATACTTAAATAACATGCCATTAATCCATTTGAAAGAATAATTTTCTTTAATTAAACATTTTCTCTCTTTCTAAGTAAAATGAGAAGGAAAATTCCATGTTGCTAAATAGTTGGCTATGTCAGCAAACCATGGGGATTCTATTGAAAAAACAAATATTTTTTCATTTGGAAAACTATCCTCAACTGGTTCTTCACTACCCATATTATTTATTCTAGATGAAAACTCTACAACCACATTAAATTTTCTTATTTTATAAATGATGGTTATATCAAATTCCTGTAAAAATAAAAACCATATCATGCTTCTTCCCCTACTATAGGTTTATTCATAATATACCTTATGATTGAATGATTTGTGTATATAAAGACCTTATAAACTATAATATAGTGTCTGAATTTGTCGGTGGTAGAAATTAAATTACAGTAAAGAATTCTTTTTCTGTGGTTATATAATTCCTTTCAGTTGGTGTGATATTTTTTTAATATAATAAATGACATACATATGATTATTATCATCTTTTTATCCTAAAACTACCCCCATTATATAATTAGAAGCATCAGTGTAAATGTGAAAGGGTTTTTCCCAATTAGGTCCTCTTAGCACTAGTGCAAAGCTTAGTGTTTCTTTAATGACTTTAAAGGCTTTTTGACAAGCATCACTCCACATAAATTCACTATCCTTTACTAGTAAAGAAAACATAGGAACATCAATTTTACTGAAGTCTTCTATAAAATGTTTGTAAAATCCAACATGCCTTAAAAATCTCTTGATATCAGTTTGATTCTATGATATAGGTAGATTGAAAATTATTTTAATTTTCTTAGTACCCACTTAGATTCCCTTGGTAGAGATGTGGTGTCCTAATACTATGCCTTGATCCATCATCATCAAGCATTTCTCATGGATTAATGATAGTTAGTGTTATTCACATCTGGTTAAGACCTTGTTAATATTGTATAAGGATTCATCAAATGTATCTCCATGAGTAGTGAAGTCATCCATATATACTTCTATATAATCATTAGTCAAATCAGATAATATAGCTAAAACTGCTCATTAGAGAGTATATGAGGCATTACAAAGACCAAATTGTAAGACTCTATAAACAAATGTACCCCATGGATAGGTGAAACTAGTTTTGTATTGATCCTTAACTACCATCGTTATCTGATTGTACCCACTAAATCCATCTAAGAAGAAAATGTATTTGTTTCCCACCATATTATCAAGAACTTAATCAATAAAATGAAGAGGAAAATAATCCCTCATAGTGGATTTGTTTAGCTCTTGGTAATCTACACACACTCTCTATTTCCCATTTTTCTTTGGTATAATTACTAGTGGATAAATCCATTGGCTATTTGAAATAAAGTAAATGAATTCTACATCCAACAATTTCTCAATTTTAGTTTTTACTCTATCCCATAATGCTAGATTTATTCATCTTTGTGGTTTGTCCTAGCTTATGTAAATGTGATGGGTATAAACATTCAAATCAATTCCTCTCATATCTGTATAAGCTCAAGAAAATGCTTTGGTATGTTTTTCTAAGACATCAAAAACTTTCATTTCTTGATCATGAGTTAACCATCTATTTATGTTCAATGTTTTTCCTAGTATTACCATAACCTATTTAGTGTGAGGATGGACATATTCTATTTATTTAAATTCACTCATCAAATATTTAAGAAGATAAAGATATGGTAATAATAGATGAAATGTAGTTACATTTATTACAAATCCATCTCTTGGAGAAATGATTGTGGCTAATGGACAATAAAATGCAATTATAAAATTAGTTGGTGGATCTTCTGCCAAATTCCAAATACTTTCTTGCAATAGTTTGTGGTCGTATGTTGAATGTTTAAATATTGAGTCTATATTAACAATTTTGGTAGAGTTCATAGTTAAGGGACTAGTAAAGTTCATAGCCAAGAATCAGATAGATTTCATAGCAGATAAACTAGCAAA
The DNA here is from genome assembly GCA_037957365.1 of Torreya grandis. Classification (NCBI taxonomy): domain Eukaryota; kingdom Viridiplantae; phylum Streptophyta; class Pinopsida; order Cupressales; family Taxaceae; genus Torreya; species Torreya grandis. Next base: position 578,793 of record JARHVA010000293.1, read on the forward strand.
ATTCTGAAGTAGATAGACTGATAGAGTCCAAAGTAGACAGACTGATAGACTCTATAATTAGGCTCATGAGGTCATTAATTTCTTCTAGATCCTGTGCTAACTCATTAGTTAATTCTTTCATGTGTTTTTGTATAGTTATCATGGCTAAGGATGAAAAACTATTATTTTTTATTCTATTTTATCTACCCAAAATGTTTCAGTGTAATCTAATGATGGTTTTGCATGGGGATATAAGGATTTTTTTATTTTAGACCATTTGAAATAGTCATATCTCTTGATCTACAATCAATTAATGTTACTATAGTAGCTAAACAAGGTCTTCCCAAAATTAAAAGGTATCTTAACTTCTTGGTTTTATGTTACAACACCATAAAATCTATTGGATATTCCCATGATTCAATCATTACAACTACATCTTCTATAGTACTTTTGGTTTAGTAATTGACTAGTCAACCATTCAAAGAATGGTGGAGGTATGTTGCATCCTCATAATGGATAGTCTCTGAAGAGTTTCAGTTGTCATGACATTGATTATTATACCCAAATCTACCAAAACATTGGTTATTTACTTCTTTCCTATGTAACTATTATGATTAAACTTCCTGGGTCTACATATTTAGGTAACAATAATTTTCCTAATAAAATACTAGCTAGTTTACCATCCACATGTATGGTATTTGAGTATCATTTATTTATTCTAGGTGTCTTGACACATAGGATTTTAATGAGTATATTTAATTATGGAATATCCATAATGGCTTATAACAAGGTAGCATATATAAAATAATGTGATAAGCAGAGAGAGAGAGAGAGAGAGAGAGAGAGAGAGAGAGAGAGAGAGAGAGACCATAGGATACGCATATTATAAGTGTCATCTTATGAGGAATGTTTCTAGATATTCCCAAAAGGTAGTTTCTTTTTGGTTACTTGAAATCATGTCAATTTCAATTTCAATCTTGACATTCTCTTGAGGGAAAATAGGTTGGTCAAATGCTTCAAATTATTGAATAGACTCATGAAATGGTTTTAAGTTATCTTTTTAAAGTTATATCTTTTTTTCCATGAGGTTCAACAAGGCTAAGAGCCAATATATCTTTAAGAGTATTTACCTCATGTTCAGTTACAACCTACTCAACTACTACATAGTCACCTTTCTCTTCATCAAGACTCAATCCATGAGAACTGAAAGTAAACTAAACTAGGGAGGTAATGCAATAAATTAACACCCTCCACTTGAATACACTACACTAATAACATGAATTAGGCCTAAATATGATCACAATACTCAATAAGGACCTTCAAGGATGAGTATTTCAACATGGAGGTCATAGACAATGTGTTAAATAGAAGGGCTAACTAAGAGGTCTAAGGAAGACACTAATGATTAAAATCCACTTCTAGACTATGCAAGGCTATCCAAACTCACCATGTGACCTACACAAATACAATCCATTTACAATAAGGTAGGAGAGGACAAATGAGAGAGAGTTAAAGCACTACAACTAGCATTCATTAATAATCACACAAGTACACTAATTATATACATTTGAGAAGGTAAGGAATAGCTTCATTTAACATTCAAAGGCATAGTAAAAAAATTTAGTTGAGTATGGATTTTCCATACCCATACAAATAATCCATAACAAGTTATTCAAGGTTATATATATAGAATAATGTGAGAAGAGAGAGAGAGAGAGAGAGAGAGAGAGAGAGAGAGAGAGAGAGAGGTGTAAAAGATGCATATTATAATTATCATCTCATAAGGAACAAGTTACAAGAAAGAAAACTATCAAAGAAGAGTCTAATACCATCTTCCTCACAAGTATAAACCTGATGTAATCTTCTCCCTCATCAATGGTGTCATGGAATGACTCTTTACCTTCTAGGATGACTCATCGACCTCATTTGAAACTACCCATTCTTGGTCTAGAAGGAGTTACAAGTCTATGTTTCACCATATGTCACTCTTGATCATAATTTTTTAAGTCCTCCAATGCCATCCTAATCCATTTAAATATCTCCTTCATCTTGGTTATGTTGAGGATCAAGTTTTAAACTTTTTGAAACTAATAGGAACCTACATTTCATTAACAAAATGATTTGGTCTATGTTGAGACCACAAAAACAAGTGTGTATTTCCATCTTTGGCCTAGTTCATTGCTTAAAGACTACTATCACAACTTGAAAAATATTAAACACCATATATTTAATCATTTTACCTATATTCATGCTCAAAATCATCTCCAAGACTGAGGTATAGGTGCATTAGGTCTAATAAAAACTCTTGTCAGCGTGTTTACTTACACTAGGTATCTTGAACTCTCTAAATGATGTTGTAATCACTATAAATCCTAGTCATGATTATTTATAAACATCTTACCTTCCATATCCAGGTCATATATAGTTTCAATATACTCTATCAGGTCTTACTTAGTCATATTTCATGAAAAGTCCTCAAGAACTACCTTTTTAGGCCTGCAACAATCATTCTTAGGTCAAAATCCATATAACCATACCTCACACGTGCCAAAATAATGAATATATAAAGTACCCAAGGGTGTGTACATGTTTTTAAAATATTTTTTATGACATATCAATCCATTTGATGCACTTTTAAGGTCAATATTCTCCGTTGGGTCCATTGAAAGGTTTAAATAGGCCTATCATCTTAATGATGATTCATAAAGGTGAGGGCCCTAATATATGAACCAATTACACAATTTTTTATTACATATGGGTCCAATCCTATGGATAATATCTCCATGTCCCATGCAAATCCTCCTACAATAACCAAACAAAAAACTAAAGTCTCTCAAGTGGCAAATTGGAGTGTGAAGGTCAAAAGAGAGTTTTAGGCTAAAAAGGGCTATTTTGATGATTGTTTTGAGTTTAAAATGACCTATTTATGTAGTTAAAACCTCCTAATAGATCTAAAATTTATATTCCATCTATATCAACCTTCCCCTTTAGTCAAGAAGATTGTAGAATTTTAGGCTAGGGTTTGTAGGTAGATTTGTGTCTTTGACCCTAATAGCCTCCATCTTGCATTTTATCTTCACTCCAATTGGTTTAAAATTCATGGGATATTACACCAAGGTGTTAATAACCTTATTAAAATATTAATTCTTCAATTTCAACCTCAAAAAGAAAACCTTCTTCATCCTTTTGCATGCAGACCTGTGTATGCTCTTTCATGCCTAACTAGGCTTCTTGTACAAAACATTGCCTTTAGTCATATTTGAAACTCGTTATATATATTTTTGGAACTTATAATTCAATTAAATATTTTATTTTACCCTATTATATAATTCATGTTTTCAAACAGTCATCAATAATATTTTCATTAGTTCACCTAAAGTCTGCTTGTATATGTTTATAGGCTATTGACTACAAAGATGAAGGTAGATCCTTCCTTTGGATTTTTTAGAACTTTGATGGTCATTGTAAGTTATTTTATATTTTTTTATTTTTACTTATAAATCTTATACATAATTCTTGACCTTATTCTTAACATCACCATATGACATTTCCCTCTTAACTGCTTATAACCACCCTATAGGTGGTTATTAGGATTTTTGGTTGTAGGTCACTAAAATGAGATTTATTGGACTAGTATAGTCTCTTGATTATTATAATAAGGGTGATTAATTTTTTATTATTCTCACTATATTTTTTAAATCCCTTGGACATCCATCCAACACCACACAATCAATATTTCTTCGATTTAAGCCTAGTAAGTCTGTAGTTAGGCTTTTCTTGACCATTCCAGTATTTCATATGACTTTCATGAAATGCCAAATTATTCAAACATTATTATTATGTCTTACACAAAATATGAGACTCATTAAACTATTCTCACTTGAAAATTTGAGATTAGATCATCCTAACCTACCAAGCAGACCTATAGGTGATTGTATCTTCTCATTGAAAGCATGCCACGACTCAAAATGACTACTTTTTGTGATGAATGTAGGTTGAGTAAGGATGGAAAAGGAAGTGAGAATATTTTGGAATACCATAATATATCTCTCCATGCATTTAAAACCCTTTTTTAATCTCTCCATGACCTCAATAAGGTATGTTTTAGACTGTAACCCACAACAACTCTTTTGAATGCATGATCTTCTCTCTCACTTCACTGTTTTAGCTCATTTGAAAATTGGAAATAGTTTTAAGTGGATGATATAAGGATTCATAGGTTAAAATAAGTTTATTAGAGGTCACTTTAAGTAAAAAAAAATTAGACTAACAAAAATCATGCCTGTAGGTTCTCTTCCAGGAGTGCAATTCACTCAGATGGAGGTTTCATTCTTATTAATGCAAGCACATGTGAAAAAAGTACTATAAAATTGTGTGAGATCAATGATGGATCCTTTAATTATATCACATAATTATTATTTTTCACCAATAATCTCAACAATGCCTTGAAAATGTCTAAAATCGAGCCTATGGGTTTTGAAGTTTCTTTTATGCACCTTAAATTCTTGATGATTATTCATAAAGTTAATGTGCTCAACAAGAAAACCAATGACATAAAGTGGAAGGTAATGTTAGGAATTAAAAAAATTTAAATTATATTTAATATAACCACAAATCATATCTAACTTATGTAATAGCATGCATCACAAAAGCATTCCTCAAATCACAGATATAATGAAAGCATTAAAATGGAGAGAACAAGAATCAATCACACAACATAGATCTAACATGGTTCACCCAATTTGGGCTACATCCACCAATAAATTTCTCAATATAAACTTTAATTAGAACATAAGACTATAATCAACTCTCATAGAGATCTAAAATATCTTGTATAAAATGTTGCACCTGCACAATGTTGCATCTCACAAGCTGCTAAACCACACCCTAAAATAAACACTTGCACCTTGAAAAAACATCTACACTTTGACTCTGATTCTTAAATTCACACCCTACAAACAAACCATCAACCTCTAAAGGCCACACCACACCTTGTATATATAGAAAATGAAAGAAAATCCATAAAAGGAGAAATTGTGCCATGTTTATCCAAGATAAGCATCATCCACAAAGAAAAACTTAGATCCACCTCATCAAGCTCATTTAAAATATCTCCCAAGAAGGAACACACCAAATATAGATTCTCCACATTTTAAGGCAAATTTTCCAATAATATGTGATCACAACCAATTCCTTGAAACAAGGAAGGCATCCCCTTTTCCAAAAAACAACTAGCTCCCTAAGATCAAGGAAGTCAACATGGGAAAAGGCATCTAACAACTAACTCCACAAAATATAGAAACATAGAAATTTAAAAAATAATCAATATTCCACTCACATGTGGAGCAAGGTTCCATAAAAGGTGGAGTGGGGAAAAATGTACTCCCCACATTTTTGGAGCTCTCTAGGCCCCCAAAATGTATTCTTATGGTCATGTGATAACCCCAAAGGGCTCCACACTCAATAGTTAATTAGGTTCCCATCCTATGGCCAATATCTTAGGCTCTAACTTTTTCTCTCCTCAAAGTACCAATTGAAAACCTATTTCCTATCTTGAGCTACCAAGAAGACCAGTGGAGAAATAGAGTGGGTTTTCGCACTATTTGGTTCTACACCTCCACTTTTTGTATGGATTTAGGCTTGAGAAGACCATGGGGACCTCTATAAGAGTTTATACCTTGCCCACCAATAGAAACCCTCTCTATAAGACCACTAAAATCATGTTTTTATCAATATTCTAACTATTCTACCCTTTGAAACTATTGGAGATGGTGAACTAGGTGACTTTTCATCTTCTCATAACCTGTACAAATGTGGAAGAGAATGAAAAAAAAAATCATAACTATATTTACCTCCATCTTTCTCAAAAACTCTTCATTTGTACATTGGAAAATGATAAATGGTCTATTACAAAGGGAAGTCCAATGTTAGAAATTATTTGCATAAGACATTTGGAGGATGTGTATAGTTAAGTACAACATGATGCTATAACATAGGTGTTAAATGACTTAAATCATCCCTTATCCAAGGACAAAACCTTTATATCTAATTTTTACTAGTAAGTATCATTTCAACAATTGAATACATAATAAGACTAATTAATAAAATACCCTAATCTTGTCAAAAATACCTTAAACTCTCCAAATTTATTGAAATACAATGTAACCCACTTACTAGTCTTGCTTCTTTGACCCATTTAGTTAGCTTTAGACCATGGTTGTCCTAAAAGAGTCACCACCTTATCTTCTTGAGCATTATTCCACATTGACTTGATTTCCCACTTACCTTAACTTTGTCAAACTTACCTTAAACAATGCTAAACACATAATAAAGACCATAAAGAATGGTTATCACATGACAAGACCAAGCGACTTAAATTGGCTACCAACTAGACCATCCTAAATGACCTTGTAAGATGCCAAGGAAGACACATTGCCTATCATCCTAGATCATTAATAACTAACACAAGACCTTCATAATGGCTATCAACAAAGTTAAGATCAAGTACATCAAAGTTTTGAATGATCCTCATTCATGGTAGCCAAAGTTTGGCTAGCACTCTCTTTCACTCCCTATCAGATTTCTTTCAAATCTTATATAGATTGACTAGAACATTTATTGATCATAAATTATGTGATAATATTTTACCTATTGTAGTTCTACTTGATTAATATTTCTATAAAATATGAATTCCAATACATGACCATGCAAAGCTCCAGCTAGTTCACACTTCTTTACCATATCATGGGTAATTCCTTTGGCCTCCCACTTCATGTCGCAAGAGAGAATACTTTTTTGGGTCTGTAGACCCATCATAAGGTGCGACATTGATAATGGCTCCTAAATGAGGCACCATACTAATGTTTCTCATAGGTATTATATTTGGTTGAGCTAAATTATTGGTATTTATAAAAAAATTGTAATTGAGTAGAATAACTTTATATTTTAGTGCTCGATGTGTCCCCACTCATTTTAGTGATGAAATGGTCTCTGATGTATCCTCATCCTCTTGCTATTCTTTCAAGATCTTTTTTTGTGTGATGAACTCCCTTACTTGTACAAGAATTATGGGATCTATGTCTTTCAATGCTAATGCTAATATATTCTTATTCTATTGTTCAAAAAAGACAAGTGTGACTTCATGACATGCTACCTCTTGTGCCTTGATATCTTTTCGGTGAATCTCTTTCGTGAATGGTCCTTGCCAATCCTCATCTTCCAAAGTTCTATTATAATTACTATGATTCTAAAAAAAATAGTCTTGGGGGATGTTTGCTCCCAAGGTGAATGATCTATACTGCCAACAACATATTTATCAAATCTTGAACCTATGCTAAGTGTATGACTATATGACAATATTATTTCTCCTCCATGTAATACTCTTCTATATGTCTATGAACCCTTATCTACCTGATTAACTTCTACATTATTTTCTTCCTCTTTCTCTTTTGTTCAATCATCCTCATCCTCACATTATATATCCAAACTAGCCCTAGGCTCCTTACTCCTTCTTTCATCACCTATGACTTCTTCCATTCTCTCCTTATCACTCTTGTCTTATGTGCTACTATAACTCCTTATTATATTCACAACTTGCTTGGTCTCAATTTGTTTATTACACCATTTCTATTATTGCAGCTCTCTTTCTAACTCTAGATTCTTATTCTAATTTTTCTCTTCTTAGGTCTCCATTTTGGACTCAGGTTCAAACTCTACCTTTTTATTATCTCACCATTCACTCTTATGTCACACATCCCCATAGCACCTGAAATGACTACTCTATTTTGATCAGAATAGGTACCATGGCCTTTTATATAGTCAACATCTTGATTAACAAAGGGATTTATGGTAAAAATTTACCTCTGATCCCCCTAATAAACAAATCCTTTACCATTTTAAATGTTATATACCCTTGTACTATGAACTCAGTTATGTATCCATTGATGGTAGTAATTATCCAGTGATTAATCTTGTGAGTCCAACTATTATCCAATTTTTTTAGCTACTCTATCTTCTATTAAGTCCATGAACATTTGACCAAATTGCTTGATGAAGTTTGGGTTAAAATTGGTAAACCACTATTTTTTTATTAAATTATGATTTTATTCTTTAATTTTTGCATTCTTTTTAATTTATTTATTTTTATCCTTTTAGCCTAGAATTTAACAATTATTATGGAGAATGCTAAATTTTGGTTATTCGTGGTGTAGCATTGGGTTTCTAAGTGGTAATCCTAAGGTGTTTTTTACATAATTGAATAAGGGCCATAGAGGCTATAAGGGACACTAACTGCACTAAATTTTATGTGTTACTATATTTTTTATTTGGAACCATTTACTTTCAGGAGGTGAAAATACACCCTATAACTTACAATAATGATGCTTATCCTAAACAGAGGGCAACTGCATGAGAAGACTAATGTGTCCATTTGAATTAAAATTGAATTTATACATGGATGGTATTATAAAGATACATGTATACAAAATGGAATCAATAATTTTCTTTTGTTTTTCCTTGGTGAATTCTTTATCAATATACAAAACAAATTCTTTTATAAATATCATTGATTAAATGAATTTGGGTATCAACATTGATTTTGTCTTATATATGTATTCTTTTTTGCTAGATGGATATAGAGGAGTGAGGTCTAAAAATAGTTCTAAATCTATAGTAAAATGTTTCAATTGTATGATAGACAAGTTTAATTTTGATCCTTAAAAAAATATAATGACAAATTTTCTCGAAAATGCAAAAAAAAACTAATACGCACCAAGCATTGAGGCTATGTTTATATTTTCAGATGGTCATACATTTATGTGATGTATCTGTATTCAATATTTGTGTGATTTTTAATTTTTTTTCAACCTTCAAATTGAATGATTACAAATTCTTGCCAAGTTAATATTCTATTAATACTTAGGCTTTACAATTTTTTAGATTATGTAAAGATAACATATATGTTGTAAATAAACTAGCATAGGAAATATCAAGTTTTTTGTACTAAGAATAATACATGGTCAAAATAAAGAGCATCTGCCTACCTAAAATTAATCCTTTCATTTTTTGAATTATACTAAATAATGAATATAATATGCTAATATATCTTTACACATGCTAAGAACCAAAACACATCTCGAAGTTATAGCCTCAAATTTAGGGTAGGCTAAAATATTATCAATACCTAATTCCTGCAAGGAATTGACACTCTACACCCTTGTTTGTTTTATCTTTCATTTGCTCTTATAATTATGCCTTCTAGTCTAAAACTATGAAAGACATTTTTGCACTTGCATTGTTATCGTAGTGATGACATTGTATTCCTATAATGATTTAAAAATGGTCTGGGTCTCCATGTGGTTCCTTTACAGATGAACTTTTATTTTATCTAGCATTTATACAAACTTCCTACATTGTGAGAGCTTTGTGATCAATGCACTAAACTGTAAGGGCTCTAAAATTACCTAGCCTCCTTAAACTTATTAAACCAAGACTAGAAAATTACCTTCCATTACTTTTCATCCATTTGCAATATTCTCCTTGAGTGTGTCAAATTGTTTTTTAGTTGAAGTGTGGTCTGGGTGATAGATGTATTTAATATAACTTTGTAGCTTATGAGTATTATTCCTGTCTTGATCAACCTCCTTATTTTAATGTTCTTCCATCCCACTTCTACTAATCTTCTTCCTAAGCCTTCTTTTTTGAAATCTCATTCTCTTCCTTATCTTTTCATTGTTGATAAGCATTTGATTTCACATCCTCCTCCATTGTGCCTTTGGGTTGAGCTTAACCAACACACATAAACTCAGGTGCATGTTGGCATGGCTCTGAGTCCCACCATCCACTAAATAGTCATACCATAACAAACTGACCTTATTCATTTCTAATTGACGGTGTGGCATGACTTTTTTGAGAGTAGTTATGGTAGTGGTTTGGAGAGTTGTTGACTATTCAAACAAAATTAAACTTTAAAAATACTTCTCAAACCACCACTTGCCTAAATAATATCCCGGCTATTAAATCTTTTGATCTGAGTAAAATATATACAAAAGCTCAACATGGCACCTCCAGCTAAAATTTATTATTTTTGTTTGAATTCTATCCAAAGAAATAAAAATAACACCACCATAAAGGCAGGATGGATTCAATCTACACTTGAAAGTTAGCAATTAATTACTTATAGTAAATTTATTTCACATTATAGTAGACCTCTAAATTGTAGAAAAAGTTAACCTAAAAGTGAGATATCTGATGTTTAATGTTGCTAAGAATTGGGAAAATTAGGAGGAGAATATTGAGGCCATGCTAAAAGTTGTAAGAGAATATGCACACTCAACTTCCATCGCTCGTAGGGATGATATGTAATTCAAGAGGAGGCCTCAACAGATGATATTAGTGTAGGAGTTTCAAAAAGGATACAGACTATTAGCTTATAGACATTAATCTCTTAAAGATGAAATTAGGCTCAAAGAAGATGAAGACCAAACCCCAAATTGTGATAGGCATTTAGAAAATCTAGAGATTAGATCTAGTTGTTTTGATCATGTTATATCTTCACAAACATTGTTTCTTCAAGATATACAAGAGATTACTGAGCTCTTATTTTCCATGAATTTTTAGGCCAAGGATTTAGAAGACACATACATTAAATTGAACCAAAAGATATAGAGGAAAGTTAGTGAGGAGAATCTCCAGGTAGATAAGAAAGGGAAAATCAAAGATCCAACTAACTGTGATGAAGATGTAAGAGAGGATTCAAGAACCTCCAACATTAGACAACTTTTCAAAACATCCCTTAATAGTACATAACTAGGTTTAAGGGGGTGTTCTCGTATATAACTTAAGAAGTATATTTCCTTTCCTTCTAATTTAATTAACTGTTTACATAATATATTGTATGAAATATCACCATATCACAATGGTAATGGTTGGATATTGAATTTATCCACTTATATAAACTTGATACTCATATTTTTTTTAAGCAATAGGGTCTTGGATTTTTTTTATCCTATTGCTTCTCTTCATACCTTTTTTGTATGCTTGCACCTAGAGTTAATTTATGTTTGATGCATAAAAACTACCATGCTTATATTTTTCATTATTATGATATATCTTAAAAGTGTAGATGCACTCTAATTTTTTTAAGATAATTTAGATAAGAATATAGAGTTTTAAGGTTTTTCCATAGTGATAATATCATTGTAGATGTAATATAGATAAATGGTTTACTTCAAAATGCAATGTAAAACTATTACACATATTTAATTAAGTCTAATAATTTGTAAAATAACACTTAATTTTAATCCAATTCAATAATTAGCTAGGAGAGGATGTTTATTTTGATTTTTAAGGAAATCTAAAATTAATCCCAAGCTTTTGTTGTCAGATAGTGAGATACCTAAAAACTCATCATGACATGAGCTCCTCTTAAGAATTATACACTCCATATTTGTAAGTCAAAAACTATGCATTTTACATTTATATAAATTGGCCAATAAGCAAAAATTGATCCAACGAATGCATTCATTACATTTGATCTCTAAATACCTCATTGAATATTTTGAAACTTTGCACCAATCACTAAGAAATTTATCTTCTTCATCAAATATTAATAGGGCAGCTAGACCTATAAAAGATAAAGATAATAATTTGTTTTGGGGATTTTGATCAGGATCAATGAGGATTTTAAGCACAGAATACTTTTCATACCCTTCAATATCATAAAATATCAAAAATAACATGTTAATAAAAATGCAATTCAGCCAAAAATTTTAATGTGATGTAGTGTGTTACTACAATGAATTTCAGTGCTAAGATGAATGATCTCTAAATTCTTGATCTCATTAGAATCTTATGATAGTAAATGTTGGATGTTCTATTATATTTCCTTAGATTCTTGGCTATTTTTCTCTATATGCTTGGATGTCCTAAATGCACTAAGGAACATGTGTATTCATATACTTCTTGAGTTCAAATTAGAACCATTTTGCCACCAAAACTGACATCAAATGAGATTAAAAAAATTTGACATGATGTAATTACTAACCCTTGGGAAGTTATAATGGGTGGAAAGACCCCAAAACCCTAGAAATATAGTGTACATATTTTTAGGAAAACCATATATAAAATTTATGAATACAAAGACAAAGGAGAGAGAAGGAAGAGATATGAGAGGAGAGAGAAAATAGAGGGGAGCATGAAATAAAATGACCAAAATATGATAATAAATCCCAATATTAACCAATAATAAAAATATATATAGGTACCCTCAAATAGTACTAGAAAATAACTATGGGTCATTTTTAGGTCTCAACATGATTCCCCACTTTTTGGTGTGTGTGTGTGAATACACAGATCAAAGTAAAATAGGTAGAGGGTGGATACAAGATTTTGAACCTATTGAAACTTTTGAAAAAATATTAAATTAGGTCGATTATTGTATATTGTTATTTTTAGAATAGCCAAATTAGATCAATTACTATACAGGTCAGTGACTATATTTATTACATATTACTTCTCTAATTTTAATATTCCAACACTTTAACACCTAGGGTTTTACACACCATAAATCCCTTAAAAGTTAAATCAGATATTATTAGATTTAGATTCATGAAGGAGATGAGTGGAAAACAATATTCAAGACTAGGGATGGCTTATATGAGTGGATGGTGATGCCATTTGGATTATCTAATGCACCCAACACATTTGTGAGAGTGATGAACACAATACTATGAGATTACACTAACAATTTCATGGTGGTTTATTTTGATGATATTTTGATATTCAAGACGACTAAAGAAGAGAACTTGAGGCATTTGAGAATGGTATTAGAACTATTAAGAAAGGATAAGTTCTATAAAAATTTGAAGAAGTGCAATTTTATGTAAAATAGTTTGGTATTGTTATGATTTACAGTTTTAGCAAATGGTGTATGAATGTATGAAAAAAAAGTAAAGCCAATTGTTGAGTGGCCTATTCCAAAGAGAATTACAAAAGTAAGAAGTTTCAATGGTTTAGAAAATTTTTACTAAAAGTTCATTAAAAAATTTAGTAGTATTATTGCACCAACAATAAATTACATGAAAGGAAAAGAATTTTTGTGGATAAGAGCAGCAACAAAAAGATTTGAGTTTTTTAAGAATAAAATTATAGAAAAATCCATTATCATATTTTAAAAAGTATTTAAGGTTTATTGTGATGTTTCACATATGGGAATTAGTGTTGTGTTGAGTTAAGAATGAAAGCCAATAACATATTTAAATGAGAAATTGAAGAAGGTAAGAAAGAATTGTTCTACATATGATGTTGAATTTTTTATCTTAGTAAAATCATTAAGACATTGGAGGCATTACCCAGTGACTAATGAGTTTGTCTTATTTATAGATCACAAGGATTTGATATATGTGAAAACTCAAAAGAAGTTGAATAGTAGACATGCAAAGTGGGTGTCTTTCTTGCAGGGATATATTTTTACATTGAAACATAAATCAAAAAATTAGAATCTGGTAGTTGATGCTTTGAATAGGTGAGTGAGGTTTTTAACTAGTATGGTGAATGAAATAATTAGATTTGAAGTTATTAAATAAGTATATGATAATGATCCAGATTTTGAAAAAATAATTGAGCAATGTAGGAATCCATTAATAGGTAAGACAAGTAATATTTATGATGAGTGTATTATATAGGATGGTTATCTCTTCAAAGGGAAATAATTATGTATTCTAGTTGGGTCTCTAAGAGACAATATTATAAGATATTTGAATATTGGTGGTTTGGCTAGACATTTTGGTAAGACAAAGACAATAGCTTTAGCAAAGGAAAAGTATTTTTGGCCAAAGATAAAGAGAGATGTGACTAGATATGTTTCAAGGTGTAGGATATGTTAGGTGGCTAATGTACATGCACAAAATATAGGGTCATACATACCGCTACAGATTCTAAGAGGATCATCAATAGATTTGTGTATGGATTTTGTGTTGGAGTTATCAAACACATAAAGAGGTAATGATTCAACTTTTGTTGTTATAGATAAGTTCTCTAAGATAGTTTATTTTATTGTATGTAATAAAACCAATTATGTCACTAGAATTTTATAAATATTTGTTAAGGATGTTGTGAGATTGCATGGTGTTCCAAAAACTATTACATCAGATAAAGATACAAAATTTCTAAGTCATTTTTAGACTTTATAAAATAATATAAGAATTAAGATATAATTCAGTAGTCCATACCACCCATAAATAGATGGACAAATAAAATTTATAACAAGAGATTGATAAATTTGTTGACATGCATAGTTGGAGAGAAGCCCAAGCCATGGGACTTGACTTTACCACACACTAAGTTTGTATATAATAGTTAAATGAATAGATCAATAGAAAATTCAGCATTTCAAATTGTTTATAGGAGAATTCTTATGGATGTTTTATATTTGGTGTAGTTACCAATAGAAGAAGTTATTGATGATGCAAAAGCATGTATAGAGTATATACAATAGTTTTAAGAATAAGTGAAGAAAAATCTACAAGAAAGTAATGAAAAATATAAAGTAACAATAGATGTCAAAAAAAGGTCAAAAATATTTGAAGAAGGAGATTTAGTGATGGTTTATTTGAGGAAATAAAATTTTCCAACAGAGACATACTAAGTTGAAGTATAAGAAGATTGGTTCGGATAAAATTGTGAAAAAGTCAATGACAATACTTATGAGGTGATTTTACCACAAATCTTTGATATCTCTCTATTATTTTATGTTTCATATTTATATGATTTCCATGGAGAAGATGGTGAAGAGGGAGAATATGAATAAGTACATTGATAGCAATAGGTACCAAAGAAGAAGAAAGCAAAAATAGTGTAGGTTCTGGATAAGAAGACAATGAATATAAGGCAATGAAGTTATAACAAGTATTTGGTATAGTGGAAAGAGTTACAATAGAAAGATAATACTTAGATTTGATAATGGGAGCTGAATAATATTGATAAGAATAAATGGCAGTATTGAGTTGTTTTCAACTAAAGAAAAATGATGCAAAGTTCAAACTTATGGAGGCCATAACTTTAGATCTTTGACTCCATTTGAGATCTCATTTACGCTAAAACAACTATCTCAAAAAGTTTAATTTAGCCATAAACATCTCTATCCACTTAGGGAAGTTTTCAAAAAAATCTAGAGGCCATACATGACCATCTAAGGGTCTGAGACCAAATTTTAATATTTTTTCAAGTTTTTTCTATTTTTAGAATTAATGTATTTTATAACTAGACATGAACTTTAGTTCAAATTTCATTTGTTGGTTTAATTTTAATTGTTGAAAATATATGTGGATATTTTTAGAGCTACTAGCATTTGCATGTAAAACTTATTAAAAATAGCAATTGCTAAAAATAATAAGGTAAATTTTTTATTTTTTTAGATTTTCAAATTATGCATATCAACTCCATTTTTGAGTTAAGTTTTATTTATACTCTTATATGTAATTATTTTATTCATTTAATATAAATCAATACAAATTATTGTTTTAGAAATTCCATATACTTATTAAAAAATTTTATCTTGATATTATTCAAATTCATTATACTACTACCCTTAATTTTACTAATATAATAATACCAAAGTTGTAAATATAAATTAGATATATATAATTACACGTAATTTTTATCATTTACTAAGGTGACACCCCTGATCTCATTAAGAGACTCCTTTTCAATATGAAATCATTCATACTAGAAAATATTTATGCAAACTCACTCAACTCCTTGCACTTTATCTAGCCCTTTCATGGATATGTTTAGCCATTTATCCTTATTCTCTATGATTATCCTATCAACGATGAACATTTGATCCAAACATGGATTTGCATAATGACTAAGCCTCTAAGCTCCCACATAAATTTAAATTTCACTTCCTTCATAAGAGATCTAACAAATCTCTGTCAAATCTACATCTTCACCAAACGTCCACATCTCTTTTCCACTCTAAAATATGAGCTCCTCATGTTTTTTTATAATGTTATTGTCGAAGTGGAAATTTCAGCATACATTAGTTAATGTAATCCAAAGTAATAAACCACATCGATATAGGAAATTGCCATATAATTGGGGATGCCAAAAAATTAAGATCAAAATGTATTTAAAAAAATTAAAAAGGGTATTAATGCTCAATATAGCTGAAATATCAATGTTTTGAACTTGTAATCATAGGAATTATAGAGGAAATATAATTATTAGAATATATTTTGTTGTTTGAATTTAGTGCTTTTATATATAATTTTGTATAATTTTTATCATTTAAAAACATGTTAAAAGTATGATAATACAATATTTATTGAACCCACTTAAATTTTAATATAAGTTTTTAAATTTCATTTTATTTCCTTAAAATTTTATATATCATAATTATTTTAAAATACAAACAATAAATTATGTTTTGTATGTTATAATTGATATATCAAAACAAGTAGAAATATTAAATCAAAATCAATACAACACATTGAATTCATTCCAAACTCCCAATCTTGACACTTAATACATATGTGAGAAGCATTCTAACATTTCATACTTCCAACTTTATTTAAATTTAAATTTTTGAGTAAAATTCTAAACATTTATTGACATATATTTTTACATTTAAATTAATGTCACCAATTTACATATTATTTAAAATTTATTTTTAATCGTAATATATACCAAAATACATTAAAGTACCTTTATTTATGTTACAATTTAATTATAATGCATTTATTTATATTATAATAAAAAGTTTAAAGTAGTGTATTGTATTCACTATTCCTCTTCTTTCTAACAAATATTTTAAAATATTTATGTAAACGCACTGGATCTCCTTAAATTAAAATATTAATATAATTAAAATATTTATTAGAATTCATTTTGAGATAATTTAAAAATATGAATAAAATATATATAAATAAATCAAATTTAATTTATAATCAAAATAAATCATTTTTACTCGCACCTTAAATTATTTGTACTGTTGTTTATTTTATTAAATATTTTATTTATTTTTGTTTTGGATTCAATTCAATAAGGAAATCTATTTACCACATTTTGAAGTATTTTTTAGTAAGTTAATGTAATTCAATTATAATATATTTAATTGAATTACATTAACCTACTAAAAAATACTTCAAAATGTGGTAAATAGATTTCCTTATTGAATTGAATCCAAAACAAAAATAAATAAAATATTTAATAAAATAAACAACAGTACAGATAATTTAAGGTGCGGTAATTTTTAGTCAAACACCATTATTCAACGATGGAATCTAAATTGCTTGATAAAACAATTGTCAAATGAGGTTTGAGAGCTTGATTTTTTTTAATATGAAAAGAGTCAAGTTTGGTTGGTAAAGATTGCTGGTTCACTTTAAAAAATTATCAAGATTCCATGTTATTGAGTAATGAACGAGAGATAGGGTACAGTTTTGGCTGAAAAAGATATTCTTCGTAACCTTAATACTAAAACAGGTTATGCCCTATTTTTTTGTGGGGTAGTATACAAACGTTCAAGTTGAACACAAACACACATATACATATATATCAAAAACAATTACAAACTTCTATCTTGATACAGTTACTATTGTTACGATCTTTTTTAAAATAATACACTATCACTGTATTCTGTTGTCTTGATCTAATAGATTGTTCCTCTATTTTTATTTGGTGAATATATGCTACTCCTGTTCACAGTGCTGTCACACACATGCTTCTTGTATTCTGCACCTACTTTTGTTGCTCACATGCTTCTTTGCTCAGATTGCTGTCTTTACTTCTCTTTCGGCCTGTTGCGTATCTTCTTTTATTTTTTGTCCACTGCAATCACTATATTTTTCTTGCATTCGTTGTTTTTTTATTTATCTTTTTCTCTTTTGTCTTCACCTACCTCCCTACATTCCTGCTTAGCTTAAACGGTTCACCAGATATTCAAAAATTTTAAAATTATGTATTAAAAGTGCTGGTGAATCCCAATGGTGGAAGAAGATTTCTAGAGCAGGGCAAAACGTTGTCAGTAGTAGATAGTGGGGAAATTATAATTTTTTAACATTTCCTCTTAATCTTGACTTTATTTTTTATGTTTTATAGAATGTTTTTCAACCCACAAATCATTTTGAAAGCTTCTTTTCAATTGTTTATGTGTTTTCAGAGTTTTTTAATACATTTCTGAAACCAAACTTTGCATCTCTAGAGTCAACATGTGCATTTATAAAGGTAGTCTACAACTTCGGAGTCATATTTGTGACTTTTAGAACCAGTTTAAATATCTCTAGAGCTAGCCTATGGATCCTAGAGCCAACATATGAACTTATGGAGTCAGTGATATTGTATCTAAGACCCCTAATCTCTCTCTTAAATGCTCAAAGCTATATTTTGATAAAGTCAGTGAATATGTTAGCAAGTTGTTTCTCAAACTTGCAAAATTTGAGATTTATCTCAAATTTTTCAACTAATCTCTAATAAAATAATACATGATTGCTATATGTTTTCTTATACCATGAAAAATGGGATTTTTTGACAAGGCATGTAAGATATGTTGTCATAAAAGATCATTGATGCTCCTTTCTACTCTTCATAAAAATATGATAAGATTCTTCTAATCCATATGGTTTGACATGTCATTGAATTTGCTACTATATACTTAGCTTCAACCATGAAAAGTGAGACAATAAGTTATGTCTTTAAAGCTCATGAAATGGCTCCTGTTCCAATATGAAAAATATATCCCAATGTATTCCTTCTATCAAGGCTACCAGCCCAATTATTATTTGTATATCCTACTAACTAAAACTCATATGTTGTTTGATACATAATTCCATATTCTCTAGTGTCATTAAAATAACCTAGAGATCCTTTTATCTGCTTGTCAATGTGTCTCTTTCAATGTCTCCATGAATCTAGAAATGAAGCTAACTACATACATGATATTCAATTTAGTTTTAATCAATTACATTAAACTTCCCACCAAACTCTTGTACCATGTGGGATTCATGGTATTACTATAATCTTCTCTATGTAGTTTTAGGCTTGTTTTAGCTGGGGTTGATATTGGTTTGTTTTCCAACATCCTAAAGCTCTCAAAAATATTTTTTGTGTACTTGTCTTGGCATATATAGATACCACAATCTATTTGCTTAACTTCTATGCCAAGAAAATACTTTAAGAAACCTATATCAGCAATCTCAAACTCTCTCTTCATGCTTGATTTGAACTCTCTTATATACTCATTTACATTTATAGTAAATATTAAATCATACACATATAAAAAAAACAATCAAAATACCTTCATTGCTCGCATTGATGTAGAGAGTGGGCTCATTACCACTTTTTCTAAAGCCATTATTCAAAAAGTATGAATCTATTTAGTTGTACCATGGCCTTGATGTTTGCTTGAGTTTATACAATACTTTATTCAACCTATATACCTTGTTCTCATGCCCTATAATTTCATGACTAGGGAGCTGCCCCACATAAAACTCTTCTTATAACACTCCATTCAATAAGGCTGACTTGACATCTATTTGATGCACCTTCTATTTTTGTTGAGTAGCTTTGTAATGATTGTTCTCATTGTTTCTAGCTTTGCTATGAGATCAAGTGTCTTATTCTAGTCACATCCAAGCCATTAGTTATAACATTTGACAACTATCATTTTCTTATGTATTTCAATCTTATCTTCGATGGTGGTTTTGGCTTTGTAAACCCACTTCACTCCATTGACCTATTTTACTACTAGAAGGTCTACTAGATCTCATATTTGATTTTTATTTATTATATGTATTTCTTCATCCTTTCCTTCACACCACATGTTTTGGATTGTTTCCTCAAAATAGATATGATCAACTACTAAAAATAGAGAAATTTTCATAGTTTCTTACTTGTTTTCTTCTTACTTTGATTGTTATATGTATTGCAACCTCCTTGTCCTAACCAAGTGCTGACTTGAGTTGGAAGATGATGAAGTTGACTCATGATTTGATCATTGTGCTCCTTACTAGTTGATGCCACTATATGAATCAACCCTTTGTGAAATAATGATCCAACTTGGTATATGAGTGGTTATACCACTTGTTGGTTTGGTTTCAAGAAAGTGTCCACTTTCCCTTGTTTGCAATTGATGCTCTTATTATCTAATAACCCATAAGCATCCTCTATAAACTGAACATCCTAATTGATTATTAGCTCTTTGGTTGCCAAATTGTACAACTGGTAAGCTTTTAATTGCTTAATATATCCAATGTAAATGCATTTCTCTCCTTTGTCATACCACTGTGATCTTTATTATTTGGGTGCATGTGCATATGCCACACATCCAAATTCTCTAAGGTGTTCAACGCTTGGTTTTTGGATACTCCATGGATCTTGAGGGATCATATCTCTAACACTCTTAGTAGGACAGATATTTCAGCAAATATATAGTTATTTTGATAGCTTCATGTCAAAATTCATTAGATAATCCTTTCGCCTTTAGCATGCTCCTTGCCATCTCTGGGATGGTTTGGTTCTTCCTCTCAACTACATCATTTTGATTTGATGTATACCTCTTTGTAAATTGCTTCTTGATGTCATTGTCCTTTAAAAAATTTATAGACTAATTTGAAATTTATTATCCCCCTCGGTCAATTCTCAAAATATTTATATAATAGTCACTCTACTTCTCAACCATGGCCTTGAACTGCTTTAAGATTTCAAATGTATTTGATTTGTTCTTTAAAAGATATACCCATGTTTTCCTACTAAATTCATCTGTGAATGTAATAAAATACCTATTCTTAGATAAGGAGGTAGCCTTCATGGGGCCACACAAATCTGAATGTATTAATTCAAGAGGAGCTCTAGCTATCTATGACTTGCCCTTGGTAAAGGCACTCTTTTGTTGCTTCCCCAATATGAAACTTTGGCACACTTTGTTTGGCTATTCTCTAAGGGGAAATGATATCACCATTTACTTCTTGTGAAGAATATTCAACCCACTAAAACTCAAATGTGCATACCTTAGATGCCAAATGGTAGTTGCATCCACCACCATTGTTTTAAAAATTGTTGTGAGCTCACTTTACATCTTCAAAGGAAACATTCTATTACTTGTCAACTTGACTACTACAATCTAGATATTGCATCCAATTCTATCATAAATGATTTATTCTCCATCTTCAAATCTCACCCTATATCCTTTTCAGACAAGTTGTCCAATGTTGATTAGGTTATGCTTCAACTCTAACACATAATATACATCTTGAATTTGTCTCATCACCTTGTTTGGTGTGAATAAAAATGCTACATTTGCCTATGATAAATATCTTCTCATTTTTTCCCTTCTTCACTTCTAGTTTTATTGATTCATCAATGCTATTGAGCATCTCTTTATTTTCACTCATGTGGTTACTACAACCACTATCCAAATACCAAATTTTTCTATTACTTTGCTCAACTATATTGCATTTTATAAACAAGCTTCCCCCTTTCTCAATCCTATTGAAATTCTGGCCTCTTTTTCCTTAAATAAATTTGAGTTTTACCTAATCAAACCATACTATTTATTTTTACATTCACTTTCATAAGGTCAATACTTATTGTAATAATAACATTATACATTTGACTTATCATACATTTATCTAGAACCACCTCTTGAAGTGTTGTTGATTCTTCCTCTTCCTCTTCCATGTGATTCTTGATCATTACATTTTTCACATTCTTGACTACTACACGTTCTTTCTATACCTATGTTGTTTGCTTTTCTCCCCCTACCTCTCACATTTACATTTTACTTGAAGGTTTGTTCACAGGAAGAGGTGGATGACCTATTCAAATGTTGTTAATGGATTTTAAAGGATCCCATCAATTCATCAACTATTATTTATCTCAAGTCTTTAGACTCATCAATTGCAAATATTGTTGTACCAAAAATAATTGGAAGGCTCATCAAAACCTTCTCTATAATTTTATGGTTTTCATGAGCATCAACCTTTGCCTTATATTGATTTATTATGCCCATTATCCTCATGAATAAGTCATTGATAGATTATAATTATTTCATAATTTAGGTCTTAAAATCCCTTCTCAATAGCTGAAACTTGACTAAATTCACTTTTTCACTACCTTGATATGCATTTTTTTAAATGTCTCGTGTTTGCTTGGAATGGATAGTTGTTACTATCCTAGGAAAGACTAAATCAGCTAGCATCTTTTGAATTTAGTTTAGAGCCTCATCATCCTTCTTTCTATTATTTTTCAACAAATTTTTTTATGATTGAGGGAGGTCATTAAATGTTCCTTGTTCTTCTACCTTGGTATGTCCACCCTCTACAAGTTCTCATATTTATTGAGATAAAAAAATAGTATGCATCTTGATGCACCATACATCATAGTTATTACAATTGAACATTGGGGGTTTTACCATGAACTATTGCTATTGGTTGCCATCTTCAATAGACCTTAAAAACCTTAAGTCTATAATACTAGTTATTAGAAATTAAAACCAAGTTGGGTATCACTAAAACTAATTATGATAAAAGATGAAATTAAGTAACCTAAAGATGCAGCTATTGCATATTTCCAAATCTATAAAATAATGCAATAAATACACTAAACAACAAGCTTAAAAACACTAAAATAAGGTCTACCCTATTTTCTATAGTAGTATACAAAAGTTTAACACACACACACACACACACTTTTCTACAAACAATTTCATGATATAGTTATTGTTATTATAATCATTTAAAAAATAGTATACTATCCTTCTACCCTACTATCTTGATATAATAGGTTGTTCTTCTATTTCTGTTTGTTGAATATATGTTGTTCCTACTCAGACTGTTATCACACACATTCTTCTTGAATTTTGAACCTTCTAAATTTGCTATTCACATGGTTCTTTGCTCCAACTATTGCCTTTACTTATCCTTCTACCTATTGCATATATTCTTATGTTTTATCCACTTCAATCACTATATTATCCTTGCATTCATTTTTATTTTTATCTATCATCTTCTATTTTGTCTTAACCTACCTCCCTACATTCCTGATCAACTCAAAAAGTTCACAAGACTTTCAAATTTTAGAAAAATGTGTATTAAATGCGTTTGGTGAATGAAAATGGTAGAGGGAGATTTCTGAAGCATGACAAAACATTATTAGTGGTAGATAGGGGAAAGAATATAATATTTTAACATAAATTTCATGAGATGAAGTGGCAAATTTAGTATGATATTAGGGTTCAAAATGTAGATAGAAGTTATAATTAGTTAATGCTTGTTGAGTATAGACAAGTTAAAGGAAAGGTCATCTGAGTTTAACTCTATGCAATAATGGAAGACACATTTATGCCCCATTGTCTCTACATTGAATTTTTTATGGTATATAGCCTCCTTGTCCCTTGTCAACTCTTGTTATATCTTTATGGATCTAACCATGGAGGTGAATAAAAATGTCACTAAAGGTGACTACTATAGCAATCTTGTTTCTATAAGGATATTAGTCAATATTAACCTTCTCCTATAATATAATGTAGTAGTAAATTTGGAAAGATGAGTAGAGATATCCACTTAAGTCTATATATGTTCCCCCTATGAATTTGTGAGTAACCATACAAATAAAAATCAAGCTATAAGTTCCAGTTCATGTTTTTTTAGTGCTAGTGATTATAGTTATGAGGAATATAGGATGTGAGTGCAAAGAACTGAACAACCTATGCAATCATTCTAGCTTTCTTAAATCATTTTATAAGGCCAGATGTAAAAAAAACCCATTCTTAGTGTGTTCATATCCAGAAGCCTATTTTCATTCTATTCATGCTCATGGATATTCACAAGGAAAATGTGCCCGCTACTCCAAAAAGTATTGCATTGATGTTTCTTTTGATCTATATCATTGTGGAAAATGTGGGTATTCACATAGTTATTGCCTAAGCTTCTATGGAGAAAAGTGCATAGACTTATGATTTCCCTATCTCTACCATCTTCACCAACTTTTGAGTCTCTTATTTTCAATTCCTCATAGTTTCCTTCTCTTCCATCAATTCATCCCACACATATTCAACACACCATCAGTATGCCCCCTTTATTAAGAATAATTTATACTTTTTTTACTATTATAGAAGGTATAACATTAGTACGTTTCAAGTTTTAGTTCTTATAGAATTTTCAGTAACCATGGAGAATGGTGATGACAAAACTAGGGTCCTAATTTGTATGGATGACTTTAGTTAAACATTCATCTTATGAGGATTCTTGTAGTGAATGTAATTTGATTTCCTTGTTTGAATTTTTTACTAAGATGTACATATTTGCATGTACTAAAGAGGAGGATAACACTAGTTTTTTGAATTTTTTGATACATGTTAATTATGGGATTACAATCCACACCTAATTTAGAAGACAAGTGGGGGTTCTAGTCCTCTTAGTTCTACTTTGCTAATTTTCCAATTTTATGTCCCTTGTTGTAGATAGCCTAATATTGGTGGGATTTTAACCCAGGTCGCTTTGATACAAATACATTAAATTCAACCATTGCACCACAGCCTATGGAATAATATGGTAAGATTTGACATATTTTTAGATGTTTTAGTCTAATTAAGGAGCACCTTCTCGAAGTAGGACATGGGGGTACACCTAGGTCTATAATATCCAAGTTGTGTCCCACTTGGTTCATGTAGAGAAGTGTAACCCCTACCTCAAGGTGTCCCTATAGCCACTTGTTGAAAGTATCCAATGGGTTCAATAGTAATGGAACCTAGGGTAGTGATTACAAACTACTTGGTTCTCACCACTAGTCTAAGCCCTTGAGCTTAACATAAATTTGACATCTTTTTAGATGTTTTGGATTAATTGAGGATTACATTCTCAAAGTGGTACATGAGGGTGGACCTAGGTCCATAATATTTGAGGTGTGTTCCGATTGATTCACATAGAGAAGTGTAACCCCTACCTCAAGGTGTCTCCATGGCCACTTGTTTAAATTGTCCAATGGGCTCAATGGGAATAGAACCTAGGTTAGTGATTACAAACTACTTGTTTCTCACCACTAGCCCAAGCCCTTGAGCCTAAAAAATTTAACATATTTTTAGATGTTTGGATTAATTTAAGAACACCTCTCAAAGTGTGATATGGGGGTGGGCTTGGGTTGATAATATCCAAGGTATGTTTTGCTTGGTTCACATAGAGAAGTGGAACCCCACCTACAAGTGTTCCCATGATTACTTGTTGAAAGTATCTAATAGACCCAATGAAAATAGAACCTAAATCAGTGATTACAATCTACTTATTTCATAAATTTATCAGGGTTGTAAGACATAGAGATAAATGAGTATCAATATGAAAATTTCACAAGTATTTACCATTGTGTTGTCAAAATAGAGGAAGGATCTTTTGTATCATATAATTCAATAGAGATATTTTCATACTACACATGCTTTAAAACTGATTCTTATAAATGGGATATTAGTTCAAATTTTGAATATATTATGAATTGAGTTGTTCACTCAAAAAATTAATATATTATGATTGGAGTATTAGCTCCAAATTTGAATATTTATGTAGAGTGTTTGAAATTTTGTTAGTAAATGGATAATTTTTGAAGCATGACTATTATATTATTATAGCATATGTAATTGTGACTTTAAAGGTAATTTGCAATAGATTCAATAATATTCTTTTTTAAAGCAAAGGAAAATAACAAAATTGTTAAAAATTTATAATATTTATTATAAAATTCAAAATTATTACAAATTGTCATTTCTTTACTTTGTTTAATAGATTCGTAGGTTTGGACAATAGTGAAGATCCATTCTTGTACTGATAATTTTAGGTATGGTAGTTTTTAGTCAGACATCGTTATTCAACGATGGAATCTAAATTATAGAAAATTAGGAAAGAACTTTGTTGTCATTATACAAAATTTTGTTATCTAAACAATCGAATATCAATAGTTCATAATAGACATTTAGATCATAAATTTTTCCTTCTTTTTGTAATCTAAAAATTCCAGCTCGTGTGATTACCTACCCATCCTCAATATTTTTGACTTTCCAACTTACTTGGCAATGCAATTCAATTATTCGATTACTGTAAAAGGATGACAATTTAATTAAACATGTTGATGTGTACTGCACCAATTCTTTATTATTGTTTAATTCATGCCACTGACTATACGGTACTATCAAATAGGGTTTAAGAGTTTGCTTTTTCTAATATAAAAGGAGCTAAGTTTGATTAATAGAGAATGTTGGTTCACCAAAAAAAAATTATCAGGATTTTAAAGTATTAAGTAATGAATGAAAGAGGATTTTAAAAGTATTGAATAATGATTGAGAGATAGTGTGTAGATTTGGCTGAATAGATATTTTTCATAATTTTATTGTTAAATATGGTTATTATAAATAAAGTTGAAGAGTTGAGTTTTTTTTTTTTTAAAGAAGGAATTTTAATTGATAGAGAATACTAGTTTTAAAAAAATATATTAAAATTTTAAAATATGAAAAAATAGTTTTCAAGATATGAAGTAATGGATGAAATAAGATATAATTTTGGTTGAGTAGATATTTTTCTATTTTTAACATTATATTTTTAAAAAATAATTATGAATACATTAGATATTAATTAGCTAGTTTAAAAGTTAATGAGATGTGGGTGAATTGTTTAAAACTGATTTCGCTGTGTCTAATCTTATTCAAGTTCAAATATGTACTGCATGTTAGATCAATTGTAATCATTGGAAATGTTTGTAAAGTTTGTTATGGACCAGTTATAATCAAAGTATTGGTTACAATAAATATATTAGTTATAAAAAAGATCTGGACCTCCTGTTTATTTCCTAGACTAATTCATAAACCTAACTTAAAAACGTTTGGATTCGTAACTCCAAATTCTAATATTTTCAACCTATAGCCATTAACTTTGTAAGGACAAGGTAAATTACAGTGTTAAATTAAAAGTAGGTGATGTGGAGACGATGGGTGGTAGGGCACATTTTGTCAAAAAAATACGGACTTGTTAGTACATGTTATCAGAAGATTCAGAATTCCCGTGACAATTTATGTGCAGCCGCACAATGATGCAGCGTCGTGTGTGGGCCATCTTATAATCACCTGTCTTTGTTCAGACTGCATTAGTCAAATCCTCCCATTAGTTTGAAACTTGAAACCTAACAATCTCATAAAATCATGGCAGCTGTCTCTGGTCTTATTTTTTAACCTGTCCAACTCAAAATTTTGATAACTAGACATTGCTTCACCTTTCATGAGATGAAATGGCACAGGTTATCATCATATTAGGGTTTCAAAATGTAGAGAGAAGCTATAATTAGATAATTATGAGTATAGACAAGTTAAAAGGAAACACCATCCGAGTTTAACTCCGTGCAATAATGGAAGACACATTGTCTCTACGTTGATTTGTTTATGGTATATAGCCTCCCTATTCCTTGTCAACTCTGGCCGTATCTTTTTGGCTGCGACCATGGAGTTGAATAAACAGGTCACTGAAAGCGATTACTATCACAAGCTTGTTTCTAGAATTGTATTAGTCAGTATTAAGCTTGTTTCTAGAAGGGTATCAGCCAGTATTAACCTTAAATTTATGGGGTCTCAAACAGGCTCCAAAACTTGTGTTTTAATTCTGCTCAGTCTCTATGGAGACCTGTAGGTGCACATATAGTAGTATACAGGGCAGAATTGTATATGTTGGGGAATTGGTTGTCTCAACTGATCTCAAACATTTGGATAGTTCAACTTGATATGCTTATGCTTGAAGAGTGTATTCATCATCTTGAAACTCTTCATTCCATCTTCATAGCTACTCAAAACTCTCATTTACCTGACTGTAGGTGAATATTTACAAGGAAGTCTACTGTAGCATGTCTCTGACTAAGTTATCCCTCTAGGGATGACTTGAGTCCACATCTCCTTGGATAAAAATGGTCACTTTGCAATGGAGTACAAACACAAAATTTTATCCTTACATTAACATCGTTATGAAGGTGAAAACAAGGGTATGAACTTCTGCAACTGATGAAATTGCCTGAAAACTAACCATTGAAGTCTTAACCAGGAAATTGAGGTACTTGTGCCTTTTTATTCACTTTCACATGTGTAACCAAGGATGGAAACCATGAGATAATAATGTCCACACTCTCCATAATCATGTACTTGGTTTGTATGGACCAACTCAAACAAAGAGGAAACTTGCAGGGTCTAGGGATGAGCAAGAAGAAAGAAGCAGTAAATTTATTAGCATTGGTTCATAAAATACAAAAAACCAATCTTATAAATCCTACCATGGATTTTAATCAAACAAAGGGTAATTTCATCCCACAAGAGTATTTGACCTGAATCAAACCCCTGTTGTTAGTACTCAACCAAAACTAGTTAGTCATTTCTATATGTTTAGTGCATCAATGAAAGAACATAATGCTTTTTGGCCAATTTTGGGACGTCCAAATCTGATCAAAATTGGAAATGTGCTCAAGGGTCTTGAAGGGTCACTACAATCCCTTTCACACATGCCACAACTCTTGTAGAAGCCGTACAACTATCCAAACTTCCTCTCTTTCAACTATTTTCTTGTTCTGACATAGAAACCTACAATTTTTTAGTTAGGACTGACATGTCCAACAATAAACTGACATGGGGGACATTGATAAACACTTTGTAACACTTGTATTACATAGTAAACTGTATAAATCTCATTAAATGGCCTAAATATGACCTCAAATGACATGAAATGACATCAGGGATTAAAGATGAATGTGACAAGGCTTATGACACATCAAATGACATTTTTAGGACCATGACACACCCTATAAAACCCTAATATACCCCTATACAATTTTTATATACTATAGGGGGTTGACCTATTTTGACTTTGGTCAAAATAGTCAATAGTAACTTCATTAAATTTGTCAAGGTGGTGACAACACCATCTTATCACATAATGTGCACTATTTTTCCATGCATGTATGCATCTATAATCATATCATTGTCTTTTGTAGTCTCTTATTTTTGGATTGTTTTCAAAATATGTGAAGCTTCTCACATTAATCCTTTCTCAGTAACTAGTTCAAGATATTTGTCTTATTGAGCCTTTCTTATCCTTTGATCTTGTGGCATCTCCAGATGTATTAATCCTTATTTTGCATGTTGTTTCCATGTGACAGCTTGTATAAAGGCATCTTTTTAGGTTTGTTTATTAATCATATTCACATTTCTTATTGCCTTCTCCATTCATTGTTTCTCCAAAATTGGATAGTCTTCTATGTCATGTTGATCTAAAACCCTACACTAGGCATAGTAGGATTGTCGCTTAGGATTTGATGGATAATTCCTTTGTACATGATTAAATTCTTTGCATAATTATTACTAAATTAGAGGTCATTGGGAATTATTTTCCCTACCTCCTTGTGCACCACATCGATATCCTCCTCTATTTTCTTAGAATCCCCATCCATTTGATTGTTACAGCCTAAAACTCCTAAAATCTTATTGTGTGTTCTACCCTTGTTGTTTTTGTAGCCCATCATACCCACCATGTTAATATTGAGGAAATGATGGTGCCCAAGTTACCTATTGTGCCTAGGGAATCACAAGATTCCAATGGGATGAGGATTGATATTGTGTTGATGGAGGTGCCTAATTCTGGGATGGAGTTGTCCAAGCCTAAGATGGTGGTGTCCAATTGGCCATATGTACAGGTTGATATTGTGGTCCATTTAAAATCCATGGTGCACTCGACTATGTTGCACTTGTCATGCTAACCTCTAGATTGGGAAATGTTTTAGTCATAATAGTTGTTTACTATGTAGTGATTGCAAACACATTCTTTGTAATATCTTCCTGTAGTTTAGCCTGTTTTACCTTAAACTTTTTTTAGTTTTATCAATTCAAATCATACTCTTTCTTCCTAAATTGACTTGCATATTGTTTATACTTCTCATAATCATAACACTGTACATTTGATTTATCATACCTTTGTATAGAACCACATCTTGAAGTGTTATAGATTTTTCCTCTTCCTCTTCCATATAATTCTTGATGATTATGTCTTCCACCTTCTTGACTGAAAAAAGTTCTTCCTATACCTTTATTGTTTGATCATATCCCCCTACCTCTCACAAATACATTTGAATTGAAGGATTGTTCATGGGAAGATGTGGCTGACTTATTTAAACGAAGTTCATAGGTTTGCAAGGAATGCATCAACTATAATTTGTCTCATGTCTTTAGACTCTTCAATTGTAGCCAATGTTGGATTAAATCTAATTGGAAGACTCTTCAAAACCTTCTATATGATTCTATGGTCTTCAAGAGCATCACTATTTATCTTAATTTTATTTACTATGCCCATTATCCTCAAGAATAAGTTAGTGATAAATTCTAATTCTTTCATCATCTAGGTCTCAAAATCCCTTATCAATAGTTGTAACTTGATGAGATTCACCTCATCACTACCTTGATATGTATTTTGTAAAATGTCTCATGCTTGTTTGGAATGGGTAGTTGTTGCTAATCTAGGAAAGACTGAATCAGCTAATATCTTTTGAATATAGTTTAGAGACTCGGCATCCTTCCTTCTATTCTTCTTTAAAAAATTGCTTTGCGCTTGAGGAAGGTCATTGAATGTTGTTTGGTCTGATACCTTAGTATATCCACCCTTTACAAGTTCCCATAGTTCTTAAGAGAAAAAATGGTATTTATCTTAATGCACCATACATAATAATTCGTACCATCAAATATTGGAGTTGTTTCCATGAACTATTACTACTTATTGGCATCTTCAACAGGCCTTAAAAACCTTAAGGCTCTAATACCAATTGTTGGAAATTAAAATCCAATTAAATAGCACTAAAACAAACTATGATAAAAGATGAAATTAAGCACCCTAAACATGCATTTGTTGCATATTTCCAGAGCTAGAAAACAATGCAGTAAATAAACTAAACAACAAATTTAAAAAATCTAAAATAAGGTCTGTCCTATTTTCTAAAGCAATATACAAAAGTTCAATACAGACACACACATTTTTTATTCAAAAACAACTATAAACTTACAGAAACAACTTCTTAATATAGTTATCATTGTTATAATCATTAAAATAATAATATACTATCCTTCTACTTTTCTATCTTGATATAGTAGGCCGCTCATCTATTTTTATTTGTTGAATATATATTGTTCTTGCTCAGAATATTATCACACACATTCTTCTTGTATTCTGAACCTTACAATTTTGTTATTCACATACTCTTTTGCGCAGACTGTTATCTTTACTTCTCTTCCTACCTGTTGCGTATCTTCTTTTATTTTATCCCTAGCACTCACTATTTTATCCTTGCATTCATTGTTATATTTATTTATCTTCATCTATTTTGTCTTCACCCACCTCCTTACATTCTCGCTCAGCTCAAACAGTTCACAAGACTTTCAAAATTCAAAAAATTGTGTATTAAATGCGTTTGGTGAATCTAAATGGTGGAGGAAATTTTCCGAAGCAGGAAAAAATGTTGTTAATGGTAGATAGGAGGGATGAATATAATATTTTAAGATAACTTCCATGGGACGAAGTGGCACAGTTATTATGATATTAGGGTTTCAAAATGTAGAGAGAATTTATAATTTGTTGATACTTGTTGAGTATAGATAAGTTTAAAGGAAAGACCATCCGAGTTTAACTCCATGAAATAATGGAAGACACATTTATGCTTAATTGTCTCTACATCAAAATTTGTTTATGGTATATAGCCTCCCTATTACTTGTCAACTCTAATTGTATCCTTTTGGGTCCAGTCATGGAGCTGAATAAACATGTCACTGAAGGTGACTACTATAACAGACTTGTTTCTAGAAAAATATCAGTCAATATTAACCTTCTCCTCCAAAACAAAATGTGGTAGTAAATTCGTAAAGACAAGTAGAGATCTCCCCTTAAGTCTTTATATGTTCCCATGTGTCTCTGTGATTAAAAATCAAAATCAAAATCAAGCTGTCAGTTCCAGTCCAAGTTTTTCTAGTGCTAGTGACTATAGTTGTGAGTAATGTAGGATGTGAGCGCAGAGAACTGAGCAACATAGCCAGTCACTCTAGCATTATTAAATCAATTTATAAGGACAGTTGTAAGAAAACCCATGTTTGGTGTTCTCATGATCCAGAAGCCTGTTCTCGGTCTATTCATGCTCATGGATATTCATAGGGGAAATAGGCCTGCTTCTCCAAAAAGTATGGCATTGATGTTTCTTCTGATCTATATCATTGTGGAAAATGTGGGTATTCTTGTAGTTATTGCCTAAGCTACTGTGGAGGAAAGTGCATAGACTTGTAGTTGCCCTATCTCTACCATCCCCGCTAACTTATGAATCTCTTCTTTTTAATTCCTCATAGTTTCCTTCTCCTCCTTCAATTCATCCCACGTATCTTCAACACACCAATCTATCAGCATGCCCCCCTTCATTATGAACAATTTATTATTATTATTTTTTTTTTTACTATTATGGAAGGTATAACATAATTACATTTCTCAAATTTTAGTTCTTATAGCATTTTCAATGACCATGGAGGATGGCGATGACAAAACCAGGTCCTAATTTGTATGGATGACTTTAGTTCAACATTCATCTTATGAGGATTCTTGGAGTGAATGTAATTTAATTTCTTTTTTTGAAATTTTTATTAAGATGTACATCTTTATGTGTAATAAAGAGGAGAAGCGGATAATATTATAAGACTTTACAAAGTTTATTGAGGTTTTTGATACATGTTAATTGTGGGATTGCAATGCATATTTGATTTGGAATACAAGTGAGGTTCCAGTCTCCATAGCTCTACTTTGTTAATTTTATAATTTTATGTCTTTTGTTGTGGGTAGCATGATCATTGTTAGAATTTTAACCTAGGTCATTATAATATAAATACATTTGATTCAACCAATACACCACAACCTAGGGGATAATATGGAAAAAATTAACATATTTTTAGACGTTTTAGTTTAATCAAGGAGTACCCTCTTGAAGTGGGACATGGGAGTGCACCTAGGTCCATAATATTAGAGGTGTGTTTCGCTTGGTTCATATAGATAAGTGCAACCCCTACCTCAAGGTGTCCCAATGGCCACTTGTTGAAAGTGTCCTACAAGGTCAATGGTAATGGAACCTAGGGTAGTGATTACAAACTACTTGGTTCTCACCACTAGTCCAAGCCCTTGAACCTAACATAGATTTGACAGATTTTTAGATGTTTTAGATTAATTGAGGAGCATATTCTCGAATTGGAAAATAGGGGTGACTCTGGGTTCGTAATATCCGAGGTGTGTTCCTCTTCGTTCACATAGAAAAGTGCAACCCCCACTTCAAGGTGTCCCCATGGCCACTTGTTTAAAGTGTCCAATGGACTCAATGAAAATAGAACATGGGTTAGTGATTATAAACTACTTATTTCTTACCACTGGCCTAAGCCTTTGAGTCCAAAAAAATTGACATATTTTTAGATATTTGGATTAATTGAAGAGCACCTTTTGAAGTACGACATAGAGGTGTGTTTGGGTCCATAATATCTAGAGTATGTTTTGCTTGGTTCACATGGAAAAGTACGACCCCACCTCAAGGTGTTCCCATAACCACTTGTTGAAAGTATCTAATAAGCCTAATAGAAATGGAACCTAAATCAATAATTACAAACTACTTGTTTTACAAAATTCTTTGAAGTTATAACACATAGATAAATAAGTATAGATATGGAAATTTCACAAGCATTTATTATCGTGTTGTGATAATAAAAGATGGAATTTTGTATAAAGAAAACCAAATCATTTGATTCAATAGGAATATTTTCATACTACATAAGTTTTAAAGTTGATTCTTATGAATGGATATTAGCTCAAAATTTGAATATATTATGAATTGACATGTTCACTCAAAATTTTAATATATTATGAATAAGATATTAGCTCAATATTTGAATATATATGTAGAGCGTTTGAAATTTTGTTAAAAAATGAATAATTTGTTAAGCATGTCTATTATATTATTATGACGTGATAACTGTGACCTTAAAGGTAATTTTCAATAGATTCAAAACTATTTATCTTTAAAATAAAAAAAAATAAAAAAATTATTAAAATTTTATAATATATATTATAAAAGTCAAAATTATTATAAATACTTAAGATATATACAATTAGATATCAAAATTGTTATTTCTCTATTTTATTTTTAGAAGTTTATAAATTTGAATGATAATAGAGATTTGTTTTTATATTAATAATTAAAAGAGATTTGGATCTCCTATTTATACCCCAAACTAATTTATAATCCTACCTAAAAAACCCTTCAATTTGTAACGCCAAATTCTTAGAATGAAATATTATCAATCTATAGCCATTAACTCTGTAAAAGACGAGATAAATTAGTGTTAAATTAAAAGTAGGTGATGTGCAGACGACGGGTGGTGGGGCACATTTTGTCAAAAATACGGACTTGTTAGTAAATGTTATCAGAAGATTCAGCATTCCCGTGACAATTTATGTGCAGCCGCACAGTGATACAGCGTCGTGTGGGGGCCATCTTATGATCACCCGTCTTTGTTCAGACTGCATAAGTCAAATCCTCCCATTAGTCTGAAACTTGAAACCTAACTATCTCATAAAATCATGGCAGCTGTCTCTGCTCTTACTTTTTTCCCTGTCACACTCAAAATTTTGATAACTAGACATTGCTTCACCTTTTATGAGATTAAATGGCACAGGTTATCATGATATTAGGGTTTCAAAATGTAGAGAGAAGCTATAATTAGTTAAGGGTTATTGAGTACAGATAAGTTAAAGGAAAGGCCATCCGAGTTTAACTCCGTGCAATAATGGAGGACACATTTATGCCCAAATGTCTCTACGTTGATTTGTTTGTGGTATTTAGCCTGCCTATTCCTTGTCAATTCTGGCCGTATTATTTTGGCTGCGACCATGGAGTTGAATAAACAGGTCACTGAAAGCAACTACTATCACAAGCTTGTTTATAGAAGGGTATCAGTCAGTATTAACCTTCTCCTCCAATAGAATGTGGTAGTAAATTCTATAAAAAAAGTAAGGATCTCAATTTAAGTTTCAGTCAAAATCAAGCTATAAGTTCCAGTCCTGGTTTTTCTTGTGCTAGTGACTATAGTTGTGAGCAATTTAGGATGTGACTGCAGAGAACTGAACAGCCTGGCCAGTTACTCCAGCTTTCTTAAAGTAATTTATGAGGCCAGATGTAAGAAAACCCATGCTTGGTGTGCTCATGATCCAGAAGCCTGTTCTCGGTCTGTTCATGCTCGTGGATATTCACAGGGCAAATGGGCCTGCTGCTCCAAAAAGTATTGCATTGATGTTTCTTCTGATCCATGTCAGTGGAAAATGTGGGTATTCATGCAGTTATTGCCTAAGCTGCTGTGGAGAAAAGTGCAGAGACTTATGGCTGCCCCGTCTCTACCATCTCCGCCAACTTCTGAATTCTGAATCTCTTCTTTTTAGTTCCTCAGAGTTTTCATCTCTTCCTTCAATTCATCCCACACATCTTCAACACACCTATCTATCAGTATGCCCCCCTTATGAACAATTTATACTTTTTCGACTATTATGGAAGGTATAACGTTAGTACATTTCTCAAATTTTAGTTCTAATAACATTTTCAGTGACCATGGAAGATGACGATGACAAAACCGAGGTCCTGGTTTGTATGGACGACTTTACTTCAACATTCATCTTATGAGGTTCTTGGAGTGAATGTAGTTAGATTTCCTTGTTTGAAAGTTTTACTAAGATGAAGATCTTTGAGCGTACTAAAGAGGAGAAGGGGATAATATTAGAAGGTTTTGTAAAGTTTTTCAAAGTTTTTGATACATGTTAATTGTGAGATTTTCGGTTTTAGGATTGGAAGGACATGGGGTGGGTTAAAGTGTCCAATGAATCAATAGGAATAGAACCTGGATTAGTGATTATAAATTAGTTAGCAAACCCAAACCTTTGAGCCTAACATAAATTTAACATCTTTTTAGATATTTTAGATTAACTAAGGAGCACATTACCAAAATAGGACATAGGGGTGAGCTTGTGTCATAATATTTTAGGTGTGTTCCATCTAATTCACATGGAGAAGTACAATCTCTAGGTTCAAAATGTTTAATGGGTTCAATGGGAATGGAACTTAGGTTAGTGATTACAAACTATTTGTTCCTCACTACTAGCTCAAGCCATTGAGTCCATAAAATTCTGGTATTTTTTAAGATATTTGGATTAATTGAAGAGCACCTCTCTGAAGTGAGACATGGGGGTGGCTCTGGATCCATAATATCTAGAGTATGTTCTACTTGATTTATATAGGAAAGTTTGATCTCCACCTCAAAGTGTTCCCATAATCACTTATTGAAAGTAAATAATGAGCTCAATAAAAATAGAATCTAGATGAATGATTACAAACTAATTATTTCACAGTTTTTCTAGAGATTATAAAACAGAGTCAAATAAATATCAATATAAAAATTTCACAAACATTTACCATTATTTTGTCAAAATAGAAGATGCATCTTTTGTATTTGGAAAACAAATCTTTTAATTAATAAGGATATTTTCATTCTACAAAAGCTTGAAATTTGAATATATATATATATATATATAGGGAGCATTTGAAATTTTGTTTAAAAATATCGAAGCATGACTATTATATTATTATGGCATGTGATAACTCAGACTCTCTGTAAAAGAGATAGACATGGTAAAACTGCTGCCAAGCTTGGTGCTAATCTCACGAATCTCATTGACATTTATCCAGATTTGCTATATTGTCCTTTCTGGGACTTATTATTTAAGTATGAAATGTGAAGACGTGCAGCCAATAATCGCCAAGTATGTGGAAGCCTTGGATGGTACTTTGTCCAGTGGAGTTATTAGTAATAATGATAGAAGCACTTAACAAGCAAGGGAAAATGCCGTCCAACCCCGAGAAAATAGATGATGATAAGTTCTTCAAATTATGGTAACACGTTGCACCTTAAATTAAAGTGCGAGAAGCCAGATCATGCACCGATTCAGATGGCAAATGGTTCTCATTTTTAAGGAGATAAGCTTCCAAAAATAATTGAAAGGGCGATTGGTGGATCATGACGAAGCTATGAAACTGATTTGTAGCATTTGGAGGTGTTTGAATGGAAGATATCTCATAAACTGCAGATGATTAATCATTACAGATATTGCAATTTTCCACTTCGACATAGGTGGTGTGTGAGAATGATACTGAGACCAAGATATTATTGAATTTCCAAATTAATTTAATGTGAAAATTATTGAAATATGGAAATTAAAAAAGAATCAGTGGCACACTTTCTGCTTAATCAAGCAGGGATCGTCGTTCATCCATTTTTTTTAAATTAGAACTTCGTTTGGCCTTCCATTTGTTGTGATTCAAAGCACTTTTAGGGATTTCTGCAAGGTACCATATTTGGGTATATTAATGAAGTATCAAAATCTTGTTTGTGTCTGAGTTTCTACATCTACATGCTTTTCACAAGGAAAACAATGGTGCTCAAGTAGTTCTGATCATTGGGGATATTTAATTTTTTCATAATGATAATTCTCATATGATAATAGGACTGTGTGTTTTACTTATTTGTAGTTTCAGATAGATTTAGTTATGAAAAAAAAACAGTGCATGACGTAGATTTAGAATATAGCAGTCTAAAACAATTGATCATGATTATTTTAATTGCTGAGAATAGTAAATAAGTGTGTACTTGAAATTGATTTAAAAATAAATGGACAATATCAAAAAAAAGATAAATGGAACAATCACACTGTAATAGAGTTTAGACCTGGTTTGGAAGGAATGACTAAGTTTAGTGTAAAATTTAGGTTACGTGTTGTACAGGAATATTTTAAATGCCTACTATCTGACCAACCAATTTTCTTGGGGAAAATTTGATGGTACCTCTATGACTAGTGAATATGTTTCCAACCAACGAATCTATATTATGCACCTTTCAGAATTTGAGATTTTTCTTTGCAAGTTTGCCTCTTGATGTTGTACAGCCTTATATTTGGGCTTCTCTAAAATACTAAGAATAGTCTTAAATGATATATTTTTCTTCTCTTCACCTAATTCACCACAACACATATAAAAGGAGAAGGGATATAATTAGTTGGGTTAGGTAATCTTAATGGTTTTATAACAATGTATCCCACATGCTAGAATTAAACCTGACATAGTCATTTTATATTGTAAATAGAATGCTAAGAAAGGATCTCAACCTTCTCTTTTTTAGAAATGCTAATGCAAATTCATGAACATTTTTTCTCAACTCTCTTTGAGTACAAGTGGATGATGTCAAAATAACTCAAAGTATCAAAGTGGAAGACTCTATCACAAGTTTAGAAATATAAATGTAAATTGAAGACTCTAACTTGGATTATAGATAAGGATTCACATTTTTTCATACATATCATAAATTACTAGGAATGATTTATACATAAGACTCCCTAGAACATGAGATGAGCATGGTTGACTACTAGTAGCAATCCTCTTCAGGGCATGTTATTTTTGTATTGTATTTGAATTCATACAAAAGTGCAAAATGGAAGTTACAAAGACCCAGACTTGCATCGTAAAATTATTTTGTATACATTTATTGAACACCATCATTCGGTTTATGAATTACTTAAAAATGAGTTTATTTGAGACGTGCAAAACAGTTACACTTGCTTGAACTATCACAAAAATATTGAAATTCTTACAAAATAACTTTTTATTATTATGAATTAGAAATGAATATCACTACAAATACATCAAAAATATAGATAACCTTGTTCAGCCCAAAGCTCAAACATAGCAAAAACTCACTTTTTACAAGTTGCAAAGATTCACTATTTATAGAGTCTACATGACTCTTTGACTTATTATCTCTTCAGTCCTTCATCCTTTCAATCTTAGGGAACATTCAACCTTCTATGTATCATATCTAGTTACATGGTTGATTACGACATATACATTTGTCGCATATATAACTTTACAAAAATATTGAAAACTATCAATCACAATGTCTTAATAACACTTTTCTAGATTTACTCATCTCGAGAAAAAATTCATTGTTGATGTATGTTATCCTTCATCCTATTTTGACTACTAAGTGATCTTCCTAAAATTTCTCACATA
This sequence comes from Torreya grandis, assembly GCA_037957365.1. NCBI lineage: Eukaryota > Viridiplantae > Streptophyta > Pinopsida > Cupressales > Taxaceae > Torreya > Torreya grandis. The sequence continues at coordinate 617,940 of JARHVA010000293.1, forward strand.
TGTCCTGTCTAGAATCTACATTCATAGTTTCACTATAAGTGTTATTTACTAATTTTCGCTTCTTGTATACTATTTAACAACCACTTTAAGTTTTTAAGTATGCAACGTACTAACCTATTTCCCTTTATGGGTTTTTAATAGGCTAGTATAACTAGGAGGCTGCCCTTTTACTAGTTTTCAATCTTTACAGACTTGCTTGTAGAGACACTGCCTAAAATTTGCTTACCTAAAAATTCACAGTGAAAAAAACTAGAAAATATTGTGGAAGGCCTTTATACCTTACTATGAGGAGGTGGCAATGGTTGTTTTTGTGTTGGTATCACTAAATCACTTACTTGTGATGGAAAGCATATGTGATGGCATTGATGCTTTAGGGGTAGACAAGATTTATTGTTGCATTTTCCCAATGGATTATTATGGTGTTTATTGGGTTGTTGGTCTTTGTGGACTTTTTAGAGCCTTTTGAGAAAAGTCTTTAGAAAATCAGATGGAACTACATACTTACACTCACTGAGAAAATTCTTCACTCAATCTAGATCATCTACCATGTTGGTTTTGAAAATTTTCCAATCACCTAAACCTTCATGTATCACGATGAAAAGTGTGTATAGTTGTGCAAAACTTTCCATGATGACTTGCACATTGTCTTCCCCTACAATCATTATTAGTGGTTTATTTAGTGAAATATTTTGATCAATGTCCAACTTTATTTACTCGAAGTGCTTAACATATCTTTATGCTTGCATTCTTACAAACATGTTGCACAACATTTCTACCTCCCATATGTACATTCAGTTGATTATATTGTCTCTATACTAAAGATACTTATGTAAATTGATTCTATCATATAATTCAATGCACATCATGTAAAAAAACAATGTGGGTTTTATCATGTTATTTGTTTTATCCTTCATTGGCTCTTGAAATTACGCCTTCTAGTCCAAAATTATAAAAGACATTTTTTGCACTTGCATTATTGCCATAGTGATGGCATTGTATTCCTATAGCGATTCAAAAATGGCTTGGGCCTCCATGTGGTTCCTTTATACATGGACATTTATTTTATCTAACATTTACACATGTTTCCTACCTTGTGAGATCTTTATGATAAATGCACTAAACTGCAAGGGCTTTAAAATTACCTAGCCTCCTTATACTTGCTAAAGCAGGGTTGGAAAATTGTCCTCCATTACTTTGCTACAAGCATTCGTAATGTTCTCCTTGAGTGTGTCAAAAAAAAATTGAGATGAAGTGTGGTCAACCTTTGCAGCGTGTGAGCATTATTCCTTTCCTTAATCAACGTCCTTATTTCAATGTTATTCCATCCCACTTCTACTACTCCTTATTCTTGATCCTTCTTCTCATTCTCTTCCTTCTCTTTTCATTCTTTATAAGCCTTGGATTTCATAGCCTCCTCCCTTGTGCCTTTGTCCTTGATGGATTTATTTTTTTCCTCGTGCTATTTGTCAGTATTTTCTTTTGTCATTTTTTCCACTATAAAATTTTCCTCTTTGATGTTCATGTGGGCTTATTCTTACTTGTTATTCTCTTATTCTTAGCGTTTTTATTTCTCCTTCACACATTTTTATTCCACATAATTTTTTCATGATCCTCATACATGGATTGATCCTCTTTCTCCTTCACATCCCACTCTTTTTCCTCTTTACCTGCTTTAGTGTGCAATTTTGCAACCTATACAAAAGAGGTTGTTATCTAGATGTGCCCTAAATTCTTAGTTAGTCTACACTTATGGGAGAAGTTGGATTCTTAGTCTATGTTTGGGTTGCATCTAATAATTTTCCTATGACTGACTATTTTATCTAACATGTAAGCAACACAGATAAGATGAAGGATGCCTCAAAAGAATTTTAGGGTATCTTAGGCTAGATGGAAGTGTTACACCTTATGGTGGAGAATGGGTAGGGGTTTGTAATAGACTTATCATAAATATAAATGGAAGAATTAAGGGTGGTTCATCAATTAATTTTGGTGGTAATGTGGGGGGAATGTGGTAGTGTTGTGATCTGCAAAGCCATGTTTTGCCTTTTATAGATGTCTAGGAATTAGATTTAGAGGCATGGGGAATGAGGATTTTTTTTCTTTATTTGACACATCTTGAGTCTTATTTCTCACATTGATGCCTTTTATTCTTATTTTTAATCTTATGAGTTTTTATTTTCAACCTCCTTTGGGTGTGTGTTGTGTTGTGCATCAATTCTTATTTGTAATCTTATGAGGTCTTCTTTCCAACCTACTTTGGGTGTGTGTTGTGTTGTTTTTCCATGAATTTTTGGCTTCTTTTTCTATGTTTCTTATTCAATTTGTATAAGATTTAAATGGCTTGCCTGTTCCTAAGGCTAATCTTGCCTCGCAATAGTTGCCTTACATTTTCTTATCAGTGAGTTTTTGGGGCTTGCTTATTTTTCTTTTGTAATGCTCCATGGCCCATTGTTAGTTATGTATTTAATATATCAAGATCTGTGAAGATATCTTCTTCCATAAAATTCCTATATCACTCATCTTTTTATGTGTCTACCTAAATTCGTATCATCATAGTTAGAATATCAATGAGGAGAACATGGGGGATGACATTTTGTTATATGTGTGTGAGACCTTCCAAAAAAATAATTATTTTGCTTCCACACCATTTGGACATTAGTAATGTATTGATTTAAAATTTATTGGATTCTTTCTAATTAAACCCTAATGGTATTGTATTAAACATCACCAGTGATTTCAGGCTACTTTAGATCTAATGTTTATGCTTTCATACTCTTTGCCTTCTTCTACAAAGGATGTGTATGATGTGAAAGTATCAATTTTATATTCGTAGGTGGTTCTTTTGATCATGAAGGTGTTTCTTATTATGTTGATGATGATGTCAAGTATTATGTCACACATTTTTCAATGGGATTACAATTTAAATGGCAAAGTTATTTTATCGTATCACCTTTACTTGTTCCTCAATCATGTTGATTAAGAACATAAAAGGGAGTGCAAGTTGAGTATTAAGCAGTTAATGTGTATGAACCATGATGCCACTATATAATTTGATATATTTGGCATAATGTGTCAAGTAATCCATCACCACTGATGAAACTTATGGGTTTGTGTTGATGATTTTCTGAATCTTGAGCAGTTAGTGCCTAAACTGGTGTGAATGAGCATACATATATCCCCTTCATGGCCACACCAAGTTTGAAAATGATACCACATGAAAAAAATCATCTTTAATGAAAACCAACACCATCAAGGGACTACCATTATGTGAAAAAAAATATAATCACCAATGATTGGTAATCAAATGACTATGACTTGCTAAAGAGTGTTTTCTCTACATTTGTTTTGATCTCAATGGCTAAGATATTGAGTTAATTGAACTCCTCCTAAAACTGAATCATTTGGTATGCAATTTAAATGACCCCCTTTATTACCTACTTTGCTCTCTTAAATTTTTTTTCAATACCTTTTCATGATACAATCCACCAATACTTGCATTGGGGTATCAATAGTTGATCATATGTATTTCTAATTTATCTCAAAGTAACATGATGGGTTTGTTCATTAATAGGATTACAACAACTTCCCATTTTATTTTAGCTTTTTTACTTATGCAACCATCTTATTATTGATTTTTATTTTTTCTTGGGATGAAAGTCTAATGGCTTCCTTTTATTTTTATTTATGTATTTTTTTGATCCATCTCCATCTCATAAGTATCTGTGATGGGATCATCTTTAAATGAGTGATTGATCTCACCCTATACCATTTCCCTAGGAACAAATGTTTTCATCTTACTACCAATAACCAGCCTGTGTTTGGTTGGTTGCATAATATTTGCTTGTGGTTGTTTTGCCTCCTGTGTTTCAGGCTATGGTGACTCAACTTACATCAACTACTACTCTATGGTTGTAAATCTTATAGCATGTGCATCGATGGTTGGGGATACTCAAGCCTCCCTTCATGTTATGCACTTATGGTAAAGGGCCTCTTGAGGGCTCTCAGGGAGTGTTGGAAATAGATCTGATGGGGTTGAAGTATATAGTTATTACTCTTCAAACAATTCTAACACGAACTTGGTGCACTATGTTAAAAGATGGATAGCGAAGGATACCCACCCATATTTCCTTTGGTACCTATATTAACACTTGCACCATGCACACTACTTTCCAAAATAAAAAATCCTTTTCCTCTTTCTTCTCATATAGATCCCTATCCATGTTGGCAAGCATGACTTTATATACTTCATGTCTATCAGTCCCCTTTATAAGTAACTCACAAAAATCTATGACTGTTGGCACCTCGGGATCATCTAGTCACATAGAAGTATCATGTGTTTTTCTTTTTGGTGGAAGGGATTGGCTTTCATCTGGTGATTTTCTATTTTACCTCTATGTTTGTATTATGCTAGGCTATGGTTGTTGCTCTATTGGTATTGAAATGCCTATAAGTATTATTTAAAGTGGCATTGTGTGGCTCATAGCTAATGCTTTATATTTGCTGACCTATTTCTAGGCCATCTACTTATCAATTAAAAATGGAAGAATGGGACCTTTTGCGATGGGCAACTCATGCATATGCACCATGATGCCTTTGTATATCTTGGTCCCCATGGCACGTTGACCCAAGTACTATATTACATTGAAAGTAACTATGGGATTGGATGCAATGAGCTAAATCAACTCCTCCCACCATGCTCAACTTCACTTGGTGTGTGAAGTATGTGTTCTATGAAGTCTATAATGGGTATCATTAATCCCTTCATTTAATCAACTTAATATTTTGATGTCATTCAAACTAGGGGTAGTGTCCAAATCTATTTATAGGAAGGCTTATGGTTGTAGGTCTTATAGATATGATTGGGGGGTTGTTGTCTTTCTAAATGTTTAATCCAATCTATCCTAGAAAGTATTTGATTATGCAATACATAACACACTTGTAGAGTTAAGATGCTCTATTATCCAATTTGTTGAAATAAACACACTTGTAAATAATAAATCTATTGAAAATAAACACCCTTGCTAAAAATAAATAATCTATTAAAAATAAACACACTGATTTACAATCTTGAATTAACTCTTAAAACTAAAAGATAATTTTCTATAGCTTTTTAAGTCTATTTATAATTATTGATGTGAATATGAAATAGATTTATAATTAGTGGAAAATGTAAACACATAAAATATCATATAAAAATATGTTCCTGGTTCCTGAGAAGAGTGGGCCCTTACTCGCCTTGGAAACAAGAATGGAAGAAGACTTAATACTTGGGAATTGAAGACTTCTTCATGAATCAAAGAAAATTACATAAATGTGATAGTAACTACATTATAATATTAACTAGACAATAATATACTATTTGTTTCTTAATCTTTATATCTTCATCAAGACATGAATATCTACTTATATAATGTTGTAACACAAGATCCCTAGATCTTAGTAGTCAATCTTCTCTTATCAATACAAATCTTTTAATTTCCCTGGATCTTCAAAATAGGTAATTTATGATTTGGAATAGGAACATACATCTATTTTAAAATCCACTACATATCTACTAAAAATGGCTAACTAGATCTACTAGATCGATTTGCCTTTTCAAGATTATGGACGTATTTACATTGACTGATATATATATATATATATATATATATATATATATATATATATATATATATATATATATATATATATATATATATATATATATATATATATATATATATATATATATATATATATATTCTATTTATAGATTTATTATTTATACTAATCTTATAAATATTAAGTGACCAAAACAATCTCCAAGTATAGATATTTTAGTTTTGCAAGCTCAAAGGTTATACTGGAAGAGTCTAGAGTGATGCTGGTAGAATCTGAAGCAATTTTGTAGCAATTCTAACAGAGTCTAAAGAAACTTTGTAACAACTCTAATAGAGTCTAAAGCAACTCTGTAGAAACTTATTTCAATAAACCTGGATGTTTAAATAAGTCTATAGTTAGGTTTTTAGACTAGGTGGAATGCTTTGGTGAATGAAATCGAATCTTGAATGAGTCTGTAGCTACGGACTGGGTGAGTTTGTAGCTACTGGGCAAGTCTAAAATAGCAGACTATGAGAGTCCATACCTTGTGAACAAGTCCATAGCTTGGTCTAGAATAGACTCAAATGAGCCAAAAGAGTGTCCAATGAGTTTGTAACTTGTCAAAATGTCAAAATATTTTCTATAGGTCATCTTAGACGATCATCAAAAATGGTCCTTATTCTTTAGAGACTATTGTGTCATCTGTATATACACAAAATATAGAAACTAAACATGCAAAGAGTTAGAATTAAATAGTAGAGTTAGTCATTTAGGTTTTAGTTATATTAATTAAGATAAAGCATCTATTTACTACACTAAGATTAGATACAAACCTAATATCCTTACATTGTTCAGTCTAGAGGAGAGGTAATGGAATAAAAATGAAGAAAAAATATAGTAATAATGAGTCATATTTTGAACTCATCATTTCCCCACTCTTTAATTTTTGAAAGTCCTTTTTACAAAATCAATTATTGCTTATTCCATTATAATTTTAAATTCTAGCTTATAAATGTTAGCTGAGATCATATATGTCAAATTCATCATCCCATTGATTATCCATGGGACTAGTAAAACCTTGATATGTTTGCACCATTTGTTGCCAATTATGAAATTGTTTATCTATTTGAGGACTCCATCTATGCCATGGTGGAATAAGAGTCAGAAGAATTGGTGACATGAATCTCATGCTAACCTAAATTTATTCCTCTGGAGTTAATGGCATCAATAATAATATCATTGATAGCGTGTGCCCTTCGTAAGCTCCATTTTAGATTGGTTGGAGACATCACCTCTCTTCTTTTCAATGAAACTGTCAATGTGTCCCAATCCCTGACACTGGATATAAATATATCATCAAAATGTTGTCTTATATATAGATCAACAGAGGCACTACTATTATGCAAAGCATACAAATAATAATACTTAATGTTTTGACTCATCAGATAGGTAGTTTTGAAGTTAATCAATAAATTTTTGGCACTAACAAAAGTAGGTCTAATACATAAGCATGTAGTTTTGGATTTTTCCTCATATTCCTCATGTCTATCTTTCCAAGTTATCCAGTTTTTTTAAGTAGAAATAAGAGATTTCAACTGAACTTCTCTTACATATAGATTGACCATGAACTTATTATAGTCTCATAATATCAGATTCCATAGATAAAAATTGCATAACAAATCTTGTTGTTCTGGAGTGGATTCTTGAAAAATCTTAGAAATAGAAGAGGATCTTCAATATTGTGAGGAAAATCACATGAAATTATCAGTAGCTTCTATCTATAAAATTTTTCATGTAAATAGAGGCTATAAGAAAGAGAGGGAGATCTACAAGGTAGGAGTTTTTCGTCTAACTTACATACAACCTGTAGATTTGCTTCAAGTTTTTGAGTCTATTATTTTTCTTTCTCCAAATTTTATTTCATGGTCTATTTTTATTTTTCTAAAAATTTATTTTGTTCTTTGATTTCCCTAAACTCACAACATATATGATTTCATTTATCTAGGTAGTTAGCATGAGAAATAGTAGTTTGATAGGCTTAATCTATTGAAGGTTTAGAAGAAGATAATGTTTACATATAGAGTTATTGTTGTTGAGAATTTTGGAGTTGTTATTTTAACAAAATATTTTCTTCTTCTAATTCAATGATATATATCTAAGAATTTACCATGTCTTCATCTAAATGAGTTATTTATTTCTCAAACCTTTTGTTCCTAGTCATGTGATCCAAAGTTTTATCTTTAAAACTATCTAATCCTTGAGTCAAAGAAGAGTTGATTAACTTATTATGTTGTAGCTGAGCTAAAAGATCAACAATATTTGTATATTGTTTCTTGATGATGACCTCAACCTTTGATAGTGCAAGGATGTGCTAAAACTATTGTTCTTTAGTTGAGATGGATGATTTTTCTTCTTCAGAGACCATAATACTTTTCCTTTTATCTAGTACTAGTCTTACATCAAGATTTAAAAAATATGGAGATGATTTTGCTTCCTATACTAAAAATTATTCTGTGAGTATGACTTCTTTCTAAGCAACTACCTCAGTAGGAATATTTAATGGGATAGGTTCTTCATCAAGGGCTATTATTGATGACTTAGGAATCTCAAATATGACAGTGTATTCATCAGGAGCTACTGATATTGACTCAAGAATCTCTATTATGACAACTTTTTCATCAAAATATACTACTATTATTTCTACTATTATTGGGGAAGATAATAATGGTGAATGCTTGAGGCTATCAAAAGTGGCAGTTGCTTCTGTCTCCTCATCATCTTATGCCAAAATTAATCTTTTACAACTTATTTTTTCTATATAGGGGAATTGGGTTCCTTTACAAAAGTATCCTCAGCATCTTTTGATGATCTATTTATTTTGAGTATCTGTGTTATGATTGTTGAAGGGATATCCTTAGATTCAAGGTTTATATAAGACTATGAAACTCTAGGTCTTAGTTTTCATTTTGTTGGAGTCTGTTGAGAAGTTTTTACAATCACGTGCGGTTTGTGATCTAGTTTAGCATCTCTCACTAGAAAAAACCCTAACCCTAGAAGAGGAAGCCTCTTATTTTATCTAGGATTTTGGTGGTTTTCTTAAAGATTTTGAAATAGATTTTGAGGACTGATTGAATATGTTATTCCAAAAATTCTTCCATGCTAACTTTTTTTGCTGAAGAAAATGATGCTAAATAATTAAAATGGATAAAACCATGATTATGGAGAGGAGTTGATCTATTAGTGCCTATAATCTGAATGGCTCTGCATAGGAATAAGGAAAGGTTAACCCTATGTTGATTCTATTGTTGGCCATATTTGAGGTGAATAATGATACGCCTTGCTTCACACCCCAAAATGTTATACTACCCTTTGCACATTAAATATTTCATTACCCAAAAAGAAATAGATTTCCATGGTTGAGTTAGGGCTTCCCTGCTAATCCCTTTTATCTTCCCTTGATGGTTTTTTACACATGCAACAGAGAATTATTCAATTTCATTGAATTGTGAAAATATCTCAGAAAAGGGATTTCTTCCAAGTATTATTTTACCTTCTTCAGTGATTCTATAAATTTCATTGATGATTGAGCTAGAAATTGGAATGTCGATGTCTCTCACTGTAGTGAAGTCTTCTGATAGATTGACAATGAATTCCTTCACTAGAGCTTCTTCATACCCTTTAATTGTTTGTAAAAATGATAACTAGCCAACCTCCTCAAAAACTTATATAGAGATATTGTTTGTCATCAATCCAGTTATAGACTTAGGTTCATAATGTTTCTTGTGTCCTATGGTGGTTCCTAAAAATCTCCAAAAGTTAGGGTGGTTTTAGCATTTGCAATAGCCAGTACCAATAAAAATAATACCATGTAAATTAAAATAGAAATAAGTGATTCAAATGGGTATTTAGTTTGATGGTTACTGACATAATCTGAAACAATCATTATACAATGTGGAAGTTAAATGAAATTATATTTAAGAAATATTTAATGTACTTCCACACTTGTGAGACTTGTGCACCATCAAACTCGGCAACTTTATTCAAGGTGCTTCAGAGTGAGTCAGTAGGAAGTTTGCACACATGAATAAAGTTGATATGACATTCTCTTTTTTTGCATGTATTTTCACTTATGACCTCTTCATATCATCAAATATTGATATTAGTAAACATGAAATTGCTTTTGCTTATGTGTTCGCTCACTTATGACCTTTTTATGTCACTAAATGCTTTTTTTTATGTTTACTTTGACAGACTGTAAGACATATTATTTCCAAATCTCCTCTTAAATATGAACATACATGAAACAAAAGACCTATATTATCCTGATGCAGGTAAATAAAATGGTCAACTTACCTAATCATACTCTTAACCTTCATTCCTTTCCTACCACCTAATTCTAAACACAAGATAAATGCATGAATTAGTATTTGTATGGATTTATACAAATAAATACTTCCATGATTTGATTTCCTAAAATAACTAATAAATTTTTACTATTTCTTGTGTTTTTATATGTTTTTTTATTTTTTTTATTTTGCCATTAACCAACCAGCATGCTATTTTTCTAATCATCATTGTCAATAGCATCCTAAAAAGGATTTTCACTATTGAAAAAAAAAATTGTAAGGAAAACCAAAAAGTGATCTCCTTCTATTTTATAGAGTATATCATCATGGAATTGTTATCATGGAAGAACTAGATCCTTCCATGAAAAATAGTTCATGTTTGATGTTTTGAACAAATTCCTCCTTATTGATAGGTTTCTAATATAATTTAAGCCTATATCTATTTACCATCAAAGTTTTTTGATTTCCATCTATTGGAAACAATTACATTAATCCATTCTCAAATATTTTTTCTATTTGATATGGGCCTAACCATCTTGTCCTCAACTTGCCTTTGAATTGATGAAACTTGAAGTTAAACAAAAGTGCCCAATCTCCTTTTTGAAATCTTCTTGATTTGATGTGAGAAATCATGCTATATTTTTCTTTTATGTTGCACCATCTCTATTTGTTTTAAATTTTTTGTTCTCATCTTATCAAGTTCATTTAATTGAAGAATTATATCTTGTCATGCCTTATCTAAATCAATAACTATTCCATTGCTATTTTCAAAGTTTGTAATTGAAATTCAATGGAAAGTAAAGGTTTCTTACCATATACTAACTCATAAGGTGAGAACCTAGTGGTTGTCTCCCAAGTAGTATTGTAGGCTCATACTCATTTGGTATTCTGGTTACCTAATCTTTTCTATTGTTACCGACTATCTTGGTTAGAATATTCTCCAGCTCTCTATTAGTAACTTCTGCTTGGCCATTAAACTATGGATGGTAAGGAGAATATTTCCTATGATTGACTTGGTACACCACCATAAAATATTTAATCATGTTACACATAAATTATGGTCCTTGATATGAGACTATCTCCCTAGGTGCACCAAACCATTGCATGATATTAAAATATAGAAAAATCTACTACTACTTCTTCTCTAGAAAAGGTCAAGGCTTAGACTTTATCCCATTTAGTGACATAATCTACACATACTAAATGGTACTCTTTTCCTTGAGATAGAGGATGTATAGGACCAAAAAAATCTATTTCCCATTTTTCAAATGGCTCCAAAACTACTTGTGGATGAAGGGGCATCTTTGTTAATAGGATAGGTTGTCCCATCCTTTGGCATGGATCACATTATCTGATGTACTTCTTTACTTATCTATGAAGGGAAGGCTAGTAATATCTTTGTCCTAAGATCTTTTGCATGGTTGTTTTTTTCAAATAATGCCCTCCTCCTAGTTCATCATGGCAAGCTACAATGATATCATATGCTTCATTATCTTTTACACCCCTGTGAAACATATGATCAGGTCCATACTTAAATAACATGACATTAATCCATTTGAAAGAATAATTTTCTTTAATTAAACATTTTCTCTCTTTCTGAGTAAAATGAGAAAGAAAATTCCATGTTGTTAAATAGTTGGCTATGTTAGCAAACCATGGGGATTCTATTGAAAAAACAAATAGTTTTTCATCTGGAAAACTATCCTCAACTAGTTCTTCACTACCCACATTATTTATTCTAGATGAAAAGTCTACAACCACATTAAATTTTCTTAGTTTATAAATGATGGTTATATCAAATTCCTATAAAAGTAACAACCATATCATGCTTCTTCCCCTACTATAGGTTTATTCATAAGATACCTTATGACTGAATGATTTGTGTATATAAAGATCTTATAAACTATAATATAGTGTCTAAATTTGTTGGTGGCATAAATTAAATTATAGTAAAGAATTATTTTTCTATGGTTATATAATTCCTTTCAGTTGGTGTGATATTTTTTTGATATAATAAATGGCATACATATGATCATTATCATCTTTTTATCCTAAAACTACCCCCATTATATAATTAGAAGCATCAGTGTAAATGTGAAAGGATTTTTCCCAATGAGGTCCTCTTAGCACTAGTGCAAAGCTTAGTTTTTCTTTAATGACTTTTAAGGCTTTTTGACAATCATCACTCCACATAAATTCACTATCCCTTACTAGTAAAGAAAACATACAAGCATCAATTTTACTAAAGTCTTCTATAAAATGTTTGTAAAATCCAACATGCCCTAAAAAGCTCTTGATATCAGTTTGATTCTATGAGATAGGTAAAATGGAAATTATTTCAATTTTCTTAGTACCCACTTGGATTCCCTTGGTAGAGATGTGGTGTCCTAATACTATGCCTTGATCCATCATCATCAAGCATTTCTCATGGATTAATGATAGTTAGTGTTATTCACATCTAGTTAAGACCTTGTTAATATTGTATAAGGATTCATCAAATGTATCTCCATGAGTAGTGAAGTCATCCATATATACTTCCATATAATCATTAGTCAAATTAGATAATATAGCTAAAACTACTCATTAGAGAGTAGATGAGGCATTACAAAGACCAAATTGTAAGACTCTATAAACAAATGTATCCCATGGATAGGTGAAAGTGGTTTTGTATTGATTCTCAACTACCATCATTATCTGATTGTACCCACTAAATCCATCTAAGAAGAAAAAGTATTTGTTTCCCACCATATTATCAAGAACTTAATAAATAAAATGAAGAGCAAAATAATCCCTCATAGTGAATTTGTTTAGCTCTTGGTAATCTACACACACTCTCTATTTCCCATTTTTCTTTGGTATAATTACCAGTGGATAAACCCATTGGCTATTTGAAATAAAGTAAATGAATGCTACATCCAACAATTTCTCAATTTTAGTTTTTACTCTATCCCATAATGCTAGATTTATTCATCTTTGTGGTTTGTCCTAGCTTATGTAAATGTGATTGGTACAAACATTCAGATTAATTCCTCTCATATCTATATAATCTCAAGAAAATGCTTTGGTATGTTTTTCTAAGACATCAAAAACTTTCACTTCTTGATCATGAGTTAACCATCTATTTATGTTCAATGTTTTTCCTAGTATTACCATAACCTATTTAGTGTGAGGATGGACATATTCTATTTATTTAAATTAACTCATCAAAGAATTAATAGGATATAGATATGGTAATAACAGATGAAATGTAGTTACATTTATTACAAATCCATCTCTTGGAGAAATGATTTTGGCTAATGGACAATAAAATGCAATTAAAAAATTAGTTGATGGATCTTCTACCAAATTTCAAATACTTTCTTGCAATAGTTTGTGGTCATATGTTGAATGTTTAAATATTGAGTCTATATTAACAAGTCTGGTAGAGTTCATAGCTAAGGGACTAGCAAAGTTCATAGCCAAGAATCAGATAGATTTCATAGCAGATAAACTAGCAAAGTCTGAAGCAGATAAACTGATAGAGTCCAACTTAGACAGACTGATAGAGTCTATAGTTAGGATCATGAGGTCATTAATTTCTTCTAGATCCTGTGCTAACTCATTAGTTAATTCTTTCATGTGTTTTTGTATAGTTATCATGGCTAAGGATGAAAAACTATTATTTTTTATTCTATTTTATCTACCCAAAATGTTTCAGTGTAATCTAATGATAATTTTGCATGGGGATATAAGGATTTTTTTTATTTTAGACCATTTGAAATAGTCATATCTCTTGATCCATAATCAATTAATGTTACTATAGTAGCTAAAAAAGGTCTTCCCAAATTTAAAGGGTATCTTAACTTCTTGGTTTTAGGTTACAACACCATAAAATCTATTGGATATTCCCATGATTCAATCATTACAACTACATCTTCTATAGTGCTTTTTGGTTTAGTAATTGACTGGTCAACCATTTAGATAATGGTGGAGGTATGTTGCATCTTCATAATGGATAGTGTCTGAAGAGTTTCAGTTGTCATGACATTGATTATGACACCCAAATCTACCAAAACATTGGTTATTTACTTCTTTCCTATGGTAACTATTATGATTGAACTTCTTGGGTCTACATGTTTAGGTAACAATAATTTTCCTGATAAAATACTAGCTATTTTACCATCCACATGTATGGTATTTGAGTATCGTTTCTTTATTCTAGGTGTCTTGACACACAGGATTTTAATGACTATATTTAATTCTAGAATATCCATAATGGCTTGTAACAAGGTAGCATATATAAAATAATGTGATAAGAGAGAGAGAGAGAGAGAGAGAGAGAGAGAGAGAGAGAGAGAGAGAGAGAGAGAGAGAGAGAGAGAGAGTAGGATATGCATATTATAAGTGTCATCTTATGAGGAATAAGTTACAAGTAAGAAAACTCTCAAAGAGAAGTCAAATAACATCCTCCTCACAAGTGTCAACTTGATGTGATCTCTTCTCTCATAAAATGTGGCATGGAATGACTCTTCACCTTCTAGTATGACTCATTAGCCTCATTTGAAACTACCCATTCTTGGTCTAGAAGGAGTTACAAGTCTATGTCTCACCATGTGTAACTCTTGATCATGATTTTTGGAGTCATCCAATGACATCCTAGGCCACTTTAATGTCTCATTCATCTTGGTGAGGTTGAGGATCAAGTTTCAAATTTATTCGAATTTATAGGAACCTACATTTCATTTATAAACTTGCTTAGTTCAAGTGGAGACCATAAAAACAAGTTTATCTTTCCATCCTTGGCCTAGTTCCTCATTTCAAAACTACTATCACAAATTGAAAAAATATTAAACATCCTATAGGTAATCATTATACCTTTTTTCATTCTCAAACCCATCTCCAAGACTAAGGTATAGGTGCATTAGTTCTGATAAAAACTCTTGATAGCATGTTTACTTGCTCTAGGTGTCTTAAACTCTCTAAACGATGTTGTAATTACTATAAATTATCTTCATGAATCTTTATAAACCTCTTCCCTTGCCTTTTCTAGGTCATATATAGTTTAAATATACTCCATTTATTTAGGTATGTTTTTGTTGTTGGTATTTTGGCATTGATGTTGTCATTGATGTCAAAGTCAAGATGGAGGTCATTAATGATAAAGTCAAAATTAATGTCTTGCATGGTGAAGTAGTATGTGACAAGGAGTCTTATGAAAAGAGAGAATTTGAATTAAACCTATTGTCTCTTTTTTGAGAGATAATTTTAAGGCAACTTGGTAACTCTTATGAGGTTGATGACATGTTTCAAGATCAAGATACAAGGTAAGCATATTGTTAAGTACTAGGTGTCTTGAGAAGCCTAGTCTAGCCTTGTAAGAAAGTGTATGCATAAATCATAGTAAATATTGGTGAATTATGATATTACAAACATGAGAGAGTGTATAAAGTTGTGTAATCATGAGAAAGAGGCAAATCAGCCTTCAGTAGTTCCAAGGTCAATTTTGAGACTTAGTCCTTGCATGAAGAAACCTAGGGAAAAGGCATAGGCCACGAAACACATTGAGGTGAGTAGTATGAGACTTGTAATAATACGTTTGGTAGTGTGTGAGAAATTTATGAGGTTTTATGACATGATAATTAGGTTTTGATAATAATACAAGAGATTTAAATGTGTGTTCAAGGTCCAAGTATAAATGACAGTTCAAAACCTAGTATGTGAAGAGACCTAGTGTAGCCTAATGAGGATTCAAGTTCAGTTTCCAAGGTGAAAGATATCATGAGAGAATTAACAGAGGTGTGATAAGTTTTATCAAGTTTTTTTACCAAATCTAAGGTCAAATTTTGAATGAGAAAGAATGAAAATTGGTGTTGAGGTCTTCTGTGTGCATAAAATGAGGTATTGCAGACTTGAAAAGGATTTTATTATGTTCATTGGCATGTGAAAAATTTGCATGAGGATAAAATAGTTAATGGTATTTTATTAATGTTCCTAACTTTATTTTCTTGTCATTTTTTCTATTTTTATGGCCTAAGATTTATGAATGATTGTTAAGAATGGAAAACAATCTAAGCCCTCTCTAAAACCCTAATAGTGACCCAATAGGAAATATCTTATTGGAAATGGATTATAATGTATTAGATTACATATTTTTATTATTGGATCATGTATAAGACTCTCCCAATTTTCTCCAAGATATTTTTTCTATCATAACAGTGAATGGAAGCTACTGGAAACCCTTTGTTTCTCAGATTTTTAATGTAGCAGACAGGATTGACCAGGTCAAAGCATGAAAATGGTTGGAATATGATGTTTGATACTTTTAGTGTATTAAAATTTAAGTTTATAATCATTTTAAGACATAAAATATGCTAAATTTGTAATGAAAGTTGGCCTATCGCTAAATAGGCCTAATAAGGAAGACAATGAGAAAACCAGGCAAAAGTGAGAATGAGATTAGGGATGGGTTATAGTGGATTAGGGATGGATAAAAATTCATGGGTTAATTATTAAATACCAATATCACTATTACCCCTTTAATATAAGTCTTTTTAATTCTCATAGACAATCAAAAAGTTATTCTCAAAGTGACATGTCTAGCACAATGAGGTCTGTGTAGGGTGAAGACATGAGATTGGTTTGTAAGACTAATATTGATATTAAAAATGAAATATATATATTTAAATATGTTTTAATTATGTTAAAGGATCATTTAAACCCATTTTTATTTCATAAAATGTTCACACAGGTGTTCTAAGTCTTGGTTTTCATGACTGTGTTTTTTGAGCTACAGATAGGTTTTTGTGTGTGAGTGAGAATGATGTTCCTAAGTATTTTTTCATAGATTTGAATAATAAAATTAAAATTAAATTTTTATATAGGTATCATATGTTATTTATAATTTATTTTTATGCATGATAAACTCCAATAAAGGTGTGAAAAATTAAAGGCTCTTGACTAGGTTTTTCAAGCTTATGTGAAGTTCTAAGTGAGTAAATGAAGATGATCAGTTTAATGTTATTTTCCATTTATTTTGAAATATAATACACTTTTTGATTAAAATTATGTCATTTATTTTATATCCATGTTTTTTTTTATGTGTCAAATTTGAGTGTATGCTTTAGTTTTGGAAGACAGACTTTCTAGCAGTAAGAAGGCCTAATTGCAAGTAGATCTAATTATGTGGTTCAAGGAGTGAAATGAGATAAATGGTGTTTGGTACCTAAGTTTAGATTATAAAGGTTATAATTTAATTATTTAATTCATTTTTTAAGGCTCGATATTTTCTAATATGGTCAAAGTAAAACGTGTGCCTTGAGAAGGCCTAATTGCATTAGGTCTCTATTAGGCCTAATGACGATTTTGGTCCTTATGGGTGGTGACTGACCTATGTAGTGGTTTTTTCACTTATGAAACGTATTTTTTGATATATTAAAATTTTTATCCAATTATGGATATATTTTTATCCAACCAAGATGGGTGAGAGTAAGAGTCAAGTATAAAGACAAGGTCTAATAGGCTTAATTTGACTAGTTAAAATTAAGGGAATGAACGAATGATATAGAGGTTTGGAAACTAGGTAAAGGATTTAATACCATAAAATAAGTGTTTTTAATATGTCATGAATATCTTAAAATAATTATACATATGATGAGCAAGTTTATTTGACCTAATTTTGCCAAGAAGTGGGCTAGTTGAGCGAAGAGGTCTAATAGGCTATTTGAGAGAGATAGAAAAGAGAAAAGAGAAAAAGAAGGTGGTCATATTTATTTGAGTGAGAAATATGTGTCCAAATGTTAGCATAGGTTCAAGTTAGCTGATTGTGTGTTGAGTTACCTAGTTTTTGGTTCCTCCTTACACGTTGGTGCTTGTTAAAGGACTATTTGAGTTGGTGCTTGACTAATGAGGGGTTGGTGCTCCTTGTGGGGTTGGTGCCTCACTAAATCCTTATTAATTTATTATATGAATTTAGTCCAATATTTTTTTTAGTTTTTTTAATTCCATAATAGTGTTTCCCACATATCTCCTATGTTCTTATGTTGTTTGTTTTTATATATGCTTGTTTATGTATTAGTTAATGTATATATGTGAATGAATGCTTCATGGATGATAAGAGAAATTAAAGGATTGTTTTAAGGAAAATGATTCACCCCTCCCCCTCTCAATATATATTATTCCAATATTTGATATCATATCAAGTCCATTGAAGGAGTCCTAGTATCCTATTGGATATCTTAAGTAAGTGAAGATGGTTAGTCAAGCACACAGTGGTTTATCTACGAGAAAGGCTCCATTATGAATGGATCCATTTATGATTTTTAAATTGTCAAGATGAAGACATATTTGATGTCTCAAGTTCATGATGTTTGGAAATAAATTTTGGATGGATATACTACACCTCCTATTCCTCTTATAGATGCAACAGATAAGAAGGCTAGAGATAACAATTGAAAAGCAATGAATGGTATTATGTGTGGCCTATCAAAGGCAGAAATTGTGAAGGTGATGCATTATATGTATACTAAATAAATTTGGGACAAGTTGAATACTATTCATGAGGTAAAATCTAAGGTCAAGTAGGATAATTTGAAAACCCATAGAAGATAGTTTGAAAGCCTAAGGATGAATGAAGATGAGACCATTGCAGCCTACTTGTTGAGGGTTGATGAAGTAGTCAACATCATAAGAGGCCTAGATGAAGAATTGAAAGAGTATATTATTTAAAAGGTTTTAATATCTCTAACTCCCAAGTTTTATTCTAAAGTGCTTGTTGTTTAAGAGATGCAAGATTTAGACAAGCTAGAGATGAATGGAATTTATGGCACCCTAACAACCTATGAGATGAGGATAAGTGAAGGAAGACCTGCAAAGAAGGAAGCTACATTCAAGGTAGAGAATAAGTCAAAGGATAATAATACATGAGATAAAAAGGTCAAAGATAATGATGATTCTGATATTGATGGTGATGAATTGATAACTATGTAAGAAAATTGAAAATAGGTTCAGGTAAATAAAAGGGTAAGATACCCTTCAAGTGCTTTAATTATGGAGAGATTGGACACTTTGCTAAAAAGTGGCCTCATAAGCATAATGAATAGTATGATTAAGAACATGATGAAGATAATGATGATGACAAGAAGTCCTATAGGTCTAATGAGAGAAAGAAAAAATTTATAAAGTATAATGACAAGAAGAAATTCTTCAAAAACAAAAGATACTTTATACCAAGGAAGATTGTAGCTCATCTGATTAGAGTGAGAAGTGATTCTAAGAGTTATTATGAAGGTGATGATCCTAATGTCAATTAAGTACTATTCATGGCTGAAGAATCAAGTTGTTTAAATCAAGAAGAGTCCATATAGATTGGAGGTGTTGTTGGTGATTTAGATGAATAAGAAGATGAGTTGGACTTTGAGGTTGAGTTTATGAATACTCTAAAATAAATAAATATGGTGAAGAAGAAGAATAGGTTGATGATGTCTCTTGTTAATACTATGAGGAGCAAATCAGATTTTTTTAATTTAGACTAAGAAACAACTCCAAGGAACAAGAGGAAATAGTCAAACAAGTGGAGACTCAAATTGAGATTATGACTGCAAGCCTAAAGGATAAAGAAGAAGAATGTGAAAGGTATGTAATTGAAGTGGATTCCTTGAGAGATGAGTTGAATTGGGCATCAAATAAGGTAAAGTCCTTTGTGAAGTTTGAAATGAGTAATAATGATCTAGACAACATTTTGAGTATTCAAAAGAATTATAATGACAAAATAGGTCTCGTTTCAATGGAGAACAAAAAAAGAGTGATAATGTGATCAAGGAGAATCAAACCATAAAGGTCAATGGTTAATCAATAAATGATGGTGCTAGTAGAATGAAGACTAATCCTATCAGGTAGCCTAATACTATAAGGTATGTTAATCCCTTCAATGGTTATTATTATTCATGTAACTAATCTGGTCATAGATTAAGGCACTATAAAAGGCCTTCCAAGAATTAATATGCATGGAAATATGAGGAGATTAATCAGTTAAGAGGTATGGGTAATGGTGTGTTTCCATAAATAGGAATAGTGTGTTTCAATTATCAAAAGGTTGGTCATATTGCAAAGTTATTTAAGCATGGATTCTCAAGTCAAAACAAGAAAGTTAAGGTTCTTAGAGTGCAAGAAATAAGACAAGATAGTGAATGGAAACCAGAGATAGCTAAGGTGAATGATGACTAGTCTACATGTCCAAGTGGACTATTTGACATGGTGGAGCATAGTCCAAATGCAAAGGAGTGCCAAAAATTCTCCTTATCAACTCAGATTGTGGATAAAGGAGTCAAGACAAATAGACCAAGTCAGAATGTTACTCAAATAGATATTGAAGATGTCAAGACAAAAGGGCTATTCAAACCTAAAGAGGATCATGAAGAAATTTCAATCTAATGAGGATATAGAGATATAGGAATATCCTGAGTTTATGTTGTTTTAGTACCCAAGAGAGAATAGGTGACTCTAATGATTTAGACGACATTTTAAGTGTGCTATCAATAATAGGAGAATCATAAATTAAAGCTTAATGGTAAACTAAGAAATAAGTGTGCTATTAGAATGAAGACTAATCCTATCAGGCAACCTAGTATTGTAAGCTATGTTAATCCCTTCAATGGTTATTGTTATTCATGTAACCAATTTGGTCATAGAGCAAGGCATTGTAGAAGGCCTTCCAAGAATTAATATGCATGGAACTATAAGGAGAGTCATTAGTCAAGAGGTATGGTTAATGGTATGTTTCCATTAATAGGAATAATGTGTTTCAATTTTTAAAAGGTTGGTCATATTGGAAAGTTATGTAATCATGGATTCTCAAGTCAAAACAAGAAAGTTGAGGCTCCTAGAGTACAAGAAAGAAGACAAGAAAGTGAGTGGAAACCAAAGATAACTAAGGTGAATGATTGCATTCTAAAATTCCAAGTGGACTATTTACAATGGTGGATAATAGTTCAAATGCAAAGGAGTGCCAAGAATTCTCTATATCAACTCAAAATGTGGATGAAGGAGTCAAGACAAATAGATCAAGTTAGAATGTTACTCAAATAGAGATTGAAGATGTCAAGCCAAAAGGGATATTCAAACTTAAGAGGATCATGAAGAAAGTTCAATCTAGTAAGGACATGGAGATCTAAGAATAACCTAAGTTTATGTTATTTTAGTACCCAAGAGAGAAGAGGTGACTCCATTAGGCTTCATGAAGGCACTCAACTAATTAGCAGAAGCATGAAGGATGTTTGGTCTTAAGGGGAGTTTTATGTTCTTTATTAATGTTTAGATCCAAGGTTTGATCAATATTGTAATTGGAGGTGTGATTAAAAGATATGGGTTATAAATAACTTGTATGATTACTTGATCAAACCAAGTCACATTCATGATAGTGCTTGAATATCTCATGAAGATAAGGGGATCTTGGTTGGGTAATTATATGAGTTGAGCTCCTATTTGGTTGATCAGAGGAAGATTGATCATGTTTAGGGAAGAAATCATGTTTTAGGTCCAAGTATTAGATGGTAGTTATCAAGATATGACCCTTTGTCATTAATGTCAAAAGAGGAGAAAGTTTCAGTTTGGGAGAAAGGTCATTTTGAAGAAGATCTAGTTTGGGTAGATGTGAATGATCAACTTTGTTTAAGAATTTTCCATCAATGAAAAATGGGGAGATTTTTGAGCTATGTTTCTGTTTTTGGTATTATGTAATTGATGTTGTCATTTAAGTCAAAGTCAAGATGGAGGTCATTAATGACAAAGTCAAAATAGATGTCATGCATTGTGAAGTGGTATGTGACAAGCAATCTTATGACAAGAGAGAATTTGAAATAAACCTATTGTCTCTTTATTGAGAGAGAATTTAAATTTAAATTGGTAAAATTTTTGAGGTTGATGACATGTTTCAAGATCAAGATACAAGGTAAGCATACGGTTGATTACTAGGTGTCTTGAGAAGTCTAATCTAGCCCTGTAAAAAGGCGTATGCATAAAGCATAGTAAATCTTGGTTAATTATGATAGTATAGGCATGAGAGAGTTTATAAAGTTGTGTAAGAATGATAAAGAGTAAAATAAACCTTTAGTAGAGTTCTAATGTCAGTTTTGAGGCTTAGTCCTTGCATGAAGAAACCTAGTGAAAAGCCATAGGCTTGGTAGCATGTTAAGATGAGCAGTATGAGACTTGTAATAATATGTGTGGTAGTGTGTGAGAAAGGTGTGATATTTTATGACATGATAATTAGGTTTTTAAAATATTAAAACAAATTTCAAGGTGTGTTCAAGTTCCAATTATGATTGACAATTTAAGACCTAGTATGCAAAGAGACCATGAGAGCATTAAAATATATATGAGAGGTTGTATAAAGTTTGTTTAGAAAATATGAGGTTAAAATATGAAGGATAAATAATTAAAATTGGTGTTGAGGTTTTTTGTGTGTATAGAATGAGGTATTGTAGACCCAAGAAGGATTTTCTTGTGCTTGTTGGCATATGAAACCTTTGCATGAGGATCCAAGTAGTTCATGGTAGTTTGGTAAGTTTATTTTATTTATTTTTATATAATTTATTTTTGTGTTTATGGAATTTGGAACATTTTATCATATGCTTTAGTTTTGCAAGACAAACTTTCTGGCAATAAGAAGGCCTAATTATGAGTAGACTTAATCATGTGGTTCAAGGAGTGAAATGAGATAAATGGTGTTGGGGACCTAAATTGAGATTATCATGGGTATAATTTAATATTGTATAAATTTTTTCATTCATTTTTTAATTTTAAATATGTTTCAAGATGGTCAAAGTGAAATGTGTGCCTTGAGAAGGCCTAATTGCAGTAGGTCTCTATTAGGCCTAATGGTTGTTTTGGTCCTTATGCGAGGTGACTAACATATGTAGTGGGTGTTTCACTTGTTATATTTTTTTTTGGATATATTCCAAGGGTGATCCAAGTATGGATAGGTTTTTGGTCGACTAAGATGGGTGAGATCAAGAGTCAAGTATAAACACAAGGTATAATAGGCCTAATTTGACTAGTTAGAATTGAGGGAATAAACGAATGATATAGAGGTTTGGAAACCAGGTAGATGGATTTAATACCATAATATAAGTGTGGTTAATATTTCATGAATATATAACAATAATTCTATATATGATGAGCAAGGTCATTTGACCTAATTCTATCAAGAAGTGGTTAGTTGAGCGAAGAGGCCTAATAGGCTATTTGAGAGAGATAGAAGAGTGAGAAGAGAAAAATAAGATGTCATCCTCAGTTGAATGAGGAAAATATGTCCAAAGGTGATCATATTTTCAAAGTATCTAATTTTATGTTGAGTTACCTAGGGGTTTGGTGCCTCCTTGCAAGTTGGTGCTTGCTAAAGGACTAGTTGAGTTGGTGCTTGACTAATGAGAGGTTGGTGATCCTTGTGGGGTTGGTGCCTCACTAAATATTGATTAATTTATTATATGAATTTATTTCAAGATTTCTTCTAGTTTTTTTTATTCCTAAAGAGGGTTTCCCACATATCTCCTATGTTCTTATGTTGTTATAAGCTTGTGTATGCATTGATTAATATATGTATGTGAATGAATGCTTTAAGGATGATAAGAAAAATTGAAGGATTTTTTTAAGGAAAATTATTCACCCCCATCCCCTCTCAGTATATTTACTTCAAATTCCATTAGGTATTAGTCAAATTTCATGAAAAGTCTTTAAGAACTACCTTTTTAGGCCTACAACAGTCATTTTTGGGCCAAAATCCATACAACCATACTTCACACATGGAAAAATAATGAATACATCATGTACCTAAGGGTTTTTATATTATTTTAAAATATTTTTTATTCCATATCTATCCATTTGAGGCACTTTTAAGGCTAATATTCTCCATTGGCTCTTTTGTAGGGTTTAAGATGGGTTTAAATAGGCCTATCATCTTAACAATGATTCGTAAAGGTGAGGGCCATAATCTCTAAAACAATGTCATAAGTTTTTATTAAATATGGGTACCCTATTATGTATAATATATTCAGGTCCCATGCAAATCCACCTGCAAGAACCAAACAAAAAACTGAGGTCCCTCAGGTGGTAAACCTAAGTGTGAAGGTCGAGAGAGATTTAGGCTAAAAAGCGCTATTTTCTTGATTGGTTTAGGTTTAAAATGACCTATTTATGTATGGAACACCTCATATTAGGTATAAATGTGTAATTCAATCCATATCATCCATCCCCTTTGGTCAAGAATCATGTAGAAGTCCAGGTTAGGGTTTATAGGCATATTTGTGTCTTTGACCCTAATAGCCTGCATCTTGCATTTTCTCTTCAATCCAATGGGTTTCACCTTCATGGAATATTACACCAAGTTATTACTCACATTATTAAATTATTAATTATATAATTTCATCCTCAACAATCAAACCTTCCTCATCATTTTGCATACATGCTTGTGTATGTTCCTTTAGGCCTTCTAGGCCTAACTAGACTTCTTAGACAAAACATTGCTTTCAGTCATCTTTGAAACTCATTGTAGATATTTTTAGAACTTATAATTAAATTAAATATGTTATTTGACCCTCTTATATACTTCATGGTTTGAAACATTCATCAATACTCTTTTCATCAGTTCACTTAAAGTCTACCTGTTTGTGTTTATAGGTTGTTGACTACAAACCTAAAGGTAGATCCATCCTTTAGATTTTTTGGCACTTTTATGGTCCTTGGAAGGTATTGGAGATTTTTTTTCATGTTTCTTATAACTAATATATATAATTCATAACCCCTCTTCTTGAAATCACCATATGACATTTCCTCTTAACTGCCTATAACCAGCTTGTAGGTGGTTATTAGGCTTCTTTGGTTATAGGTCACTAAAATGAGCTTTCTTGGACTAGTTTAGTCTCTTGATGATGCCAATAAGGGTGATTAATTTGGTATTATTCTCACTTCCATTTTAAAATCCCCAAGACATCCATCCAACACCACAAAGTTAATATTTTTTCCATTTAAGCCTATGGCAAACCTGTAGGTATGTGTTTAGGCTTTTCTTGACCATTCCAGTATTTCATATGACTTCCTTGACACTCCAACTTCTTCAGAACTTATTATTATGTTTTAAATAACCCATGAGACTCATCAAAATACTATCACTTTCAAATTTGATATTATATCACCCTACCTTATAAGCAAACCTGTAGGAGATTATATCTTTTCATTGAGAGAATGCCATAGCTTAAGAAGACTAGTTTTTGTTATGAATGCAAGTTGAGGAAGGATGTAAAAGGAAATAAAAATATTTTGGAATACCATAATATATATCTCCATGAATTTAAAAACCTTTTTTTATCTCTCCATGACCTTGATAAGGTCTAACTTGGACTGTAACCAACAATAACTCTTTTGAATGCATGATCTTCTCTCTCACTTCACTATTCTATTTCATTTGATTCTTGTAAATAGTCCTAAGAGGATGATAGGAGGATTTATAGTTTAAAATAATTTGTTTATATGTCACTTAAAGTGAACAAACATTTATACGGATAAAAATCCTGCATGTAAGTTCTCTTTTAAAAATTTAATTCACTCAAATAGAGGTTTCGTTATTCTTGATGCTAGCATGTGTGAATAAGTATTGGAAAATGGTGTGATATATATGATGGATCCTTTCATTATATCACAAAATCATTAATTTTCAATAACAATCTCAATGATGCCTTGGAAATGTCTAAAATGGAGCTTGTGGGATTTGAAGTTTCTTTTTTGCACATTAACTTCTTAATGATTGTTCATAAAGTTAAGAGGCTTAAATAGAAAAATAATGGCACAAAGTGGAAGATAATTAGGTTCCCCTCCTATGGATAATATCTTGGCCTCTAACTTTCTCTTTCCTCAAAGTACCAAGTGAAAACATATTGCCTATCTTGAGCTACCAAGAAGATCGATGGAGAAATGGAATGGGTTTATTCATTGTTTAGCTCTACACCTATACATTTTACATTAATTTGGGCCTAATAATAAGATGGGGACCTCTGGAAGAGATTATACCTTGACCACCAACAAAAACCCTTTGCAAAATACCACTAAAAGAATGTTATTCTCAAGATTCTAACTATTCTACCATTTAGAACTGTTGGAGATGGTGAACTAGGTTACTTTTCATCTTTGCTTAACCTGTACAGACGTGTACGAGAGTGATAAAACATTTCATAACCTTATTTTCCTGTATATCTCTCAAAAAATCTTCATTTGTACATTGGAAATTGATATATGGGCAATTACAAAGGGAAATTCAACGTTAGAAATTAGTTACATAAGACATTTGGAGGATGTGTATGATCAAGTATAACATGATATCATAACATAGATATTAGATGACTTAAAACGTCCCTTATCTAAGGACAAAACCTTTATATCTTGTTTTTACTAGTATCATTTCAACATTTGAATACATAATAATACTAAAATAAAATACCTTAATCTTGTCAAAAATACCTTAAACTCTCCAGATTTCTTGAAATACAATGTGATCCACTTACTAGTCTTACTTCTTTGACCCATTTGATCATCTTTAGACCATGGTTGTCCTAAAATAGTCACCACCTTGTCTTCTTGATCATTTTTCCATGTTGACTTGATTTTCCACTTACCTTAAATAATTTTAAACACATTATGAATACCATAAAGAATGACCATTACATGACAAGACTAAGTGACTTAACTCAGATACCAACTAAACCATCCTAAATGACCTTGTAAGCTACCAAGAAAGACACATTACCTATCATCCTAGATCATTAATGACTAACATAAAACCTTCATAATAGATATCAACAAAGGTAAGATCAAGTACATCAATGTTTAGAATTATCCTCATTTATAGTAGCCAAATTTTGGCTAACATCTTTGATGACCTCCTATGATGTCATGCATACTATGCACCTTAAACCAGTTACCTAGTCCATCCATTAGTTTACAGACTCATCTCAAAATAACACAAAACATGACTTGACCTTGACACTTGACTGAAAATTTCTTGAAATAATTGAAATAGCTAATTACCTTCACCAACACAACAAGGAAAGATGAAAACACATAAAAACAAGACACACATAACAAAATAACAAGACAAAACACTATGTAACAAATAACTTAGATGAAATATAATACAAGAAACTACGATGTACTACTAACCTTTAATAACAAATCCTCTTAGATAAAAAGGAAAACTCTTTGAGTCGCCTTCATATGATAAATAATAATGGTATAAAAGCTAATGATCAAGCTTTATTCTTAATTGACCAACTCCTTTCTTGACCACCACCTTCTTTGGCTTAACCTTAGATAGATCTATAGCAGTAAACATATCTCCAAAAAAACAAATTCATCTTGATCCTCAACTCTTACATCATACTGATGTCCATCCTTAACAATGTGAGAAACCTCCAAATTGACCATGGTTTGATCCTTAAAGGCAACAACATTCTCATCTTTATCTTCTATCAATTTATCAAATTCCATCTCTTGATCACCTTGAATAGAATCATATTCATTATATTTTTCTAAATCATGAGCTTGAACCTCTTAGTGCTGAATAATAGGACTTGCTAGCTTTTTAGGAGCTTTTTACTTCTCATCAACAACTTCATCTTGTTTTTCTAGAGGTGTTGGCGTACCAAACTATTTGAATTCCTTGAACATGTCCAAGTAGGATTACCACATTTCTTCTAGACCTCCTTAAGATTGTTCATGAGACTCAACAAGATCATCAACCATGGTGTTCTCTTCAAAAGCCTTCTCATGCATGTCTTCACCATGTTAATTGTCTAAGACAACAATATTATCACTCTCCTCATGGGTTGTAGGTTCATTATCCAAACTAGAGAAAAATGTTCCTAGATCTTCCCAATAGGTAGCAATTTTTTGGTCACTTGAAAGCATGTCATGTTCAATTTCAATCGTTTCATTATCTTGAGGGACAACAAGCTAGTTAAATGCTTCAAATTCTTGAATAGACTCATGACATGGTTATAAGTTATCTATATGCAATCAAAAATGCATCATGTCTATAAATCAATCCTAACTCAGAGAAGATAGAGCATACCTACACTTTCTATTGGGGATACACTTTTTAAATAGGATCATGAACAATATGGGGATCTGCTCACCTGATTAGGAGACCACTTGTCACAACATATCATGATAGGAAGGGTTATAAATCCTATCATCTAACACAATCACACAACAACCCTAATGGAGTCCTAAGGTTTAAAATGTTCACTCCATTATAATAAAAATAAAGTAAATCAAATCTAGTGCACACCAAAGCTTGTGGCACAAAATGGATGTTAAAAACAAATAAAACAACTAAAATAAACATGTATTAGAATACATATACTCATGTCAATATATATGTAATCCTAATACATGGAGAGAATAATATAAATGAATTATCTATCTACTCTTACAAAGGAGAAATAAATTTTGGAATACTTACCTTTGAAGACAAACCTGTCAAGCCTCAATCTCTCCCTTGGCCAAGGTGATTTACAAGATATTGTTGTGGTATGTAAGGATAACCAAGATAAATCATCTCTAGGATATACAACCTATCTAAGCATCCAAAATAATTCTTCATAATACAATATTTGTATCTCTAAAGAAAGTATGGAACCCTAATATTTATTCCTTAAGAAGAATGGTCAATAAGTAGATGTTCATTAGCACTTCTTCTCTAATAATTATTCTCTTATGAAATGGTGGGAAATGAAATTGTATATATAGGTGGATATTTCCCTAAATCCTCTTAGGAATGTCAGTTGTACAGGGTTGACCTAGTCGACCTAGTGTGTTTTTGCGGATAAATCACTAGGTTTGTTCTAGGTTGGTCGAAAGGCTAACAAACCAAGAAAGTGAAAAATACCCTTGAATTGTACTGGATCGGCCTAGTACATGCAATATTCCAAAAGGATCTTAAGGCAAGAAAAGGAGGAATGGAAGGATGAAAAGATTAGAATAGGTAGAACTGATAAGAATAAGTTTAGGGTAAATGGTTTTAGGAGACAAGTGTGTAGATGTCAAGTGGCAAAAGGAACAACAATCTTATGAAGTACTGATGGTCTACCCACCCCTTTCTTAGTGCACCCCTTAAGGTATGAACTCAAAAAGGTTAAGACTTGATAGGTTCTTGCAAGATAAAAAGTATCAATAATCAATAAAAATTTGAAAATATTATGTGTATACATATGCCCTACTCGAAGCTCATCACGTGTCACGTAAGTGCAATACAAGATGGTGATTCGAGAAAGAACATGATAACACACAACACTAATGATAAGTAAAGTAAAGTAATCATAAAATAAGATAAATGAAAGGAATGAATTGAAAAACACATACCATTAACTTACCTTAGTGTTGTAGATAAAGAAGTAGACTGCAAGAAAAAAAGTAAAGGCATCCAATGTCAAGAACACTAGGCAAATCTGTAGAAGTTAGCACAAAAAATAGCCAAAAATCAAAAAAATTAGAAAATAATCATATGATAGTGGAAAACATAATATCTACATCATTATGAATCTAATGCATTTTATGGTTTGCAAAATGGATGAGTAAAAATAAAGATATAATCAAAACAAGGAATCTATAGGATAATAATTGAAGAATTTGAATTTGGAAATGTGTTTTTAAATAGGGAAAAAGAGAATTCATTTGTTATTTTTACTTGTGAGAGAGGAGAAAAAGAGATCTAGAGATAAAAATGAGCTAGGATGGCGAGGAGATGACATGCTAGGCGAGGAGGATTTATCAAGGTGTCAGTGGGTGTACTATAGTATGAAACTAAGAATCTCAAACCAATTTTTGAAATTTATATTGAATTAAGTGTAATTTTAGTCATTTTGATTTTTAAATATTTTTAGATGACAAAATGAGACAAAATTAGATTCTAGGAGTATAAAATAGGAAGATAGGAAATGGGTTTGAAGGATTTAGGCAAAAAGCAAGAAAATTGCATTATTTTAGGAAAATGCAAGGGGTTGGCAGGAAAAAAGCACTAGGTCAACCTAGTTGACCTAGTATGCTAGAAAATAGGCAAAATCCACAGTACTAACCCAATAGGTATGGGTTGACCCTATACATTCTATAGGCCGAAGACCTAGTTTGGATTTACCATGTGGTCTGAAAGGTTCGAACTAGAAACTTAGCACTAGGGAGGGGAAGATAAGGGGGTTGACTTAGATTTTTGAGTCAACCAAGTGAAAAGATAGGAAATTTTTGGTCAAACTAGTTTGACCAAAGAGATAGAATGATATGAAAAAGCATTTAAGAGGTTAAAATGGCCCAAAATGACTAAGTAAGGTCAAAAAAGATTGAGAAGGATAAAATTAAGTTAAAATAAATAAAATAAAGCAATTTAGGCTTGTTTTTAATGTAAAAATGTAAAAAGAATTTATTTTGACTATTCATAACATGGAAGATTTGATACATCCTTTTTTATTTCTTGGGTGTAGGGACGACAGAGATTTTAGAGACTTGTAGATGCAGCATGGTTACCAAGTTTTTTAGATAGGTTATTAGATGGAGATAGGGATAGACTAGGATCCATAAGTCTAGGTAGGATAGCATAGATGTGCTAGATCCCCCTCAGTGCTAACTTATTAGTCATTTTCTTCAATTGTTGGGAATGATTAACTAATACCTTCAGATGGGAGGTGGATGGGGATACAATAGAGGTGGTTATCATGCTAGAGGATGTCCATGCCATCCTAAGGATACCTATAGTAGGAGTGCAGCTGATCATAGGGATACTAGATGGTCTAGAGGAGAGGAGAACCTTAGCCATGTGGGATACAAGCTCAAATATGATATTACCAAGAAGGAGAGTGAGTATGTTTGATGTTTATACATCATAGATTTCAGACATCCAAAAGGCTATGATAGGCCTTCTATCATAGCAGGTGTTATGTCACAAGTTAGATGGTAAGGTACCACTATTCGTGGTAGCCTTGAGCAAAATGATCTTGGAGGAGTGAGTTATATATGACTTAGGCTCTATCGTTTGGGTCTAGCTTGTACATGATATGTATGAGATGCTAGTTAGAGGGTAGAGTACCATGAGATTGATCATATTGTTGATAGCTTGGATTTATGAGAGGTTTCTAATGTACCAATCATCTGGTTTTCCCCATATGGCTGATGATAGGTCACCTCAAGTGTATATATGGAGGGAGGACTAAGTAGTACATGTAAACATAAAAAATCTACACACCTAAGATTCCAAATGTCAAAGTATCCCTAAAAGTACCCTTGGACCCTCTTAGGACCAATCTACACCTATCAGGCCTAAACCAACCAATCTGAACTTAGTTTCACCTAAATAAATAACCCTAGCCTTTAGGACTCTATCCTTGTGGACCCTGACTATCGATGGTCAGCTTGGGGACCCTTGACCATTGACGATCAAGATCTACCTTCTCACCAAGAGCATGCAAGCTCTACTAACCATGTTCTAAATATAACTTATCTAATTTGTGTTATGAGCCTTTGCATGCACAAATTATATTTAGATGACCCAATTACACCTTCACTTCTACCTCTTTCTTATGCCTATAAGAGAGAGGCTTGAGAGGTCAAATCTATCTGCAATAATTATCAGGAGCTCAAGCACTCAAGAGTTTTCTTTTGCAGGTCAATCAACATCATCAGCATTATCAAGCATTATCAACCATATTATTGAGATCCAACTCACCATCACCTCTCAACCAATATTTTAGGTACCTTTATTCTATTGGAATCAAACCAGATTCCACCAATGGGCTAACTATGCCCCTCACTCACCAATTGACTTTTGGTAAGACAAGTGCTTGTTTTTCAATATTCACATGCTTCTATTCCATTTCACAATCAGTCTAGCCCTTGCCTAATTCTTGAAATCCATTTGTGGAAATCCATCATCTTTTGTGGATCAAACCTAGAAATACACATTTAACTACTGACAATCATATCCCAACCATCGATGGTCAGGCATAAGCGTTGATGGTTACCCCAATCGTTGATGGTCACCTGTGGTAGAAAAACTAGCAAGCTAATTTCACCCACCCACACCCAATCAAATCCACTTTTTTGTGTTTTTTACCACTCATAGACCCCTTTTAGATTTTCTAAATCACACCCCAACCCATTATCATAGTATTAAATAGTCTATCACTAATTAGATCATTTCTCATCTATTTTTCTAGCAAGCTTTCTTGTATTCATTTTATTACCTTTTGATTATTGATGCAATTACATTATTTCCAACTTTACCAACTTGGACATTTAAAATGTGTGGATTGGCAGCCCCTAAGGAAGCTCTCACTTTTTGGATCTAGCTATCACTAGGCAATCCACCCAACTATCTATCTAACAAACAAGTTTTCTTTAGTACTTTCTTATTTGCAAGTCTTCTTCCCAAGACAAAGAGGAGCTCTTCGCAATGTTATGATTCAGCATGCATACAAAAAAATAGGTTTTTCAACCATACTCGTATCAAGTTTCTTTTCCCTCTTTCTTTCTAACTTAAGTGAAAATTTACATGAAACATTCGGGCATGCCCAATAGGTCCTAAAGTCTTTACTTGCATTTTCTTTGCATTTGTATGCTCTCCTCTCTATATGTGCTCATAATTGAAACTAAAATTTCTTTTGGGCTTAAAATCAACTACATCCATTGCTTGCTTTTAACATTAGTTCACTTTGAATTAAAGCACACTAATCTTATTATAACATCACCTTTGTTGTACACACTAGTTAGACCACTTTCATCTATCAAACATCAAAACAATTTGAGATAAGGCCCGACTAGGATTTCATCACCTAACGATCATCTTACCCATTCCTGACAATCCTACTTAGAGATCATTACCAAGAAGAGAACCAACTTAGCTCTTTGGTTGAGTATAAACTCTAAACATCAATATATATTGGCTAAGCACCTGACACCCTTATCGTTATGAGACTGTGAAGTGAGGGGGTTGACCCCAATACCAAGCCACATATTAATTCCAATACAAATTATTTTGAGAACCTAAACAACCTGAAACCAACCATAGAATTATTCTATAGTACTTGATCTACAAGCCAACTTCTATCACACATTCTCATAAACTAAAGCATAATCTAGAAGCGAGATTAAAACTAACCTCTAGGCTTAATGTAATTCATAGTGTGTGTCTTAATTTCCTTGATAATTTTCATGTCTTCCTTTTGTTTGAGTAGTGAGTTTTTTCTTATTTTCTCTCCCCTTTTTCCTCTATAGTTATCACCCATTAGCAATGAAAAGACCTAGTATAACAAAACCCGTCACTTAAATCAACCTCTTTTACCTCTTCATCTATGGAATACATCTCTGAGGTAGAAGATTCATCTCATCCATTAAGAAGCCCTACTTTCCCTTGGGAATTTCCCTAAGGAGACATGGATTTTACCACTTTTTTAGACAATAATCTAGTTACCCTTTAGCACTATCTTAACACCTCTTCTCACCGTATCCCAATTTCAACTCCACCTCAAGATCCTCCTTATGGAATGTTATCCCACCTTATGAAGGGTATCCCTATTTCCATGATCACCACCCAACCTTTGACCACCCAAGCATCTTCATCTACTAACCCCTTTGATGTTATAGTTGAAAAATAACCTATCCAACCAACTCTTGCCCTTACACCTTTCACCCCTAATAATGACTCCTCTACCTTGGGGACAACCCAACCATTGACCCATCATGTTCCACTTGTAGCTAGAGTACCCACCATCGACACTATAAACTTACCCTCTATCAAACCTAACCCATCGATCAATACCCCTTTATTAAGCATAGGAGTATATATCCCTTTTACTTCACCACCCATTAGCACAAAGGTCACTACCTCACGTCTTATCACCAACCCAACTACCACCCATGCCCAATCCATAGGGACTCCTCAGTAGTTACCTAATGCACCCAATCTAGGATACATCCCTAACCATAAGGGTATGTACCTACTACCCAACCACCATCATCCACCTACCCTACCCAAACTCTAGAATCCACATTCTAATATGGGGTAGCCTCTCAACTACCAAATAATTACCAATATGTTTCCCAACCTCAACCACAATATCATCCTTACAATCCTTTTGGTGCACCACCTCAAACTGACCTGATTGAAATGCTCATGGACAATATGACCAACCTTGAGTCATCCATTTCAGGGGATCATAACATCCTATCCTATGATCAAATTTTAAACAAACATATTCATACTTATATCCCCATTAGACCTTACCCTCCTTAATGAGAGCTTCTAAAATTTACCAAATTTCAAATCAAGAAGGACCCCTAGCAACACCTTAGGGATTTTAGGCATGCATGTTACATTATTGCTTATGATGATGCCCTTCTCCTTTGAACCTTACCCATGTCTTTATCTATCCTAGCACTCGACTGGTATAGTGCCCTCACCAAGCATTCCATCTTTTCTTTCACCCAACTAGCATAAGTCTTCTTAGATCACTTTTCCATTAACATTTCCAAAAAGGTCTCTATCACAAACCTCTATTATATTAGGCAATTCAAAGATGAGTCCATTGTTAATTTTATCGCCCATTGGAGAAGCTTGATTAATCATCTTTCATTTTCCTTGCCTAACCCTAAACTTATAGAACTTTTTGCTCGAGCCTACGCCAAACATATATCTTCTACACTACATGTCTAAAGCTTCATAACTTTTGATGAGGATTTTACTATGGCACGTAATCTAAAAAATTGGGCCATAGATTAGGGTAATTAAAGTTATGAAATAATAACTCTACCTTTAATACCAATGAAACCTCTTCCTCCAAACCAGGCAACCAAGATAATATCAGAAGCAAGACTAAGGGAACCACAAATATCATCATCCTTAAAACTACCCCTCCACCCAATGTCAATCAACAAATATCTTCCATTACCTCCAACCAAAATACAAGGAACCCAAATCAAAACAACCAAAAATAATTCACTCCACTTGGAAAATCTTATACCTCAGTTCTAAAGAAGCTACTAAAATCTAACCTTATACACCTTCCACCCATCAAACCTCCCTAGTAGTTTGATTTTTCTCATCCAGCACCTGCTTGGTATAATGAGAATGACCTTTGTGCTTTTTATCAAGTAATTGTAAATGAAATCAACTAATCTAATACTTTCCAGAATGTTGTTTAGAGTCTTATCAACAAAAGGGAACTCATGTTGGATAATCCCAATGCCCCTCAAAATTAAGCTCTTAACATATTCAAGAAACCTTTTCCCAACCATGCCCTTGTCAAAGCTAAGGATAAACAAGATGAATATTCTCATGATGCCCACATGATCACTATGGTCCTCAATGTGTCTATCATCCAACCTACCTACTTTTCCCCCACTTCATCTACCAAGGTGGTGAAGTCACTTTCCCTTACTTTGGAGGCCCAAACTAAGGAGGTTCCTTTCTCCTTAGCTTCAATCATAGAGGCTTTGGAATCATAAAACACCCCTTTGGATAGCCAACCTAAACAAACAACCATTCCTAGCCCACCATCTCCCCTAACTGTAGACCAAGCCACAACTATGGGCATCATGCCCAAGGGAGCAAATTTTTCAAAAACACCCTCCATAAAACAACCATCCAACCCAAACTTACCTCCCTTGCTTGAGTAAATGAATGAAGCTATCAACCCTCCTCAACCTATAGGTGTGTCCTCAGCACCTGCTACCATAGAGGCAAGACCAGTATACAAACCTTTTTCTAAACTTGTTTAAAAGTTAGGTATAACTACAAAATTGGATATGGGTTGAACCAATTTTTGGAAATAGTTAGGGCTTCTCCCCATTAATAAACCTAAACCTTCTAACATGCCCCTAACCAACCAATCCATCATATCTCCAACACCTCTTAAACCAATATGAACTTTTACCAACCCCCCACCTCTTTAGTCAACCAAAATAGCTACCACATCACCAACCAAACCTTTCAAAACTCTTGGTGCCTTCCATACTCAGAGTTTGGTTCACCTATCTTTGAAAGTAGACTTAACTTCACCCAAGCATATACCCAAGTCTCGACCCATACCAACCAAGAGGATGAAAACATTAAAGGGATGTATGAATAAGACTCTACCTCTCTCTACCTTGCCCTTTATCTTGGGGCCTTACCCTTTCACTTTACCTAAAAATTAACCCCCCTTTAACATATGTCTCCCACTATCATTGATACACCAGCACATTTATTATTTTATTCATTGGTCCTTCCTAGATTAAAAATAGCCAGACCACCAAACTCGGCCACCCCAACTACCAATATAGCCAGACCAAAACCATCAACTAGAAACACCACCCTACCTAAACCACTCTCACCAAACCTATTGCCACCAACATGCCCATTACCAACCTAAACCATGAGTCATAAAACATTCTTATCTCTAGAAGAATCCTATATAACCATTCTTCAAATATTATTGAAAACCTCTGACCTCGCATTACCTCCTATTAGACCTTTTAATCCTCTCAGTTCGAAGCTAACTTGGTACAATGACCATCAAATCTACTTCTATCATAGGACACCTAGGCATGACATAGAGAATTACATATCTCTCCAAGCCATTATCCACAAACTCTATGATGAGGATGATATTTTGGTAAATGACCTTCCATCTATTCCTCCACCACTACACCCAACAGCCAGTCACTAACACATTCCTAATCCCCCACTCTCACCTTAGAGTGATAGAGAATCTACCCAACCCCCCATCACACCTTGCCTCTCTATCCATACCATTAATGTGGTCACACAATCACAAAAAAAGGATAAGGGGAAGGCCAAAGTGTCCATTTCATAGACATACCCACCAAATCACCCTATACCAAACCAGATCCAAACCTCCATGTCTGTAGCTAAGCCCAAAGTCACCATCTTAGGCACTTTGGAGGCTAACCCCTCTGAATCCATCAAGAGGGTCATCCTTAAACAAATTTAATAGCCCCCAACTAAAATAAACCTCTATGAGCTCATTTCCACCTTACCTCACCATTGTCAGGGCATGATCAAGGCTATGCAAGCCATTGAGGTTAGACCAGGAGACTCCCAACCTATAGAGGCATTCATCGATGCTCTCCAGCTCTCCACCCTTGTTACCTTCAAGTACTCATAGATACCTTCTATCCACCCTAAAGACTTAGATCCCCCTTTTTTATTATATCCCACATCAACTAAACCCACATCAAATGGGTTATGATCAATGGGGGAGCCAGTATCAACATCATCTCTTCCCATGCCTATGAGAAAATCAAGCTACCGAATAATGTCATGTCCAAAACTTTAGCCATCCTTAGATCCTTTAACAACACCATGACTACTACCTTAGGAACCATCATCCTTCATATTCAGCTAGGACCTCACATGCTCCATGAACTCTTCTATGTGGTCGAAGGTGAATTCTAGTATAATGTTTTACTACGGAGACCTTAAATTCAAGCCATGGGTTGTTTACCTTCTACCCTCCATCATTGTGTCAAGTTTGAACATGAAGGTCAATTTGTTACCATACAAGCTGACCTTAGCCCTTTTTTAGCATGTAATATGACCTACCAACCTAGTGACATTCTCCTACCTCCATCAAAAGCACTACAAAAAACCACCATCAAGCCCTCACCCATGAAAGTCGAAGCCATTAATTCCTCCCCTTCCACTAAGGAATATACTAGTTCATCTATCCTTATAGACCAAATACCCATCACTGATCCTTTTGAACCTACCTTCCAATGCCTTGCCCTTGGATAATACTATCTCCTCACCCTTTATACCTTCCAAACCCCTCAAGAATATAGAAATCACAACCATCAACCAGGTTATGATCCCAACACTAGAGCCATTATTCCTTTGGGACCTCCTAGCTTTCAAACCCACTTTATCTATGGGGGAATTGATAAACCACTTAATGCTACAACCACCCCCTCTTCACCTCAACCATTCACCTCCACCTTATCATATTTGGACAACCCAAACTTTGCCAAACTATACCTTCATAGGTGTGTTTGGAAGGGATTTGGTTTGGGATGATATGAGCACGACCCACACATGTTAACCTCGATTGATATCTATAAGCCTCATGAGAAACATGGCCTTGGGTTTATTCTACCCAATATGAATAAATATAAATAACTTACTGTTACTATTATTGAATAAGAAACCCCTTCCTCACCAATAACCCCTCCACATGAGTGTGAAGATGAGGACATCATCCCACCTAACTATTTTTTCATCAACATGATAACCCTTAACCCCATAACTTATCAAAAGGAAGGGGCACCAATATCCAACCCTTTAATCCATCTTGAACTGGTGGGAGAAGACTCTCTTACCATTCACACTATCTAGTGCTAGGATGATGATTTTATTCTCACCTACCTTAGTACACCTGATTCTTCCATCCACAAATCCTTACCTCCAGAGACCTCCACCATGTTAAACAAACCTATGACAAACATTGACATAGGCAATCTATACAACCCCATGTCATCAAACTTGGCCAAACCCTCACCCCTGAGAAATTACAGGACTTTTCTACCTTCCTCCAAGACTGTATTATTGTATTCATTTGGTCATATACCGATATGCCTGGTATTAACCCGACCATTGGCACTCACAACATCATAAACAATCATGATGCCAAACTTTTATGATAGGAACATCACTGAATGCATCCTCGCATAACCCTACTTATAAAAGAAGAGTTTCAACACCTCATTTCTATCAACTTTATTCAACACATTGATTATCCCCAATGGGTTTCAAACATCGTGCCTATCACTAAAGCCACAAGGGGACTATGTATCTATGTGGACTTTCATGACCTCAATCTCACCTGCCCAAAGGATGACTTTCCTCTACCTAGCATTAAATAACTTGTTGATATTATAGTAGGCCATGAGATGTTGTCACTCATGGATGGATTTTTAGGTTATAATTAGATTTTGATTGCCCCTAAAGATTAGCACAAATTTTCCTTTATCACCCTATGGGTGACTTTCTGTTACAGAGTCATGCCCTTCGGTCTTAATAACTTTGGTGCAACCCACCAATGTGCCATGACCTATATTTTCCATGACCTTATCCATACAATTATCAAAGACTATGTGGATGACCTTCTCAAGAAGTATAAGCTTCACAAAGACCATTTAACCATTCTCAATATTATCTTTGAGTGACTTATCCATTATCACATCTACCTGAATCTTAAAAAATGTATTTTTGGGGTCTTTTTAGGTAAACTTATTGGATTCATCATTTCCCTTCAAGGAATCAAGGTTTATCTAGCTAAAATTAAATCCATCCTTAAGATGCTACCTCTAACCAATCTTAAATAACTCTGTAGCTTGTAGGGGAAGCTTCAATCCATTTGTCACTTCATCTACCAGCTCTCTAATTGGTATCAACCCTTCCATCACCTCTTAAAAAAGGAAATCTCTTTCAAGTGGAATGTCGATTGTCAAAAGGCCTTTGATGCACTCAAAGAGTACCTACTATCTCCACCTATCCTTACACCTCCTAAGGATGACCAACCTTTCTACCTCTATATATCTACCACAAACCATTCCCTAAGGGCAATGTTTTCCCATCGAGATGAACAACATAAGGAGTAAGCCATCTATTACATTAGCCACACACTTATCAAATATGAGACTTGGTACATGCATACCAAGAAACTATGTTTGGCTTTAGTCTTCGTGGCCACCAAACTTTGCCACTACTTTAACCACAAAAATTTTGTCATTACTAATACCGACCCCCTTATGTATATGCACACCAAAGCATACCAAAACTAGCATATGGCTAAGTGGCTCATGATTTTAGCTAAGTTTGACCTTGAGTTCCTCTAACAAAAATCAATCAATGGGTAATTCATTACTGACTAATTGGCTAACGTACCCCTAACAGACACCCAACTTCCCCCTCTTAAATTTCTAGATGAGTCAATCAAAATTCTATCTCAAGTAGATTTTACCAATCATGTAGCCATGTTTTTTTATGGTTACAAATTTCAGCATGGTGGGGGGGTGGGTGATATCATCCTTATCCCCCTTATCGGTGAACCACTTCCTTTATCATTTAAACTCAACTTTAAATGTACCAAAAATGTGACTGAGTATGAAGCCTTAGTAATAGGTATCCAAACTACCATAGCCTTAGGAGTTAGAATAATCAATATCTTTATTGACTCCCAACTTTTGGTCAACCAAGTCAATGACATTTACTAGTGTAAGAATGAAATGATAAAACTATATAGTCAACTGGTTATCAAACTCCTAGCCTCATTTGAACACTACCATATTCAAACCACCCCATGATCCACCAACAAGTTTGCCGATACCATGGCTTCTCTTGCCTCTCTGATCCTGTTGGCCCCCTTGGACTCCAAACTATTAGTCATTATCCATCACCTCACCAAACCTTCCTACACCAAATCAGACACTCAAACCATCTTTAATGTGGATGAGATTCTACCCAAATTTTGGTATCAACAGAACTTCGACTACCTTCACCTTGGCATAGTTCCCTCTAGCCTCTCTAGGAATACCCATCAGGCATTTATTAAAAGCACCTCCCATTACACCATTATGGGAGGAATTCTTTAAAAATGTGGTTTTGATGGCCTCATATTCCATTGCCTTTGTGGTCTAAAAGCCTCTCATGCTATCAAGGAGACACATGAGGGTATCTTTGGGGGACACTTTAGTGGACTCATTATGGCTAAGCATATCCTCTGCCTAGGCTATTACTAGCTCACCCTTAACCAAGACTATTGTGATTATGTGAAAAAGTGTGTCAAGTGTCAACAACATGCTAATTTACATCATGGACCTAGCAATAGTCTTCACATTTTTGTAGACTTTTGGCCCTTTTCATAATAGGGTCTGGACCTTATCAGTGAAATCAACCCCCCTCTTCATAATGACATCATTCTATCATTACCATGACTGAATATTTTACCAAATGGGTAGAAACTATTCACTTTGCCTCAACAAAAGCTAAAAATATTATTGAATTTATTACCCATCACATCCTCTATCATTTTGGTGTTCCCCATAAGATCATCACTGATAATGGAAAATCCTTCAAAAATAAACAAGTCTAGGGCCTTTATGATGTATTTTGTATTAAACTTATATTTTCATCACCTTATCACCCACAAGTAAATGGACAAGCTAAAGCCTCTAATAAAACCCTTAATAACATGCTTACCAAAATGGTTAATGCCTCAGGTTGAGATTGACACTTGCACATCCCTTTCACCTTATGGGCATATCATACTAGCATCTGAACCCCTACAG
Source organism: Torreya grandis (assembly GCA_037957365.1). Lineage (NCBI taxonomy): Eukaryota > Viridiplantae > Streptophyta > Pinopsida > Cupressales > Taxaceae > Torreya > Torreya grandis. The sequence continues at coordinate 659,216 of JARHVA010000293.1, forward strand.
GTGCTACACCTTTTTCTCTAGTGTTTAGATTTGAGGTTGTATTACCTCTTAAAGTTTGAATACCTTCTCTTCACATATATTTTCATGATCTTATCTCAAAATATTTTATCATTAAGAATGCTTAGTTCAACTTGAGCTACTTGACAAGCATCATTTGGATGCCCTTTCCTATCTCTGTGTCTATCAAGAATGAATCAAATGTGCCTATAAAAAACACCTAAAGTCTAAGAATTTACTATTAGAGATCTTCTCCTCAAATAAAACCAACATGTAACTAATATGGAGAAAAACAAAATGGACGAATTTGCTTTTGATTGGCTTGGACCCTACCTCATTATCCATAAGTATGAATCAAGAACTTATCATTTGTCTTCTCTCGAAGGCAAACCCGAACTTGAGCCTCTCAATGCTTCACATTTGCATCCCTTTTAAAGTTAGATAGGGATCAGAATCATAATTTATCTAACTTAAGCTCATCCCTTTCAACCACATTCATTTTCCTCTTTTTAGGGGTAATTGACTAAAACTGAATCATGTGATTATCCATCATAATTATAGCCTAATCTTAAACTGTGGATACCATGGCTTTATCCATGACATAATTATCATATTACTTCCTATCTCTTTGATATCAGTTCCTATGGTTTTTTTCACCTTACCTCCTTTTCACCTACTAACCTTCATGTCATCTTAGTTTTTCCCTCATAAAGGTAATCCATTGAGCATGTGTGAGCAAGTTTATGTCAAGCAAAATCTACAAAATCAATGTCAATTAGAAAAAACAAATCATGGGTTATCCTTAGCATTCACAAATTTATCCATTGAATGACAAATATTGAAACTTATCCTAAAATTTCCAAACATAAGGTGGACTGCTCCTTTGAAGGACACCTATCAGAATCATTTGAACTAAGCATATAAACTTGGACCATTCCCTTAAAGGATGGTTGATTAAACCATTAGTCAAAGCTAGAAATTTATTTCAAGATTCTAGCATTGATCACCTTCCCTGACCCTCCAACAAATGCAAAAGCAAAATTAAAATTAGAAGCAAGAGCAAAATCAATTTTGAAAGCTACAATCAGATCTCATAAAATCAATAATCTTGGAAAGCCATAATTGACTCTCCTTAGTAGACTTCTTACATCAATCAATCTACACTTTATATATGAGCATAGACTTGTTTATACTACCTCTTTAGACACCTACATAAAAGGCATACTAGTCTCCCTAAAGGTCCCAATTTCACCCATTCTCCCTCCACATGTCATATGCACGAGACTATGAGCTTACTTGACACAACGTAATGCGGATCCCTATCTATCAACCTAAGCATGCTAATGCAAAGATTTGAAAAGTCTTATTTTCACTAAGCCAATCCAACTTTGGTTTTTGTGTTAGTCTTTACCAATGAAAAGGCATTGTGTTTATTTTGTTATCTTTTATTATTTTATGTGAGCCTATCACTATGCACACAAACAATAAACATCACATCAAAATCATGCACATCATAAACTATGTCAACAAGCAACAACATCTATCCATCAATAAGTCAAACACAATGTAAACATATCCCAAAAAACTATGAACATCAATCACATTATATGAGCCTATAAGCATGTCATTACACCATCACAAGCATAAACCAAATCAATGAGCCAAACATCAAGGCATATACCATTTCTCATTTCACCCATATAGCCATAAATAACACCATAACATGTATCCATCCATAACATATCCTATCATAACCATGAGCATTATTAGATCATCATAGCTAACTTTATAGCATCGCATACTTAAGTTACTAAGTGAAACACCATAAGCATGAACCAAAACCATAAGCCATGATCATAAACCATAAGCATCCATCATACATAAATATCAAAAAATATACATCATATACATCAAATCATCAAAAAATATTACATGTAACAATGTATCATCTCTCTTAAAAATATACATCTCACTATATCAATGCATAGACCAATATCAAAATAATACATCATAAACACATATCTGACCATAATCATGGGCCTACACCACTATTGCTAGCCCCACTACACCTATACTTGGTGGTAGTCCCCCTAAGACCCCTATCTATCCCATTGTAGAAGCCCACTAACCTGGAGTAGTTATCGATGGCCCATTGGCCAAGATCTCTTTATACTTTTCATACCTTATAGCCTAGGGTATCTACTCTAATACCATCACCTCATAATATCTGAGCTCCACCATGATAGTTAGATAGCAGGCTCAGGGCACTATATCCAATGGCCCTCCTTCTGTTGTTGCACCTATCCTAACCCTCTATCATAGTAGATCTCTCTCACTTATAATGGTGGTAAGTTGACCATATAATGCATGAATCTAGCCCTATAATGTGGCCACCTATCCTTGTAGAGCTTATACCTAAGCCTGGGTCATGGCCAATGCTACCCCTACCTATCCACCCTAGCCAACGAGATCTATAGCCATCGATGATGCCCCTCCATCATCTCCACCCACATCTATAGCTGCATAAATAGTTTGATACCAATCCATGTATCCATCTATATACCATGCATCATCTATGGGAGCCCCAATAGGAAGTTCCTCAAAGCCACCAGCTAAAACTATCTACACAAGTTGGGGCATTGATAACTAAACCTTTGAGTCCTACCTCATATACCATGGACGTGGACTTGGTACAACATGTAACAATCCAAACTACCACTGCACTTAGTTGAAGGGAATTAACTCAACCTCACCCTCTCAATGGCCCACTATCTACCTGTAGCTCTGTATAGTGATGGTCTCCCTCTTGTAGCCTTGCCAGATAGGGAACTCTAGGTATGGTCTCCATATGATATCTATAGCTACCAATACACCTAGGGTAAACTTGAACCACTCAATGTCATGTGATCTACCTCCAACCCCTAATATAGCATAGTCACCCCTCTAACTCATAAAGCCAATAAGAAACTCTAGCTATGTGTATCATATTTATGGTAATCCCATAGGCCTCAGAACTTAGATGTGCTTGTAAGCCCAATAGTACCAAACCATGCCCTTATTGATACCATACCTCTTTTGGTGTTCGAATGCCCATAGATCTCTATAAATTTGGACCAACAACATTCGTACCAACCTAAATAATGTCCTCCCAAGAAATAGCTCAACCAAAATAGCTAGTAATACATAGGGGAATCTCCTACTACTAGAATTTGGTACCCCAAAGCAAGTAACCATGATCATCAACATCATCATAGGTCTCCTCACTTTAGGAGCCCTCTTGTATAGTGTTGTATAATTAAACCCTCTAGAGTGCCAATGGACCTAGTCGCTATCATCTCCATATAGATACTCAACATACTCATCTCACTCCTCTTGCTCAATTTGGTAGATCACCTTGCCATATAGTAGGAGTCAACTAATCCTATAGACATACTCTAGGAGAATAGTCATCTCCTTCATTGGAGTAATAAGGTGTTCATAGCAAGATCCCATCTCCAAGTGAGAGTTATTATCATGGATACATCCATGAGCATGTGATGGTAGTGCTTCATTCCTTTTAGACCTACTACCTCCATATGTGCCCAATCATCAATAGTCATCCCCTTGAGTAGCACAGGGAAGATTCATGACACATGGTTTCATATTTGTATTTACTCCTGAGCCTGTACCAAATCAAATCACTTAGCTTAGACCCTAACTGGTCTAGTCTACCCTATCTTTTAAATGTACCCCTATCCCTACCTCTTGGACCTAACCATAATAACCAACCCATTTGACTAAACTTTAAACCTAATCTCATACCCCAACCTTAATCGTTAATTAATTCACCCTATTCTATCCTCAAGCAAGCCCTCAACACTTAGACATTTTTACCAAAGGCTAGCTTATCCTAGCTAACTATCAATGGTCATACTGACCACCGATGGTTGGGGTGTCAACCATTAATGGTCAAGCCTAACAATCGATGATCACCTATGGGCATTCCATGGCTAGAATTCCCAAACCTACCAAGACCCTAAATAGGGAACCAATTCAACATACAACTAGCTTACGTAATCTAACTAGCTAACCTACTACCCAATCACCCACACACCCTATCAATTTGATGATCTACCTAACCCATTTTCCCAAACCCCCCAAAACCCTACCTAGGGTATGTAGACCCAAACAATAAATTTGTAGACCTCTCCCCATACAAACACAAGTAAATGATAATCAAACCTATCTACCTATTTAGTACACCCCCTACTTCATTTCAAGACCTCCTCTATGGTCTGAGCACTTGAACAAGTATCTAACCATGTCCTCATACTCCTTACATCCTAGACCCATGAAATCTACCACATGCCTCTAGCCCATGAGTAGTGTCCACCTCAGCATGCACCTTCCTCACAAAGCACCAAAATTGCCTAGAGCTTAGTCAAACAAAGCCCAATAGTAAAAGTGACAAATTAACTTTTTTTTTTTACTTTTAGCACCCAAACTTTTAGGGTTTCCCCTGACCATCAGTGATCAGGGTGACCATCGATGGTCACCTTTTAGGGACCTTGACCATCGATAGTCAGGATATATTAGAAACCCAATTTCACCTTTTACCTAAAACCTCCATATTTCAAACAATTTTCCTCAAGCTCTTGCCTACTTTTAGATATGAATTTCTCCCACCCAACCACCTTATCACCTTGTCATTGGTTTATTTTGGCCCATCTAACACATAATTTTGCAAAGCTTATTGCTTGGTCTTTTGACTATAGTGATAACATTGTCATGTTGACCCTTTTACATTTTGTGCTACCTCATGTATATCAACTCATGTGTGTCTCAATGAGAGTACTTCCTACCTCAGATACACACAACACTTGACCCATTTTTTTTTCTTTAGGAGCACTTCTTGCCTTGGATACCCATTGGATATATAGAGATCGCTTAAGAGACTTGTGTTTATGAGTGTTCCCAGTTGCCATGCCTATAGGAAGTCACGTAGTTCACTCATCACTTATACTTATTAGCACTGACCTATATTTTTACAAACATCAGTAACCTAGTCTATGCACAATCTTGGCTATCACTCCTTTTTGTCACATTTTATGCACACATTTACATCTCTAAATCCCAACCTCATATCACCACCTAATGACTTACCATCTACCACTTATAAATCATGTACTAACTTTAGCTTCACCTCATTAACTCTTAGTTTTAGGGGGAACACCTCCTCCCACTCTTAGGGCAACCAAACCCTTGACCCATACTATATTTTTCTTTTGTAGCTCAGTCATGCAAGCCACACAACAAAAAGAGGTAAAATGTAGACATAAAAAATATACACACCTATGATTCTGAATGTCAAAGTAGCCCTAAAGTTACCCTTGGACCCTCTTAGGACTAACCTACACCTATCGGGCTTAAACCAACCAATCTATACTCAATTTCACCTAACTGAATAACCTTGGCCTTTAGGACCCTATCCCTATGGACACTAACTATCAACAATCAACCTTGGGGACCCCTGACTATTAATAGTCAGGATCCACCTTCTCATCAAGAGCATGCAAGATCTACCAACCCTTTTCTAAATATAAATTATCTAATTTATGTTTCAATCCTTTACATACACAAATTATATTTAGATGACCCAGTTACACCTTCACTTCCACCTCTTGCTTATGCCTATAAGAGAGAGAGGCTTGGGAGGTCAAATCTATCTACAATAATTATCAAGAGTTTAAGTACTTAGGAGTTTTCTTTTACAGGTCAATCAACATCATTGATGTTATCAAGCATTAGTAGCCATCTTATTGAGAGCTAACTTTCCATTGCCTCTCAACCAAGCTTTTAAGTACCATTACTCTGCTAGAATCAAGCCAAATCCACCAATAAGCTAACTATGCCACCCATTCATTAACTAACTTATGGTAAGACAAGTGATTATTTATCAATATTCATGTGCTTTTATTCCATTTCACAATTAGTTTAGCCCTTGCCCAATTCCTAAAATTCATTTGTGGAATCCCATCATCTTCTCTGGTTCAAACCTAGAAATACATATTCAACCACCAACATTCATATCCCAACCACTAACGGTCAGGCATAACCATTGATGGTTACCCCAACCACTAACAGTCACCTATGGTAGAAAAACTAGCAAGCTGATTTCACCCACCCATACCCAATTAAATCCACTTTTCTATGTTTATGACCACTCACAAACCCCTTTCAAATTTTATAAAGCACACCCTAACCCGTTATCACTAATATTAATTAGTTTATCACTAATTAGATCATTTCTAGTCTATTTTTATAGCAAGCTTTCTTGTATTCATTTTAGTACCTTTTGATTATTGATGCAAGTACCTTCTTTCAACTTTATGAACTTGACTATTTAAAACATGTGGACTAACAACCCCTAAGGAATCTCTCACTTCTAGGATCTAGCTACCCCTAGGCATTCCACCCAACTATCTATCTAATAAACAATTTTCCTTTAGTGCTTTCTTATCTACAGGTCTTCCTCTCAAGCCAAAGGGGAGCTCTTCATAATCTTCTAATTTAACGTGCACACAAACAAATAGGTTTTTCAACCATACCCTATCTTGTTTATTTTCCCTCATTTCAAACTTAAGTGAAAATTTACATGAAACACATAGGCTATGCCCCACATGGTAGTTTTATAATCAGTGAGACATTTAGACATTATGTGGTAGCCATACAATCACATAACATATACATGAGTGAGTTGAGACATAGTTACACCAGTGACAAAGAGGATAGAGGTGGTCTAACACTATTTTTAGTGGAAAGAGCCACATATAATGGCACGAGTGCTAGGATAGATGGACCTACTCATTTAACATCACTGATACTGATGCTCAAGTAGTGGGGTCAGCATGTGAGGGATCCATAAGGGAGGAAAGGACTAGGGCCATTAATGTTGAGGCTGATACTAAGGCCACATTGAGAGTGACCATGGGCTGGTCGAGCATGATGAAGAACTAAGTAGGAGGATAGGGATGTGGACGTAAAGATACCAGATGCACCACTACTATCTCTATAGTGAGATGAGCAGTGGTTACTAAGGACACAACATCGATGGAGGTGGAAGGCATAAGAGAGAGTGGAGACTATTACCATCTCAAATAACCTCATAGGTGAGCTAAAAGAGATGATAGAGAGACCACTCAAATGCAGACTAAGACTAACATGAGCTATGACCATCAAGTTTGAGCTAAGGAGGTGGCCTACAGAGGAGGTGCTAAGAGGCTACGTAGATGGGGAGACTATATTAGGTGGTCACACAGATGGTGAGACCATAATGTTTGAGATATAGACAAGTAAAAAATGATTAATTTTTTGCTTAATTTTTCATTTGGAAGTAGAGATAGATAGATATTATGTGATATAACAATGATCTAATATCCATCTTGTGAGATTTTGTAAGTATAGGTGATGAGGAGGAAGAGATATGGGGGTCCTTAGTGAGGGGATCACTCCATGACATCCTTGATGAGAATCTATAACCATATGACCCCATGACACTAGAATATTTGAGTGCACCATCTACCCCAGCTCAAGTGAGCTAGTTTAGATTAGCTGGAGAGGTAGTAAGATAGATATAGGCATAGAGGGAGAGGATGCATCCACTAGTATTGATGGGTGTTAGGGAGCTATAGGCATGGTAGGCCCTAGTAGATGAGAGAGTTTACCATCTGGCTACAATACCATATATGATAGAGATATAGATCTAGCTAGCAGAGTCATAGATGTGGGTAGCACATCTATAAGGATAGGTAGAGGGATTGAGATCTCAGATGGCCTCCTTATAGCATACCATTTAGAGGAGTTAGACTGATGCCTCAGTAGGTAGCATGGCTAAGCCATGAGATAGATAGGATGGGACCCATCCATAGAGCTAGAGCATTATATATGGTTGTATATGATGCATCAAACTCATGATAGATATCTATAGATCACTTGGGCTTATTGTTGTAGCTTATGTATTTTGTCATTATGGTTGATTCTTGTTTATTTATTATGGTTGAGGCTATTGAAGTTTAGGATAAATTTATTTATAGCACATGTATTTAGATTTATTATATATGCTATAGGAAATATATGAGATGTGGGTTTTTTTCTAGAATTATAAAAAAACACATGCATGGTTAAAAAGAAATAGGCAAAAGGGACTTGAAAAAATATAATTAATCAATAAAATGTACTACACATTATTTCAATATTGGGAATGTGTAATAACAAGAAATGACTAAGTATAAAGAGTCAAGAAATGGTAAAACAATATGGTAAAAAGGAATTTGTTTTTAAACTAATATGAAATATGTTTACACCAAATTAAAACAAGTAAAATAATACTAATATCCTATTGGGAAGTATGAAAATAATATAATAAAATGGAAGGTATGTTAAAGGTCACAAATATTATTAAAAAATTATTTAAGTCAATCAATCGTACTAAATAACTATGGGAAGTATGAAAGAAAAACAAAATTACAAGAGATTGGTCTTAAATTGATCATACTAATTCAAGCTGGAAAGTATGAAAAATTCAAGAAATGGTTAAAATCTTACATGCACTCAAAAAATAACAAGATAGAAAGCAAAAGGGAAATGAATTAAGCATAAAACATACTAAATCAAGATGGGAAGCATTTATAATTATGTGTAACTTCATAATCAATCGAATCTTATCTCAAATTTGACACATGCAATTTGGATGGTGAATTGGGTATTAGAAAATTTTGTGAGGAGGGTTGGGTCCTATCCACGGTCTTACACTAAAAATATATAAAGAGAACACCACTAAGGTGGAATAAATAATAAAATCAGGTAATAAAAGGGTGTAGGTAATAGGAAAGAAAATATGGTAATTTGTGAGGATGGTCAAGTTTTATCCACGATCTTATAATGCAACTCACAAATTAAATCCCAAGGGGAGTGATCAGTAGACAAAACAATATTTCTCAAAAGGAAATATAAGGTATATAAGGAGTGAAAAAGATAATGTAAAAATCAAGACTTAGGCATCTTATGAGAAGACCTTAGGAGGCAAGACGCATACTAAGGACATGAGAAGACACTAAGTGACTAGTCATCATCTATGTACAAAAGAAACATGTTCACTATAGACACAAAGCTTTGTAGGAAAATAGATGTGCTACTAAGATCAACTCATGAAGGTAGATTGGTACAACCTACCTTCCCATGATGTGTTCCCTATTCTTCAGGACCCCTTACAGAGTCGTCAGTCTACTACAAATATTCGGTATTTGCATGAGAAATTAGGTAGCACTAAAAGATTTTTTTATTCTCCTCTTCTAATCTACTTTCCTACCACACCCTAAAGGACCTTGGCTCTATAGTGAGGCCAATTTGGAGTCTGAGCTTCAAATATAAGAAGGAGATGTGCTTTCAATCATGTCTTTTAGTGTGAATTAAACTTTTAAAAATATTTTTGCCTTTTTGATATCATTGCCTTTTGTTTAGATTATTTAGATTTTAAATTTCTTTTGAAGGCTTTTTAATATTCTTACTCCATATGGATTTTAAATGACCAATCATGAGAGATATAGTGATGCACATAAATTAGTTATAGGCTAAGGCTAAAGGAAGCTAAGTAACCAAAGACAAAGATGAATGACCATGTGATCTCAAGTCTCAACCATGTATATGCCTAGTTTGTAGAAAAAGGAAGAAGGGAAATAGGAGATCCAAAGTGGACCAATAAGAGGAGATAATAATGAGATAAATTATTTTCTAACTGATCACATGCAAAAGGGAGATAATAACCAAGGGGAACAGGGTTTGTATAATTAAATCACCATGACAAATTATCTATGAAAAATAAAGATAAGAAAGTACAATAATCATAAAGATACAAGTAAGAGAGTTTTTGAGAAACACTCCAGGGAAAAAAAAGAGGAAAGCAATGATAGATAAAATGAAACCATATGTGAAAATAAATGATAAGATAAGCAAGATATAGTACAAAAAGCAAGATCATGATATAAGAGAAGTAAAAATTTGACACAAAGTCAAATGATATGACAGATGAAAATAAGATTGGAGCACATGTCCAATCCAAACATAAATGTGAAATCACCATGAATGTGCTCATAAATACTTATAAATCTATCCACACACATTATCCAATACATCAAATAAATCTCTATAAAGCTAGGTTTCATCAATCTTCAATGAATATTGGGAAAATACTTCTTTTTTGATCTCATCAATTAAAAAATTAGGAATACTCATAGTATCATGTTGAGGAGAAAAATTAGGCAAAGGATGGTAAAGAGAATACATGAGAATAATATCTACATGAAAAAAAGGAATCACTGGTGGAAAAGGATCCATGGGTGGAGAAGGATTCATAGGTGAGGGAGGGTCCATAGGTGAAGGAATCATAAGTGGAGGCATAGAATATAGTGAAGGGACCATATGGGGATGGAACCACTAGAGGTGGAGCCATGGGAGAATAAGGAAAAACCTTGTTATAGGAATGACCTATTGTAGGAATAGAAGAAGGTTCAGGAATGGTTATAAGATGATCTTTGAGATGTTGTTACAGGATGTGATAATGATCAATGTGATGGGTGATGCATAGATGCCATAGACAATATACCTCACCATACTTAGGCATATATTTAAGAAGTACCTTTGAGGGAAGTATGGATTTTTCTGATGATGGGGAAGAAGGATGCAAGGTATCAGGATATTACCACAACTTGTGACAATGGGTGGAAGAATGTTTATCTATCCCATGAAAGCAACATATATGTTAATGAGTAGTTTCAGGATAATCACTCATGAAAAGAGGTAAATAGGAGTGGAAGAAATTTAAGAACACTCATTGACCCATTTTGTGGGTAGAGGATCCATCTTAGGTAAGGGAAGCAAACCATAACCAAGGGAGGGTGATGACGAGGAAGGAATGGAACTAGGCTCAATGAAAGGAGTGATAGCATGAAAAATAGGGGTAGGCTCATAAAAATTAGGAGTGGAAATAGGATCAACTATAGTAGGCTCTACTAAGGGAGGAACAAGATCTACATAAGGTCTAAAGAGAGTTGCACTAACCTCAGGGGTAAACCAACTATGAGGGTTAGTGTAGCTAGAAAAATGGTAAGGCCCAATCATAGCATGATCTATGAGCATAGTCCTACATGGCTCCTCAAAAACTAGAGATTTTGATGCCATCTCTACCCTACAATAAAGGGGAAAATGTAAAAATTAGGAACTATAATTGAAGGAAAATGATGAGATGAAGGAAAAGAATCATATAAAGAAGAATGATAATATACAATCTTGACATCATGGGCCTGTACAAGATCACCTAATAATGGATCATCTAATGAATAACCATCATCATAATCTAGGATGTGAAGATCAATGACAGGTAGGGATAACGTTGTCATCGGATGAATCATGGTGGATAGATTTCCTAGTCTTGGTCAAGACTACAAGAATGTCATCATAAAGAGTCTTGCAAGAATGAGGTTGTAAGGAAGTAGGAAGATACAAGATGAGATGAGGTGAAAGATCAAAAGTTTTGATTTTTAAGTTAATCTCATCAAGCTCATCATCATCATCATCATCATCATAATATAAAAGGTTAGGAGGAATTTTACCAATGAGCTCAGGATGTGCACTGTAACCTCAGGTTTAATTGATTGGAAAGCTAAGATGTTGAGACTCATGAAATGGAACACTCAACAAAGGCTCAAGAGTAATAATCTTGAAGACACCATGATCTTGTAATTTTTTAAAATTCCAAGGGTTAGTATCACCTTGAATCTTGTAAATGGCTCCATTGTGAGGGAGTTTAATGCATTGACAAGAGGAAGAAGTAATATATCACATGCAGTGATTCCATGACCTGCCAAGAAAGATGTTATAATAAAGGGGTAAGTTAAGATCATCACATTCACATGAATGGTGATAGGTGGGATGGTAATGTAAATCCACACATAGCCTAGAGGAGGCATCTGCCTTATATTGTATCCTTGGCATGTGTTGTGTGTAGACTTAAGATTGCATTTGGAATACCCAAGGGTCTTAATGAAATCACGATAAGTGACACACATACTGGAACCCTCATAAATCAATGCATGCTTGACTTAGATATCACCTATTTAGATGTTAATGAATAGAGGAGGATCATTTTTTATGAAGTAGAAGCTCATCAAGAATCATAGATGCGATATGAAATTATAGAGAAAGAGAAGTGTATATAGTTTCATCAAAATGGATAGACATCTCTTCACATTATTGTAAAATTCTATCTTCAGAACTAGATAAAGTTGCCTTTCACCCTATGAGGTGAGGACAAGGGACATTCATCTCAAATAAGATCTACATGAGGTAGTTTCTATGACATGGAGAAGTCTTCATAAGATCAAGGAATGAAATTTGGGATGGGAGATTAGTGAGCTCCACAATGGGATCCCATTCATCATAACCCATAATTAGGTTTTTAGATAAAGGTGCATAATGGTTAATAAGGTCCTTAAAAGGAGGAGCCGAAGAGCATTGGAATTTTTATTGATAAGAAGAAGAAGAAGAAGATTTAGAACAAGATGGTAAATTGTGATGAGATGAAGAACTAGTTGGTTCAAGTTGATTTTTAGAATTAGAAAAAGAAGTGTTAGTAGAAGCTTTATTATCATTAGTATTGGAAGATGATGGAAGAGTGGTATAAATAGAGTGGGATGTGTTATCCAAGGGAGAATAAAAAATTGGATCATTAAAAATGATAAGATCTTCTTTCCCCAATTCATTTAAGTGATTTGGATAAAAATCTTGGATAGCATGATATTTCTTATGGGAAGGAGGAGTGTAGATAGGTTGGGAATCAATGAAAGCCACCACCCTTTGCATATTAGTCATGCTAACCACATTATCTTTTGAAGTTGGTTTAACAATAATTTCTACATTATTGGTGAAAGGGGTGGGCTTGTCTTGAGTATCTTGAATCGATTGATGATTAGGTAGAGGATCTTTATAGATATCCAAATAAGCATTTGCTTGATTTAAGGATTGAGTTTTATCATTTGATTTATAGTCCTTAAAAGCAATCTCATAGGCTTGTTGATGCTTATAGATAATGGAATCATGATCAAAATTAGGTCTAATAAGAAAATCCATATCTAAATTACAAAGTTATCTACATGTCTCATGAGAATGACCCCAACTAGCATGAAACCAAAAAAAATTGTTAGGATCATATTAGGATTTCATAGGATGAGTAAGATCAAGTTCTCATGGAAGAGGGCTAGGTAGATGCTTAAGAAACTTAGTTTAAGAGAAAGGTTTTTGAATGTTAATTTTATTTAGTGAAGATAAATGAGGATTAGTAAATTTTTGAGAAGAAAGATCTAGTTATGAATAAGGGTTAGGAATGACAACTTGAACATTATGAATGGTGTCACAAGAAATGGTAACACCATTGTTGGTGATATTACATTTTTTATTCTTTAGTAAGAGATGAGGAAACATAGAAGGTTTGGGTGGCTTGAATTGATGTATTAAGAAATCTTATATTTTAGCTTGGTCAATAGCCTCCTCCAATCTAGGTGGAGAGAGAGTGCAGACTTGATATTGTAATTTAGGAAAGAGAGTATTTGTAAAGAGATGAAAGAGATTATCATCTGCCATGTTATGTTCACATTTATTTGACAAAGTTTTCCATCTATTAACAAAGGCTTGGTAATTTTCATTCTCGTGTTGTTTAAAATTAATGAAATGGGCCAAAGTGTTCTCAGGAAGATTATTAGTTTGGAATTCTTGCATTAAAGCATCTACTAAGTCTTCCAAACTAGAAATGGATTGAGCTCTAAGCTGATTGTACCAATCCAAAGCATCACCTATGAGGGTTTTGGCTAGGATATTGATAGTGGAAAAGGTGTTTAATTTGACCCAATCCTTATAAATATTTCCAAATGTTTTAAGCTGTAGGGTAGGATCAGTTGACCCATTATAAGAAATCATAGGTGTTATACCTCATATATCAATGTTAGCAATTTGAGTAGTGAGAGGTTCATTTTGTAGATGCTTGATGGTTTTAGTGACTAAAGGAGGTTTAGGAATGATATTTCCTTGAGAACATTGAAGAGGAGGAGGGGGAACATTTTGATTATGTGTTCTCTAAGTCATTGGTTTTAGATGAGATTGGAAATTAAGAAGGTGGTTTTGTATTCTCATCATTTGTCTTGTGTTATGTACTTTAATAGTATTCATTTTATTGAGAGTTTGCAATAAAATTTGATGTTGTTTATTAAAATTATAAGTACTAGGATTGGTATTTGTGTTGGTATTAGTGGCTTGAGTACTGCTATTAGTGTTGTTATGAGCTTGAGAATAACTATGAGAATGTGAGGCACTAGTGGAAAAATTTGCTTGTGAAGCAAAAGACAGACTAGTGAATGTTTGAGAGGAAGAATCACTAAAACCATGATTGTCTTGGGTAGTAATAAATTAACTAGTGGAAGGATTAAGGATAATGGATCTTATGGGAGGTCTACTACATGTAGAACACTAGGCATGGAGATAGAAGAGGTTAGAGAAGAGGAAGTCATGGCATAATAAGGATTCAAAGTTGAAGGAAGAGGTTAAAAATCAAAAGAAAGTTGTACTTATAAATCCCATTGATAATGTATGAGTAGGTGAACAAGGTTATTTGTTTTGACCACTAATCATGAGGTTATAAATGGTAGAAATATCCTTTCCTCGATGTTGAGGAAATTTGGAAATAAAGAACATTTCAGGAGTATACTCTAATTCAGGTTGATCCTCAAAGAAAAGAGGAGTATTATGCTTCAAATAGGTATTAGGATGGGTCCCATAGTTAATAATCTAAGTATTAATATGAACATTACTAGCATCTAAAAGAGGAGCCCTACTCTCTCTATGGGAGACCCTATTAAGATTGGTAAAGTTCATCATGTTTGTTGACTGTGACTCAGTGTCATTACCAAATAAAAAGCCCATGATGAAGAAAAAAGAAGAGAAATGAGAAATTAAAGTTCAAAATAGGTGATTAAAATAGTACAAGGTTGATAGGGTTGACCTAGTATAGAAATAGGGATTGTAAAATTGTATAGGGTTGACTGGGTCGATCTAGTAACTATATAGAAGGCAAAAAAACACTGGGTCAATTGGATTTATCTAATATATCAAATAGGGAGTTAAATAAGCCTAAAAATAGATTATAAAATGAAAAAAGATAACTTATCAAGTATGAAAAGTAGTAAGTACTGAAAGGAAATAGACAGTCAATTAGATTAATGTTGGCCAATCCAATTGAAGCACACAAAACAAAATCTTGCACCAACACTGGCTAATGCAAGTTTTTGAGCACACAATTGAGAAAAGAGAAAGCCAAAAACTTGAAAAGTAAAGTTAAAAATTGGTCAGCTTCAATTTTTATTAAATTATTACGATATGATTTTAAATGTGATGTGAAGTTGGTTATAATCAAGGTAATAGATAGAAATATAAGGATGGTTTCAAGTAGTTTGGGCTGAAAGGGACTATAGTGGCAATGATATAGGCTTGGTATTTAGGCCTAAACCCTCACTTCACACACTAAAATGATAAAGGTGTTAGGTTCTTATCCATAATATATCATTAACCATGCTTTATACTTGACTAGAGCATCAAGTCGACTCTCCCCTTGGTGATGAAATATAAGTAGTTTGGCCTAGGGTAGATAAATGTTAAAGTGATAGTTTATGTTATATGATTTGGCTATGTGTGCATAAAATATAAATAGTGAAACTAAGTGATTTAATTGAAAATACCCTAATTAAACTATGTGAGTTATTCTAAGCATGCAAACAACAAGCAAAAAAATGTGTGAGCTAATTACTAACAGATATGACATTAATTCCAAATTTGAAACAAGGTATAGTGTTGACACTATATGAAAAAAATATAGAATAGGGTCGATAGGGTTGAACTTGTACTATAGAAACAAGGTTAGAAAATGAACTAGGTCAACAGTGTTGATCTAGTTATTTTAGACAGCACATAGAACACAAAATTGGGTCGATAGTGTCAATTTAGTTGACTGTGCAAGGGTAGTTTTAAAGAATAAAATTTATGAAAGGAAAGATAAAAAAGAGAGAAATAGAGAGGTAAAAAATAACCTTGATATATCAGAGATGCAATGAAGGAATATTGTTGATGAACAACCTTGAATTATGCTTGAGAAACCTACAAATTGGGTCGATAGTATCGATAAAAATGTATAGGAACCTATTAAAGAGAGATGAAATTGTAAGGGACCAACTGGGTTAACCTAGTATGTTGAACTTGATGTTTTAAAGGATATAAACCTATATTGGGTTGACTAGGTCAATCTAGTTACCTATTCTTGGAAACCTATGTACAAAGAAAAAAAGTCAGGTCGATAGAATCAATCTAGTATGTCAAAAATATATGATAAAAATGATGATCAAAAGAATGAAATAAATGAAGTAAAAGTGAACAAATCCTAGAAGAGTTAATTCATGTTGGGTTCACCATAATGTATGCAATTGGAAATGCATCATGTTTATCAATAAATCCTATCTCAAAGAAAATAGATCATACCTACACTTTCAATTTGGGATACACTTGTTAAGTAGGAGCATGATCAATATGGGGATCCACTAGACCTAATTAGGGGATCATTTATCACAACATATCATGCTAAGAAGGGTTCCAAAGCCTACAGTCTAACTAAATCACACAACAACCCTAATGTAGTCCTAAGGTTTAAAACATTCACTCTATTTTAATAACAAGAAAGTAAATCTAATCTAGTGCACACCAAAGCTTGTGGCACAAAGTTAGGGTTAGAAATAAATAAAATAACAACTAAAATAAACATGTATTAGAAGACATATAATCACATAAATGTATATAGAATCTTAATACATGGAGAGAAGAATATAAATGCATTATCTATCTACTCTTACAAAGGAGAAATAAAGTTAGGAACACTTCATTTGAAGATGAATATGTTGAGATTCAATCTCTCCCTTGGCCAAGGTAATTCACAAGAGATTGTTTTGGTATGTAAGGATGACCAATATAAATCATCTATAGGCTACATAACCTATCTAATCATCTAAAATACTTCTCCACAAGATAAGATCTGTATTTCCAAAGAAAGTATGGAACCCCAAGCTTTATTCCTCAAATAAAATGGTCAATAAGAAGTTGTTCATTTGCACTTATTCAGTAATAATTCTTCTCTTATGAAATGGTTGGAAATTAAATTGTATATATAGGTGGATCTTGCCCTAAATCCTCATGGGAATGTCAATTGTACAAGGTTGACCCAGTCGACCCAGTGTGTTTTCAAGGATAAATCAACAAGTTTGTACTAGGTCGATCGAAAGGATAACAAACCAAGAAAGTGAAAAATACCCCTAAACTGTATTAGGTCGATCAATTTAACCTAGTATAGCCAAAAATATAAAAGTATGTTAAGGCAAGAAAATGAGTAATGGAAGGAAGAAAAGATTGAAATAGGTAGAACTGAGAAGAATAAGCTTAGGGTAAATGGTTTTAGGAGAAAAGTGTGTAAATGGTACTTGGAAAAAGGAACAATAATCTTATGAAGCACTGATGGTCTATCCACCCCTTTCCCAATATACCCCTTAAGGTATGCACTCAAAGAGATAAAGACTCGACAAGTTCCTACAAGATATGAAGTGTCACTAATCAATAAATGTTTGAAAATATTATGTGTATACACTATCTTCTTCAAATTCTATCTTTTGCCCATGAGGATCAACAAGGCTAATATCCAATGTATCTTCAAGAAGACTTAACTCATGTTTATTTGTAACCTACTCAACTATTGCATAGTCACATTTATCTTCATCAAGACTCTATTCATCAGAACTAGATTGGTCTTCTTCTTCCTCTATGAAGAATAGAAGCTCATGTTTCCATTCAAGATTCAATTCATAATGTCTTTATTATGTCATACCTAATTTTTCCTCTTTATGAAGCTCCCAACTTCTAAAACTTCAATTTGGCATTCACCTTCATGTTCTAGGGTGATCACATGCTTTCCAAGTGAGTTCATTTATTCTATGAAACTATGATACAACTAATTCCATGCCTGATCAAAATCTTCTTCTTCACCCTTTTCAATAGAATCACTTTAACAAGAGGTTTTTGTCATTTTAGTTTGCACCCCTCCATCAAGACCATTTTTTTATTTATCTTTGAAGACTTATTTATTTCCTTCTTGACAAAGATGACTTCCTAAAAATATATCTTCATCATATACACTAGAAACACTCTCTTCATAACCTTCTTGAATTACACTCATAGTTGATTGATTTTCCCTTTCAAGGACTACCACCTCATCACCCAGTTTTGATAAGCTTTCTTTTGCATCTGAATGTCCATATTCTGCCCTAAATCCAAGTAGTTTTCATTCACAAAAAGAGAGGGTGGGAAGGAAATAGACTTCATTAGATTGTTTGAAACTTGATAGAGTGTCCTTACAAGTTAGGATTTTTGCGGGGTTAGATTCATTAAAGGATTATTGGAGAGATGGAGAAGGGAAGTGAATTGAGGATGTTGCATTCTTCTCCTTCTACTTGTTAATAACTCTAAAAAAAATTGAGGTGTCTTAAACTTCATGGATGGCTACAACTTAAAGGGTAGGTAAAGATCTTAAATAAATTGAGAGATCTCTTGACTTGACCTCCATACACTTCTCCTTTTTTGACTTTGGATAGGCATGGGAGAAGGTTTTTTCTTAAGAGTAGGCATGATAGAATCAGTGGTCTTAATCCAATAAGCTCTCCAAGATATAATGGTTTGAGACTCTTGAGGAAGAGTGGATGAAGGTGATATTCGCATAAACCTCTCCTGATGACATATTACAACTTGGGATGGTTTTTGAGAAAAATAAGGTTGATGTGGAGTAAGAAGAGGCATACAAGACTGAATATATTGCATTTTTTGGCTCTCTTCAAGTATTAATTTATTCTCTAGACATTCAATCATACTTCTTATTTCCAACACTTCATCAATTGGTAGATGTTAATTTTCTTTCTTAATAGTTTCCCACCCAGTCTTAAGTGAATGCATGAGATTATTCATCATTTGAGTGTTTTCATTATGAATAGAAGGGTTGTATGCAATTAGGCCAAGTTCCTTCTCTTTATCAATCCCCCTCATTTTCATTTCCAAACTTACAAGGGTTTAGTTGAAGTCTAAGAAGTCTAGAATAGAAGCAAAATTAATTTGATAAGGTTGAATAAAGGGAAAACTATGCTATCAAAGAGGCTGAGTTGGATTGGGAGAGGGAATATAAGGCTATTTATAGACTTGGTGAGGTTAACATGTTGTTGTTCGAGAGCCACTTGGGGTGAATCCCTGAATGCCATCAACTTGATATGGAGAATGTGAAGGCATAAATTTTACATTTTGACAAATAGAATGATTAAAATACATACCAATTTTTTGATTTTAGACAATTCGGTTGATTATACCATATTAGATTCATATGGAGTCTCCATTGATACTTGTGTTCATGCCTCTAAAGGTTGATGTGTTAAAGAGCAGCATCAAGAAATATTCAATGGGAAGCAATCCTTATCCCATTGAGCATTCTAGAAATGTTATCATCAAAATTTGCACCTTGAGGAGGTTGTTCAAGCCTCCTCACTTAAGTTATAGCATGGATATACCTCTAGGTTTTGGGTGGCCTAATCAGTGAGGTGAGTATCTATATAGGGATAGATCCCTTGATGTTATCACCCTAAAAATAATACTATACCTATTGATTGTTTGTAAAATGGAGAGAGAACTAAAATTAAACTAAAATAGGGAGGTAATGTACTAAATTAAAACCTTCCAATTAAATATAATACACTAAGAACATGAATTAGGCCTAAGTCTGATCACACTACTCAATAATGACCTTCAAGCATGAGTATTTCAACATAGAGGTCATAGATAATGTATTGAATAGAAGGGATAATCAAGAGGTCTAAGGAAGACACTAATGATTTAAATCCACTTATATACTATGCAAGGATTTTTAAAATCACCATGTGACCTATAAGAAGACAATCCATTTACAAAGAAGTGGGAGAGGACAAATTAGAGAGAGTGTGAAAGCACTACTAGTAGAATTCATAAATAATCACATAATTACACTAATTGAAAACATTTTATAAGGTAATGAATAACTTCATTCAACATTAAAATTCATAGTACAAATGTCTAGTTGAGTAGGGCTTCACCATACCCAACCAAAGGATCCATAACAAGACATTCAAGGTAGCATATATAGAAGAATGTGAGAATGAAAGAGAGAGAGGCATAGGAGATGCATATTACAAGTGTCATCTCATAAGAAAAATATCAAAGAGAAGTCTAATATCATCTTCCTCACAAGTGTCAACCTGATGTGATCTTCTCCCTCATCAAGGCTAGTGTGGAATGACTCTTTACCTTATAGGATGACTCATCGACCTCATTTTAAACTACCCATTCTTGGTCTAAAAGGAGCTACAAGTATATATCTCACCTTGTACCACTCTTGCTCATGATTCTTTGATTCATCCAAATTCAATGTCTCCTTCATCTTGGTGAGGCTGAGGATCAAATTTCAATCTTCTTTAAACGGATAGAAACTTGTATTTCATTGAGAAAATTGTTTGGTTTAAGTGGAGACCATAAAAACAAGTTTGGATTTCCATCCTTGGCCTAGTTCCTTGTTTAAAGACTAATATTATATCTTTAAAAACCCTATATTAAATCATTCTACCTTTTTTCATGCTCAAAAACAACTCCCAAAAGGTTTGATAAAAACTCTTGATAACATGTTTACTTACACTAGGTATCTTGAACTCTCTAAATGTTATTGTAGTCACTGTAAATATTCTTCATGAGTATTTAAAAACCTCTTCCCTTTCAATATCCATGCCATATATAGTTTCAAGATACTCCATTAGGTCTTACTCAATCATATTTCATGAAAAGTCCTCAAGAACTACCTTTTAAGGCCTACAACAGTCATTCTTAGGCCAAAATCCATACAACCATACCTCACACATGCCAAAATAATGAATATATTAGATACCCAAGGGTGTTTAGAGGTTTTTAAAGTATTTTTTAGGCCATATCAATACATTTTAGGCACTTTTAAGGATAATATTCTCCATTGGGTCCTTTCTAGGGTTTAAATAGGGTTTAAACAGGCTTATCATCTTAACGATGATTCATAAAGGTGAGGGACTAATATATGAACCAATGCCATAGTTTTATATTAAATATGGGTCCCCTCATATTTATAATATCTTTAGGTCCCATATAAATCCCCCTGCAAGAACTAAGCAAAAAATTAAGGTCTCTTGGGTGGCAAACCTGAGTGTGAAGATCAAGAGAGAAGTTTAGGCTTAAAAGGGCTATTTTGATGATTTTTTTAGGTCTAAAATGGCATATTTAGGTCTGGGAAGCCTCATACCATGTCTAAAGGTTGTCCTCCATCTATATCAACCTTCCCCTTTTGTCAATAATCATGTAGAAGTCTAGGTTAGGGTTTGTAGGTAGATTTGTGTTTTTGACCCTAATAGCCTACATCTTGTATTTTCTCTTCACTCCAATGGGTTTCACCTTCATTGGATATTAAAAAAATGTATTAATAACCTTATTAAATTATTAATTCTTCAATTTCATTTTCAATAATCAAACTTTCTTCATCTTTTTGTATACAGGCTTGTGTATGCTCTTTTAGGCCTTCTAGGCCTAACTAGGCTTCTTGGACAAAACATTGCCTTTAGTCATATTTGAAAATAATTTTATATATTTTTGGAACTTATAATTCAATTAAATATGTTTTTTAAGCCTCTTATAAACTTCATGGTTTCAAACAATCATCAATACTCTTTTCATCAGTTCACCTAAAGTCTACATGTTTATGTTTATAGGTTGTTGACTACAAACCTGAAGGTAGATCCTTCCTTTGGATTTTTTTGGAACTTTGATGGTAATTATAAGGTATTATATTTTTTTTTCAATTTTACTATTAACTCTTCTACATACTCCCTGACCCTTTTCTTGACATCACCATAAGACATTTCCCTCTTAACTGCCTATAACCACTTTGTAGGTGGTTATTAGGATTCTTTGGTTGTAGGTCACTAAAATGAGATTTATTCAACTTGTGTAGTCTATTGATGATTAAAATAATGGTTAATACTTTTTTATTCTACTCACTATATTTTTAAAATCCCTTAGACATCCATCTAACACCACATAGTCAATATTTACTCCATTTAAGCTTATGGTGGACTTGTAGGTCTATGTTTAGGCTTTTCTTGACCATTTCAGTATTTCATATGAATTAAATGAAACTCTAACTTATTAAAACATTATTATATGTCTTACACAACCCATGAGACTCATCAAAATATTATCACTATAAATTTTGGTATTATATCATCCTACCCTATAGGTAGACCTATAGGTGACTGTATCTTCTCATTGAAAGCATATCATGGCTCAAGAAGACTAATTTGTGTGATGAATGTAGGTTTAATGAAGGATGTAAAATGAATTTATAATCTTGGATAATACCATAATATATCTCTCTATACATTTAATAACCTTTATTTATCTCTCCATGACCTCAACAAGGTATATCTTGGACTATAACCTGTAATAACTCTTTTGAATGAATGATTTTCTTTCTCACTTCAATATTCTATCTCATTTGATGCATTGAAATAGTTTGATGTGTATGATATGATTGATAGGTTAAATAAATATTATTATAGGTTACTTAAAGTGAATAAATAGGGAACTGCAATTTACTCAAATGGAGGTTTCATTATTCTTGATGATAGCACATGTGAAAAAAATATTGTAAAACGGTGTGATATATCTAATGGATCATTTATTTATATCACATAATAATTCATTTTCACCAATGATCTCAATAATGCCTTGAAAATGTCTAAAATGAAACCTATGGGATTTGAAGTTTTTTTATGCACCTTAACATCTTAATAAGTGTTCAGAATGTTAAGGGGATTAACCAAATAAGCAATGGCACAAATTATAAGGGAATTAGGTTCCCATCCTATGTCCAAGATCTTTGTCTCTAACTTTCTCTCTCCTAAAAGTACTAAGTGAAAACCTATTGCATGTCTTGAGTTGCGAAAAAGATCGATGGAGAAATGGAATGGGCTTTTGCACTATTTTTATTTGCACCTCCACTTTTTCCATGGATTTTATCCTAAGAAGATAATATTTTATACCTTTCCCACCAATAGAAACCCTTTGTAAAAGACCACCAAAAGCATGCTTTTATCAATATTTTAATTGTTCTGCCCTTTAGAACTGTTGGAGATGGTGAACCATGTGACTTTTCATCTTCCTCTAACCTGTATAAATGGGGAAGAGAGTGATAAAACATTTCAAAACCTTTTTTTCTTGTAGCTTTTTCAAAAAATCTTTATTTGTACATTGGAAAATGATAGATGGGCAGTTACAAAGGGAAGTCCAACGTTATAAATTAATTACATAAGACATTTGAAGGATGTGTATGATCAAGTACAACATGATGTCATAACATAGGTATTAGATGACTTAAAACATCCTTTATCCAAGGGAAAAACCTTTATATCTAATTTTTACTAGTAAATATAATTTCAACATTAGAATACATAATAAGAATAAAGTAATAAAATACCTTCATTTTGTCAAAAATACCTTGAACTCTCCAAATTTATTGAAATATAATCTTATCCACTTACTAGTATTGCTTCTTTGACCCATTTGGTTAGCTTTAGACCATAATCATCCTAAAAGATTCACCATCTTGTCTTCTTGAGCATTATTCCACATTGACTTGATTTCCCACTTACCTTAACTTTGTCAAACTTACCTTAAACAATGTTAAACACATAATGAAGACCATAAAGAATGATCATCACATGACAAGACCAAGTGACTTAACTCAGCTACTAACTAGACCATCCTAAATGACCTTATAAGCTACCAAGGAAGACACATTACCTATCATCCTAGATCATTAATGACTAAAACAAGACCTTCATAATGGCTATCAACAAAGTTAATATCAATTACATAAAAGTTTTGAATCATCCTCATTCATGGTAGCCAAATTTTGGCTAACACTCTCTTTTACTCCATGTCAGATTTATTTCAAATCTTGTATAGTTTGAATAGAACATTATTGATCTTAAATTATGTGATAATCATGTATTTTACCTATTGTAGATCTACTTTATTAACATTTATATAGAATATGAATTCCAACTCATGACCATGCAAAGATATAATTAGTTCAGAGTTCTTTACCACATCATCGATAATTCCTTTTGGCCTCCTACTTCATGTCGTAGGCGACCAAATACTTTTTTGGGTCTATAGACCCATAATAGGGTGGCAGATTGATAAAGGCTCCTAACCGAGCCACCATAATGATGTTTCTCATAGGTATTGTAGTTGTTTGTTAAATAACCTATATCTATAAAAAAAAATTAGAATTGATGGGAATACCTAGGATTTATTGCCTATTGTGTCCCTACTCATTTTAGTGATGAAAAGGTTTCTGATGTATCCTCATCCTCTTCCTATTCTTCCAAGATATATATTTGTGCAAGGAACTCCTTTACTTATGCAAGAATTATGGGATATGTCTATGTCAATGCCAATGCTTGTATATTCTTCTTATATTGTTTAGAAAACCACGTGTAACTTCATAACATGATATATTGTGTGCCTTGATACCTTTCTAATGAATCTCTTTTTTGAATGGTCCTTGCCAATCCTCATCTTCCAAAGTGGTATTGTAATTACTATGATTCTAAAAAAAATAGGCTTGGGGGATGTTTTCTCCAAAAACAAATAATCTATACTACCAATAACATATTTCTCAAAGCTTGAACTTATGCTACATTTGTTACTATATTACAATCATATTTATCCTCAATGGAATATTCATCTATACATTTGCAAACTCTTATCTACCTGATTAACTTCTACATTTTTACTTCCTCTTCCTCTTTTGTTCAATCCTCCTTATCCTCACATTCTCTATCCAAACTAAGTGTTGGCTCCTTACTTCTCCTCTCATCACCTATCTCTTCTTCCCTTATTTCCTTCTCACTCATATCTTCTATGCTACTATAACTCCTTCTATTCACAACTTCGTTGGTCTCATTTTATTTATTCCACCATTTGTGTTGTTGTAGGACTCTTTCTAACTCTAGATTATTATTATAATTTTTCTCCTCTTGGCTCTCCATTTTGGACTTAGGTTCAAGCTCTACCTCTTTATTGTCTCAAAATTCACCCTTCTATCACAGACATCCCCATGGTGCTTGAATTGACTACTCCATTTTGACCAAAATAGGAACCATTTACTTTTATATAACCAACATCTTAATCAACAAAGTGAGTTTCTACAAAAATTTACCTCTAATCCCCCTAATAAACAAATCCTTTACCATTTCAAATGTTATATACCCTTGTCTGTGACCTCAATTATGTATCCATCAATGGTAATAATCATCTAGTGATTGATCCTGTGAGTCCAATTATTATCAAAAAAAAATTGCCACTCTACATTCTATTGAGTCCATAAACATATTTGCTCTAAATAAAAAATAATGATATTCCAATTAGGTTAGTAAAGTAGCTAATAGTTTAGGAAATTTACACCAAAATATTTCATAAATATTATCGTAGGTATGTTCTTGTACTATTTCTCTCATGGTACATTCTATCCTTTATGATTCCTCCTTTTAAAATTTATGAATCTTCTATTCTAACCAACTTTACATTTCTCTTTGACTAGGTAACCATCATAAAATCTCCTTAGCCAATGATAATCCATACACATCACACCATTTTTAGCAAAGGTTCTTAATGATTCATCATAATATGCTAATTATAGGTATATATGTGAATCAAATTAGGAAGTATGAAAAAACATAGATAATTAAAGGAATAGAACACATCTTGAAGGAAACATATATTATTATCTTAAGAAGTTATAATAATCACACAAATAAAGCTTAACTTTACATGGAGGAAAACATTATTAATATAACTACGAAAAGAATCCATTCACATCTATCTAACTATGTGAATAAATAAATGAACATAGAGATAAAACCATAGGAAACTTAGTTTAATATCTATTATAGAAATGATCAAAACATAGAGCAATAATTATCAAGTAATATATCTATTACAATGAATCCACCATACCTATAGAGCTAACTATCAAGTAAAATAAGTCCAACCTGACTATTACATTTAATAAAAACATATATAGATGTCAATCTAGTTTTGTTCTAACTTCCTTGGGCTATTCCTAGAGAAAATATGCTTGAGATGTAATTATAATAACTATATAATAATAAATCCAACATGATATATATTTGTCACATACATTCAAACATGTATTTTTGTGCTCATATTTACCCACTAACACCCACTATCATGTATCTAAGGTAAAATATCAATAAATTCTTAGGGATAATTACTTATTGATTCATTACATAGATAAATGATCTAAATCTTCTTATGGCTAGGTTGAAAAAAAGAACTAGGGGGTCTTTTTATATACCTAAATGGATGTGTAAGCATAAATACAAATACAGTGTTATCTAATGGCTTATGTGTTGGGGCATAACTCCTCACTACATGAAATCAAGGAAAATTGATACCCATTTAGTCCAAAATGACAACTCCTTTTTAGTTTTAAAACTAACAAAACACAATCTAAAACCTAAGGAAAAAAGAGATAAGAAAGAAAAAATGGGATTGAGCTTAGTGTTGCCACCCTACTACCACTTTTTTATGACTAGGATCCTAATAGGGCGAGGAGAGAACATATGGTGGACAAAATAGAAAACCCTAAACCACTAGAAATTATTGTAGAAAAATGGCATTGGAAAGAGATATGATATAAGATGTTATGAACTTGATTTCAAATAAGTTAATATAACAACATAAATATAACCAATGTGCACTTTAAAAGAAAGATAAAAACAATACTATAGTTAAAATTATAAAATCTCACTACAACATATCATGGGCCTCTTTGAGGGGGAAACCTCCTTTGAGCATAGCTCAATACAAAATATTCAATATATGTATTTTTACTATTACACAAGCCCTCTATTTAAGTATTCTACTCAAGACAAATGCTATCTCCAATACATGTGGGATAATTAAAAATAGAAAATGAGACAAATTGCAAGTCATATGTGTCTGAGTTTTTATTAACAGTACCTAATACAAACTAGAATAGATAGGACAAAGGGGTCCTAACATCCACCCTCAGAATCATGATCTTTGTGGGGTAATTTTTTAGTCTTAGATATTGTGATGGCCATGGGGTTGGGATTGATATGTTTCTTTATATTTTTAGCTCCAAGAATCTGAATAGACCCACTAGGGTTTGGTAGTGGCGTACACAGGGTACTTAATCAAACACCTAGAAGGCTAAGAGGCTCAAGGATGTTATGGGCTACTTGAGATCTATATAATTTATCTAATTTTTAGGCTTACACCAATCTATAGATAGACTTTTAAACTAGGTTAGGGCTAACATGATCAAGTGCACAAAGGATGGAGGTATATCTAATGGGTATAAACATAATAAATCAAGCAATAGGGGAGTGGAATTCAATGCTTAAAGAATGATAAAGTGAACTATTTAAATAAGATAACACTACTAAGCATTAAATGTGTTTTAGAAGCATGCAACCCTACTAATTGAAATACGATTTTGAAAAGGAAATGTCATTTTCAATAATGAGAGATAGATAGGGAGAGAATATGATTTCAAAAACCTAATTTAATTCCTTTGCTCAAATGAAACTATCTCTAGCATGTGAATGACTAAGGGAATTCCATTCGAGTTAAGTAAACTAAGTTATTTGAATACAAAATAATATACCAAGCAATATGGTGATATAAAACCAAGTAATCTTATGTAATGAAATAATTTTTTTGAGGAAATATGTTTTTAGGTTTAGGATAATGCATAAACTTCATAAACTAATCTAAAACATTTTCAAAATGAGTTTAACTAACATATAAATAGTAAACCCTAGAACATATACTACACTATAACAATGGAGTTTCACTTTGCATAACAAAGTGCCCTCAGATCAAGCTCAAAAATATTATGCATATGTTCTACCAACAAGGAGTCCAGGTTTGAGATAGCAATAAAGGAAGATAGGGCTGTAGTGTAGAACTAGGTCTAAACCAATGTCAAACAACAAGGAATAAGTGAAGTGAGAACTTTAAAGGATGTAATATCCAAAGCTAGGTGCAAAAATTAAGGTGCAATACAACTTGTAAAGGTAAGATCAAGCCATAATGAAGCAGGAACAACTGGAAGTAGCAATGGAGTCTCTAAATAAATATGCATCTATATATGGGATCTTCTATCACCAAGTGAGCTCAAGATCATCAAGAATGAATCATGATGGATTCAAGAAGGTGTGAGATCCAAGAGAATCAAGAACCAATGATCATTGTAAAAATAGATGAAATGGAGTGATGTAGGGCATCCTCAATCTACTAAAGATGAAAACTAGCCATTTTTTGTTGTTAGAGGCTCAAAAACTATATTCTAGTTGGGTTTTAGTCTAGGTCATACTTTAGGAGGGTGTTAATATGCAGCCCAAGCCATGGGTTCCCCCCATAATCCATGGCCTAGGTCAATTATATGTCCTAGATGGTCAAAAAAGCCCTATAAAGGCTTTGAGAGGCATCCAAATGGTTTTTCAATGAGCATAAAGGCCAAAAAGGTACAATGGATGTATATTTGAATTGAGAGGGTATCTATGCATGTAGTAAATATCTCAAATAGGATCACCTAGGTCATTACTCTACATGTGATCTAATATATAATCATAAGGAGTAAGGTCATGAGAAGTACAAGTACATATGCCCCTGAGGGATAAATAGTTGATGTTCAAATGAATAAAGAGTGTTGTGTAGTACCTAAAAGCCATATGAAAGCAAAGAAAATAAAGAACTAAAATGATAAAATAGAACATTAGCTTCACTTACTAGATAAGTATAGTGGTGGAATAATTCAATGGCATAATCCACAGGTGAAAGTGCAAATTTTGTGTGATCTAAATTCAAATCTAACTCTAGCTCTAACTCCTGCATAGAAGGGACACAAGTGATATCAAACCAAATCATACAATCCAAAATGACCTTCACTAGAGCACTATCTCTAATGCTCTCTATGTGAATTAAATGCAAAAGTATTATCTTGACACAAAGCAAGACAAGTGAGTTGTACAAGGGAGACAAAAAATGCAAATAAGTCATAGTTAATAGATAACGACCAAGGGTGGTAGGATGTCCACGAAGAGATGAATACCATTTAATGAAGACCAGAACAAATCCTGAATTAATCACAACCTTGAACCCATACCTATAGGAACCATAGTGAAAAAGGAAAAGGGAGTTAATAGGGATCAGATACGAATGAGATGACAAATTATTGACTGAAAGAAGTAGAGAGATCAATTTCTATCCCAATGTGTATTCGATAAGGAGTACATAGGATCAATAGGCTAGAGGGCTTAGGGGTCCAAGAGACTAGAATAGTCCCAAAATAGGCCTATGTAGGCCTCAAAGAGAGAAATAGACTCTACCATTGCATTTGGAATGGGCCAAAACTTCTAATATGAAGGTTTTGTGGTTCCATGAGCAATGATAGAATGAAAAGGAGGCTGGGAGAGAGAAAAAAGGATTTTAGCCTAGGCCATGACCTACCTAGGTAAACCCATGATGTGGACCAGTACCAAGCCACTAAACCCATGACCTATCCAACTATCAGGCCATAAATTAGCTTGAAAACCTATGACCTAGGATAAAAAGGGCCAAAAATAAGCTATAGAGACTCATAAGGTTTGATAGAAGATGCCATGAAAGGGGAAATCCACCAAATGGGGTCCTAGGGAGGGTTTTTCAATAAGATTTAAGCCTCACCAAAGTACCACAAGCCCAAGCCCAGACCTACCCCTAAGGATAGGTAACCCCTTCACCCTAACTAAAATTCTACCCTTGAAGTAGGCCAGTGCTTAGTGTAGACACCTAAATCCAGGAACTGATGACCTCCAATCAAGGTTTTGGACAATTTCCACCAAAATGCACAATTTGGCCTAAAAACACTAAAGCACATAAAACTAGTTGAAATTGGCATATTAAAGTTCCAATTTTGGCTAGGGTATCACTAAATGGGGCAATGCAATTTATGGGCTAGTTAACTTTGATCAGATCATTTCGAGTCAAAATGCCAATTTCGCACTTGGGTACTCTAGATTGCTCTTTTCTATAAAATTTCTTGTATGAGATGTGCATCTTTGTTATTTGGTGTTGGCAACATCCTAAATGGAATAATAGATCCTATGCATCTAACATTAACTTCTAATTCCAATCCAGTCAAATTTTTGACTAATAACAAGGCATTCTAATCAATTTGAGTAATTTGTGCACAAAGTGCTTAATCATGTTTAAGAGCTAATTAAACCAAATTAGAGCCTAATTAATAATTCCATGGAAAATTATTGAAAACTTGTTTTTAGAAATGAATATTTAATATTTGCATCATCAGGTGACCTCATTTCTTGAGAAGACATCCCTAGACCATAAATGCCACAAATATTAGGGTTATGGACATCCCATGCCTCTTTATTACCTTACATACCTCATTAATGTCCCTTATTCCAAAGTCATGATGAGGATAATTATGGATTTTTAATTACATAATTCAATTAATCTATGACCACACATCTTAATCCTGAGATGGATAGTCATGGTTGATTTTGTTCATTCTTGAAAATCTATAAATTGAGGGACCATGGACATCATTTTGAAGCCTAATTTGTGAAAAGTTACCATGTCAAATTAATTTCAAGATCTCTCACATGCCAAATTTATGATGCCAAAATATTGATCCAATCCAAGCCAAAGCCATAAGATGCCAAGGAGAAGAGGAGATAGCCAAGCCTCCTTTGATGAAGACTTCATGAGGACAAGATTAGCAAGCCACTACAACAAGCATTTGGAGCATCCAAGGAAGGTGAAGGATTATTGTTTTTCTTTAATTTTTATTTGTGTTTTTCTTTTTTTTTGTTATTAAGCTCACCCCAGTAACTAGGCCTACAGATGTATGCTAATTAGTCTGTTTTTATCAATGTGTTTGCATTTTTAGACTAACATAATACTAATCACCTCTCTTGAGTCAAATTCCTAGTTCACATAATGACACACCTAGTGGGTCTGCACCCCAAAAATTTGATCAAATAACACCTATAAGTAACATACTAACCATTTTCATATAGGATCTTGGAGTGTGGTAGTAAAAAAGGTGAATATTTGAGCAAAAATATTATTTTTAAGAGCTCACAATTTTGTTCTTTAATCCCAACTCACCCCAACTTAGATCCCAACTCAACCTAATTCAGATCCCAACTTGGATCCTAACTCACCTTGACTCAGATCCCAACTCACCCCACCTCAGATCCCAACTCACCCTGACTTAGATCCCAACTTGACTGTGTCAACCTGAGAGTTCATTTTCATAAGTTAATTGTTTCATCTTTAAAAATAATTCAAATCTAAACCACTTGCTAACATTTTTATTATAGGACCAACTTGGAAAATTGATCAAATGTGTTTAAATGATCTTTTGTATCTTTAAAATGAACTAGGAACATTATTTTGGTGCTTAATATAACATTTAGGTGCTTAAGTAAGTTTTTAGCATTAGTTTTCAAAGTTTACAATTTTAAGATTAAGGGGTCAAATGAACACCACCAAATCTTTCATTTGGGATTAAAATTGAACACACTTGTTAATTTTGTTTTTACAAAATACAAGGATGTTGCGTGTATGCTCTTCCATTTGTCCCCTTTAGGGAACCCTTGTAATCAAAAGTGATTTCCTTATTTATAAATTTCCTAGTCCAAGGCATAGAAATAACTTCATCTAGAGCACTCCCTAAAAACTCACAAAAGTATTGGGTGACCTTGACAATGATCCTAAAGTCTTTCTATTTTATGCTTTCTTTATTTCAAATAAAATTGGTTTGCGAGGGAGACATCATTACCTCACATGAGTTCTTTAGAGAATCTTTGACCTGGGGCTTCACCTCCTAGCATTGACTTCATTTGGATCTATATTGGAGTTGCACATGGGACATAGTGGCACTTTGGACATCACACTACACTGAGCAAACAGTAAGATGTAGTGGTTGTAAAAAGGACTAGACCTTTTTGTAACAAGCCAAGTGATACAGACCCAAAATTTGTGCTTTTCTTTTGCATTATTTGACATGAAAGTCATTTTGTAATTGATTCCCCTAGAAAGTTCAAAAACTTTTAGATCTTAGACAAATCCCTACTTGCCATAGAAGTATTATTAGTGCAAGGTGCACCTCAAGTTCTATGTCATAATACTGTCATTTGAGAGAAGGGGGTGTAAAAACCCTACTATATAATGCACATTTACTTTTGGATGAACACTTAAAATCCTCTCAAATGATGTATATTGACAGATTCCAACAATACCAAGCAACCTTGTCATTTTAGGATCTAAGAGTGATTAATTATTTGATTTGTCTTAGATTAAAGTCTTGTTTAAATTCAAAACTTAGTG
The DNA here is from genome assembly GCA_037957365.1 of Torreya grandis. NCBI lineage: Eukaryota > Viridiplantae > Streptophyta > Pinopsida > Cupressales > Taxaceae > Torreya > Torreya grandis. The sequence goes on from JARHVA010000293.1 coordinate 691,925, forward strand.
TAAACAAATGATGCAAACCAAACACATGTTCCTCATTTTCCTTTGAACAAAGAGGCATTATGTTGCCCACGTGAAATCTTCAATTTGCCTTGTTTAAATTTCATCAAAACATGGAGTCATATCATCCACTTTGGCATAGTTATGCTACCTAATTAAGTCTAAACCTTTGCCAAAGTTATTTAAGTCCTTCATTTATAATCTAAATTTTAAATTTCACCTTCATAAGTTCATAGGGTTGATGTGTTAAGTGGGTTTGCCATTTTCACTAAACTTGAGGGAACTTAGGTTCAATTTCCAATTTAGGTTGAAGGTTGTTTAAGACTCATAATTGTTATCACCACTTGATAGACTTAAGTCATTTTGTACTAAAAAATTTCACTTTGAGTCTATGCACCATAACATTTTGAGTCAATAAAGGTAGTGTTATGCTATCAAATTTGTGAGAAATTATCTTTACCTTAGAGATTTTTTGAAACAAGCATTTTGTCACATATTTTGGGTAGTCTAGCACTGTTACGCTACCCAAAACATTTTAGATATTGTTTCATAGGTCCTCTTACATAGAGTTCAAATTTATTCCTACATTTTTCAAACCAATTCGAGTATACTTTTATGAACCTTTGTCTAGCACAGTTACACTGTTCACTTTTGTCTAGCTTATTTGTCAAAAGAACCAAGTTTTATATCATTATTTGTGAGAAAATAAATTGTCTCTAAAGTGCCTTTTATTTCATACCTTATACCTATTTGATCGATTCCATGTCCAAGAATAAAGTGCCTAATGTTTGTTAGAAGTGTTTCAAATATGCTAGATTAAAAATTTCATCTATTTTCAAAGTCTAGATTTTGACATTGTTTGGCCAAGAGTCCTATTGCATGCCTTGTTTGAGCCTAGATTTTGATGCCACATTTGGCCAAAAGACATAATAAATTTTAATTTTATAGATTAGACTAATTTGAAACACTTTGAACTTAGCATTTGTAATTTTGATTTTTGGTTCATTTACTTCATCTTTTTGTGTAAGACATGTAATGTTAGACACTTAATGTTGGCTTGTGTTATCAAAAATCTTTGCATAAACCTTTTGATCCTTTTGATGAATCTAGACCAAGTTTGAACATCACATTTTTAGAAATTATCCTTTTAGATTTTGTAGAACTCTCTTCCCTTTATATCATAAAACATTGACTATGGATCCCAACATGTATTCCTACACTCATAGTGGACTCATGTACAATTCAAGGATTAGTAATGTGGTTACGTAGGAAGAAATGGTGCAAGACCCCTATGTGGATAATATTGCTTATCAGATGGATATGTATCCCTCTTGTAATACTTAGTTAGGGGGAAAAATCCAAGATACATTGGCTAACTATTTGGTTAATACACCACCTTATTCAGAACAAGACCAAGAACAAACCGCACATACCTAGCTACAATACTCATAGTTAATGAACCAGTTATTTAATAGTCATGCTCTACTAATACACCTTCCACGTATGATCCATTTTTGTTTGAGCATCAGTTTTTGGAGAAAAAATATGAAATTTTGTTCCAAGCCATAAAGGTAGGGGCCAAGTTTCCAATAGATTCCCTCATCAAAATTTACCAAGCCTAGTAAGAATACCCCACAACATAATTTATGATCAATAGGATTCTTCTAGAAATCCTTTGGATCTAGTCCAAACAACCTATCAGGACCCTAATATGCCTAATAAATACAAAAAACTCATTGAAGACCACTTTGACCAAATGTAGATGGTATATCAAACCTACCTAAATCTAGCATGCAATTTCAATCAGATGACCATGGTGAGAAAACCTATTATTGACTTAGTTCCTTCAATAGGAGTTTTGATAGAGTTAACTAGTCAAGACAATCAACACTCAAACCCGTTCATTACAAACACTTCAATAGACAACTTACTACATATTCACATTATTGAACAAGTGTCTTCTAATTTTACATAGAATAATGAGTAAATTATAGTGGATAATGTGCCAGCAACATCCAATCCAAATAAAAGTGGTACTAATGCATAAAAAACTAGTCAAAAACATGTGCCTATAGTTAATACCATGAGTGAACCATCATACCAGGGAGTAGGAGTTTTTACAACCCAACCTCAACTAGTTGCTTCATCAAGTGTGCAACCAATAAGATTAGGTAGTCAACTAGCAACCTATGTCATGCCTCAATAGTTGAATGTGATGAATCCTACTCCTCAACAAGTGATGCGTAGTATTCCACAATAACAGGCATAATCTAGTGTATCAACATAATATATTTTGAATATATTTCCACCTCAATAAGGGGCAACGAATGTTCCACTTCATCAAGTAGTGGTAAATATACCTCCTCAATCACAGACCAGTGTACCAATCCAAAACCAAATGTTGACTAGCCAACAATGTGTAAATATTGGTTAGTGATAGATGTCAAATTTTTAACATGTTTTCACTTCTCAACAAGGCTTCATGCAATAAGGAGGATCTCATGTTTCTCAAGTACCTACTAGACAACAATCGGTTCAAAATATGCCATAAGTTCAAAGACAGGGTCTTGGTCTACAAGTTCCCACTCAACAACAAGGTTTGATTAGTCGATAGCACATCCCTTTTCAATCATATTAGGCACAATATAGTTATATCCCTCCATTATAACCATAAAATACTCCAATTCAAACCTTCATATCCAACCCAAACCATAATATCCCACAACTAAATGTGCAATTCCAAGTGCATCCTAATCCATGTATGCATATTCCTAGTCCATTTCCCAACCAAACCAATATACCCCAACAAATATATCCATCATACCCTAGTTAAAGTGTCCCACTTGTGACCTCATAACCATTTACCCAAACCAATATTTTCCCTCAAACTAATGTTCCTTCCAGATTCATATCCCAATAATTACAACAGATGAAGGATGTAATTGTTGCCATTTAGGCTAGGAAATAGACTAAAAAGTTTAAGTTGGATGATGTGTGTTCTTATCCATTCAACATGGAGTAATTTTAGATACCATTTCCTCTAGGATATGAACCATCAAAATTAGACAAATACAAAGGGAAAGGTGACCCTAAGGCCCATTTAACCAAGTTTTTTATCGCATGTCAACTAGTGGCATATAGCGATATATACCTTTTGTCATTGTTTCCAAGGATCTTGGCTAGATAAGCCTTGGATTGGTTTTTAAAGTTAGCCAAGAATTTAGTAACAAACTTTGATGATCTTTCTAATAATTTTTTGTATCACTTTTCCTATAATCTCAAACATGAGATTTTATTAGTTGACATAACACAAACAAAACAAAATTCTGCTGAGTTTTGTACGTTATCTATAGTGATGGAGAGCCCTTACAAGCCAATTCACCCATAGTTTATCAGATATACAATTAGTCACTGTGTTTACTAAAAGTTTTCATTGTGAGATAACTTATCATCTGGAACTACAATGTGCACATACTTTCAAGGAGATCATCGACAAAGGCTTGTTGATTGAGTGAGCCCTTATTAATAAAAGGATCATCAAGCTTATGTCAACTAATCAAAATCAAGGTACCAATCAAGGAAGTGGCCAAAACCAACATCTAATCTAAGTGCAAGCATCACAACCAGCATAGGCCAATAACCAAGATAGACTAAAGCAATTCAATCACAATAAGAATGTTGTGGGTAAAGGAGTAATCAAGTCACATCATGTCCAAATAGTTAAAACATCATCTACACCACATTTTTAGCTTAATCCTACCTAAAAACCTCTCCAAGTAATGATACAAGCACAAAAACTAAGACCCATTCAACAAATACAACAACCTTTACCATTACAAACACCTCCTCCAAGGAGAACTGTGCCTGCATGTCATGTCTTTAGTGACTTAGGAGAGCCTATTGAGTCTGTATTTTTCAAACTTACCACTGCTAATATGATTAGTTATCCTATACCAAAGTATTTTCTACAATGCATTCCTTATCCTAATTGGTATCATGAAAATGAATTATGTGAATATCATCGAGTCAATGGGCATAATCTAAGAAGATGTGTGGAAATCAAGCATTTGATTAAGAATATGTTGGAGAATGGGGAGATAACATTAGATAATGGTGCTTCTACCTCCAATCAAACTCTTGGGATTTATCAAAACCCCTTTCCCCAACATAACACATAGTAGTAGCATAACAATTAGCAACAACAACAACAACACCAGCCAATGCAACAACAAAATCAACAGTATCAAAATCAAAGTCTAAACCAACAAAATTAGTAGAATCAATAATAGAACCCACAACATCATAACAATGGAAAAAACCAAGGTCAAAATAATAATAACCAACAAACCTATCATGCAGTTGCACATGACTATAACAGGGTTGTAGGTCATATTACAGGGGGCATCCTTAATACCATCTCCATTAATCTTAGACTAAGCACTAATCAATCTAGACCATTACTAAACAATACCACTCATCCAAATTACATGGTAATCCTTCTTTTACTTGGGACTACAAATAGGTAAACCAACAAAATGGGACTCCCACTTTTGGATTGTATACCGATAACTCAACCTTGCCATGTGACCACATACAAGTGCACTGACAACCGGTACTTGTCCTATTTGGTCCCAAACCATTCCTAGTATTTGTTAGAATTTATGGTCCATCATCTAATCTTGATTGTACAATCACAACTTAGAGGTCAAAGATTAATATCCCAAGTCCATAACCATCTACCACTTTTCTTATTATCCAACCAACCATTTAGCCTCAGAATAAACCATTCACCATTGACAAAGACAAGAAGTTTCATATTGTGGAACAATTGCAAAAAACATTAGCACAAATTTCTATTTTAGATTTTATACAAAAATTAGTGATCCAAAAGAACATTTTGAATGAGTTTTTAACCCAATCCACTGTGTTTCTAGTGACATACCCCCTAATAAATTTTAAGCTTTGGTTGGACACTTAGCTCCATCCCAACAAGTCACATTCATCAAAAGTGATATGTCTTCCCTTGGCCCACTCTATAATAATCCATTATACATAGAAGTTTATATAAAGTGGCATAAAGTGAAATGTGTCCTTATAGACAATGGATCAGGCCTCAACATAGTGTCTCTAAAGCTCATCAAGTTTATTGGGTACATAATGGCAGATCTCCAGCCAAAAATAATAACTATCAAAGCCTATGATAATTAGGAAAGAGAATCACAAGGCACCATTAGCTTCCCAGTTATCATTGGGCCTTTGACCCATGATACACTTTTCCATGTGCTTAATCTTGAGTTGTCATATAATATGCTTCTAATTATGCCTTAGTTACATGATATTCATGCAATTTCATTAATGCTGCACCAATGTATCAAGTTTTCCCATTCAAGGATGGAAGTGAATATTTTAGGAGATTTACACCCATATGAACATTGCAAACATCTTGAGGTTGAGTTTCAAAGCTAAAATTACCAATACTACATGAATCCAAGTTCCAAGAAGGATAAATGAAAGGCCATATTTATTGATCCTCCACAAGATAATTGTATAGATCCTAATACCTTGGATTCCCTTTTCCACATGTTACCTCCTGAAGCTTCCAACTATTTCACCATTTTAGATAATGGCCGAAGGGAGTATATGACCCATGATACCTTCCTTATTTCCAATCTTCCTCAAAATCCAAATACCTTTGGGTGACCTAAAAATACCCCACACATGCATTGACAAAAAAATAACAAATATAAGGGACTTGTCATGTTTGTACCAACATCTGGCTTGGAACCAAACCCTCTTGAAAGGGATGAATCATGGTTACATAATGGCAACCAAGATGATTATTATAAAAGTGCAAAGTATCCTATTCCCAATATGATCATGGAGTATAAAGATTATGAAGGAAGAGGCCTTGGACTAAATCAACAAGGAACCATTGAGCCAATTTCCATGACTAAGTATAAAAGACCTATGGACTTAGATTTAAACCACCTGGGGGTGACCCCACATATCTTATTTGAGTTCCATCATTAGTAGCTAGTGATGATGATGCTGAAAGTAAAGTAAAGTTTGATCATAGCCTCACCTTTGATGACCTAGCTGAGACTAACCTATTTGATAATAATGCCATATGTACTCTTACCCTAATCATTTGTCACAACCCATTACCATTATACTATCCCCAACTGATAGATTGGGACCAACAAGAATCTAATTTATCAATTGATGAGTTTCAAAATGATGAGGCATTGTGTGACTTTTTAGGCCTTAGAGACAACGTTCCATTAGGATATCATAAATTTGGATTCTCAATTACATTGGATCCTAAAGCCTATTTTAGAGAGCGGGTGAACACCCTTAGCCAAAAATAAATAAATAAAACATTGAGGTCCCTAAGTGAAAACCTCTTTGAGGCACTTTTTGATAAGGAAAAAAGTAAAGATAAAGGCCAGTCTGGTGGTGAAAACCTGTTTCAAGTGCCATTAGACGGGGGTGTTCATTCTTCTTTGAATTTAGACCAGGAGACCACCAATGATGAACTTACCTATGGATCCAAGTTTAGTTTTGCACAACAACAAGTATTTGATCAAATTCTTTAAGAATTTTTTACTATTTTTTTCACATGGATAGATTTCCCATTGGAGGACTCAGATTCATCATGCCTAGGAGATGTTAAAGAGCAACTCCTAACAAAAGACCCTAATATAGTCCAATAGTTCAAGTCTTTTCCTACTATACTAGAATATGGTTCAACCCTTATAATCAAAGATAAAATATAGGTAAACATTAGGAATCTATCAGACCTAAAATGGATAAAATTAGGTGCATCCCTCACTAAAGAGGAATGTGAAGTCTTTACAGCTCTATTAAGAGAATTTGTAGATATCTTTGCATGGGCTTACTCTGACATACCAGGTTTAGACCCCACCTTGATTCTAAACTACCTTTTAGTTAATCTTGATGCCCAACTAGTGAAACAAAATCTACATAAGATGTATCCTTGCATTGTTGTGTTTGTAAAGAAAGAGTTGGAAAAACTCTTAGAATCAGGATGTATTCGATCCATTGACTACTTAGAATGGATATCTAATATTATACCTGTTAGCAAAAATTCTAAAGGAATTAAAATCCATGCCAATATTTGAGACAAATAAATCTTGTCCTAAGGATTATTTTCCATTGCCTAATATTGACATGATCATTAACTCCATGGAAGGTTATGAAATGCTTTCACTCATGGATGGCTTTTCAGGATACAACCAGATCAGAATAGCACCAGAAGACCAACATAAAAAAGTGTTCACCACTCCATGGGGAACATTTTGTTATTAGGTAATGCCATTTGGTTTTAATAATGCTAGAGATACATATCAAAGGGCCATGAATATCATATTCCATGATATGGTGCATGATATTGTTGAAGACTATGTCGATGACATATTAGGAAAATTCAAAACTAGGGCTGACCATCCAATAGTGCTACATAGGATATTTAAAAGATTATAGGAGTATAAAGTCAGACTCAATCCAAAGAAATGTGTGTTGGTAGTAACCTAAATAAATTTACTTGACTTCATTTTATCTTATAGGGGTATTGAATTTGATCTGGCCAAAATCCATGCTATAATCGAGATGCTACCACCAACCAATTTGAAGCAACTCCATAGTTTGTAGGGCAAGATCCAATCAATGTGATGCTTCATCTCTTAGTCAGTAGACAAGTGTCATCCATTTACACATATTCTAAATAAGGGAGTTACATTTCACTAGGATGACCACTACCAAACAAGTTTTCAACAACTCAAGGACTATCTAGTTAATCCACTTTTTTTGTTACCAAGAAGGCCATTCTTGTTGTATCTATCAGCTACCGATAATGCCTTGGGGGCACTTTTGGCTCAACATGATAACAATGGAAAAGAGCATGCATTATACTACTTAAGTCATACCTTTGTCACATATGAACACAACTATGCACCTATTTAAAAATCTTGTCTAGCGATGGTATTCATAGCTCAGAAACCACACCATTACATGTTAAATAATAAGACCATAGTTATTTCAAAATTAGATCCACTCAAGTATCTACTATCTAAAATATCTTTACCAAGTAGAATGGCCAAATGGATCATGCTTCTTAATGATTTTGACATAGAGTATGTCAATTAAAAGGCAATCAAAAGAGAGGTCCTTGCAGATCAACTTGTTAAAGTACCCCTTACAAACACAAATCCACTCAAATTTCATTTTCTTGATGAATCCATAATGACTGTCATTGACACACCTCTTGGGGAGTATCACTAGAAGCTATATTCTTATGGTTCATTTATTTCACATGGATTAGGGGTAGGTCCCTTATTTATTACACCATAAGGGGATCTAATCCTTAAATCATTCAGAATCAATCTTCCTTGTACAAACAACATGGTCGAGCATGAAGCACTTTTTGCAGGACTTAGATAGACATTACAATGGAATATATCTCATCTAAAGGTTCATGGTGATTCTCAATTAATCATCAATCAGATCAAGACCATTTTCAAACTAAAGATGACAAGTTGGTTCCATATAAGGCTATAGTTGAAACCCTAAAGCAACAAATTGTAAATATCCAATTTGAGCATACACCAAGGGCTACTAATAGAACTATAGATGCCATGACTACTATCAGGTCTCTGATTCAACAAATAGACAAAGCTAGAGAATATTAGTTCCTTGTTGAGAATTTGTTCACACCAGCTTATGAACCTTCAACTGTTGCAATGACTTGTGATATTATTGGTCCTAATTCTATTTGGGAATCAAACCTTTACAACTACCTTCATAACCAAGTTTTACCACCTAATCTATCTCAAAAATAAACCAAAGCCTTTATTCATTATTCTACTCATTATAATCTACTTGGATCCACCTTTTACCATCATAGTTTTGATGAAACTCTACTTCATTGTTTAACTTTGATAGAGTCTACACTAGTGTTAAGAGAAGTTAACAAAGGAGTATGTGGAGCTCATTCTAGTAGGGCAGTCCTATCCAAAAAGCTCTTGTGTACTAGTTAGTTTGGCCCAAAATGGACATAGATTTAATTGCATATATAAAGAAGTGTGACAAGTGTCAATGATATGCTAATCTAATTCATGCCCTAGTAGAATCTCTCGTACCAATGTTGACACCATGGCCATTTGCTACATGGGGACTTGACCTCATTGAGGAGATCAACCCCACTTCATCTGATAGCCATAAACATATCCTTACCACCACTAAGTATTTCATTAAGTGGGTTGAAGCTATACCCCTCACTTACATGATTGGAAAGCAAATTTCCAAATTTATCTTTAACCATCTCATTTGCCGCTAGGGTATCCCCTTCGACATTATATATGATAATGGAGGATCATTCAAGAATAAGGATGTAGACCAGCTATGTACCAAATATAATATCACACAACATTTTTCTATAACATATTATGCTCAAGTAATGGTCAGGCCAGAGCATCAAACAAAACCATTGTCAATATTCTCAAAAATATTATCAATGATGTCAGTCATGATTGGCACCTATAGATATTCCCCACCCTTTGGGCATACCATACCAATCATCGTACTCTCATAGGAGCCACTCCATACTCACTTATTTATGGTACTGAAGCTATCTTTCCCATTGAGGTCAAGTTACCTTCACTACACATATCTTTCTAGCATGTCCTAGATGATCATGACTATCAAGTAGTTCACCTACAAGATCTAGACCTACTTGATGAAAAATGCATAGCTACGCTCAATAATCTTCAGGCATATCAAAACTAACTCAAAGGCCACTATAATCAGCATGTCAAGTATAGAATATTTGAACTTGGTGATCTTGTTCTTAAATAAAACCAAAATAATACCATAGTTGAGAAGAAGCATAAAGGTAAATTCAAACCAAACTAGATAGGGCCTTTCATCATTACTATAGATTATGGATCAGTAGCATATATGCTTGCCACACCAAATGGAGATGAAATTCCTAAGCTAATGAATATTATTCACCACAATTGGTACTATGCTTGACTAATAAGTTGTATTGTTTATAAGGACCATTTCATGTTGTGCCATTTTATCACTATTCTTCTTTTTATAAATGCCATTCTTATCTGTCCTCTTAGTTGTATCTACTTTACATTTCCAATCTATCAACCAGACATATTCTAAAGCCTAGCCCATTTGACCTTAGTTTTTTCCATTCATTATGTATTTTTAGCACCGAAGAATATAATTAGTTTCATCATTTGTTTTAATTACTTCATATAGAGATCATATTTTGGAGCAGTATGACAAAAGTTTCGATAGTTGCATCCTTCATTTGTCATGTTTTTTAATCACCGATCTTGCTACTAATTATAACCACATTTGGAAAAATTAGTACCATTGATCTATACCATTATGTCCTAGTTATAACTGCCTATGGGAAAACTAGGAGCAACATTTGTTTATTAAGTCTTGACATACCAACTTGCCACTTCCTTTTTACCATATTGTGCCTTTTACCAATTGTGCCTATTTTGTTTGAATTGACTGCTACACTAATTAAATTCCTTCATTATAGGGTGGAACTATAGTGACTTGAGGTCCTACTCAAGGACTATGTAGGTAGTGTTTGATACTTGTTGAGGTTAGCTCAATCACCCCCTTGCCACGCTCTCACCATTTTGTGAATGACCTAAGTTTAAATGCTCTCACCATTTTATGAGAAACCTAAGTTTGAATGCTCTCATCATTTTGTGAGCTTGAACCATTTAGTGTCTCATCATTCTTAATTGAGTTGATATACTTCGAAAAATTCTTAAAATATTTGTAAAATCATTAGAAAAAACCAAAAACATTGACCATTTCTTTGCCTTAAGGATTCTAGGAACCCTTACTAAATTACAAGTGAAGCACTTATCACTTAGTTTATCTATCCTTTTTGGACTTTTCTCTCACACACTTGCCATTTTTCAAGACCATTCCTATTCTTATATTGCATCCATTATGTTTGTTTTCATTAGTTATAACATTCTTCCCATTCCCTGAGAGAACTACATTTGGCTTGAAGTTTTTTATTGGATATTACATCCATGGAACTATGTAGGCAGTATCCAATTGCCTAGTGCATATGGAGACAGCTCGGCCACACCCTTCTTTTTTCTTCTATTCCCCTATTTTATTCATTTGTTAATTTGTCACCTATTTTCTAAGGGCAATGTTCGTATGTTTTCTATTACATTGTTTGTTTGTTTGCTTCTTCTTATTTTGTTTGTTTGTCTACCTATTTATTTGCTTTCAACACTATTGCCTTGATTTAGTTTTTGTGTGTTCATTGGTTGATTCTTTTCCCACACGTATACTCAAATCCATCCATATTCATATGTTTTCATTTTCATCATGGTTTCTATCATTGATGTATTATTTTATATTGAGTATTGGATTATAGGAGTCGGTCCTTATGCATATTTCGACAAAGTCCTCATGATGTTATACCATGATGCCTACCAACACATGTTAAAACAAACCTCAAATTCAAGAAGTCTATTTGGAAATGGTGGCATCAATATCTCTTCGACACTGACATCCTAATTCAATCCCAATCATATCTCAAATAGAGTATTTAACCATGAAAAAATTTCAACCTTTATTATTTCAGATGAACATCTCCCTACTAGTAGGTTGTTCCAATTCATCATTAACATTTGTGTTAGTTATCATCATCCTTGTCCAATTTTTTCATGTTTTCCATAATCAAGGTCCAATGATTATAAATACCTATGGGAAAATCATTGTACACCATCCCACCTGCATTTCTCAATAATTATAACCATCTTGTGCCAACCATTCCCTTGAGGGGGAAAACCATCATACAGTTAGCTTATCATCATTGTAGTTGTAGGCATATAGGACCTTTTCATTCTTTTATAATACATTACTATACTTATAGATTACAATTCCTTCCTAAATAGGGGCAAACTATAGACACCTAAATCTGGCCATCGATGACCTCCAATCAGGGTTTTGACCAATTTCCACCAAAATGCACAATTTGGCCTAAAAACACTAAAGCACATTAAATGAATTGAAATTGACATATTCAAGTGTCAATTTTGGCCAAGGTACCACTAAATGGAGCAATGTAATTTATGGGCTAGCTAACTTTGATCAAATCATTCTAAGTCAAAATAGCAATTTTGTACCTAGGTGCTCTGGGTCGCTCTTTTCTATAAATTTTTTTATACGAGATGTGTGTCTTTGTTATTTGGTATTGGGAACATCCTAAATGGGATAATGGATCCAATGCATCTAACATTGACTTCCAATTCCAATCCAGTCAAATTTTGGACCAATAACAAGGCATTCCAATAAATTTGAGTAATTTGTGCACAAAGTGCTTAATCATGCTTAAGAGCTAATTAAACCAAATTAGAGCCTAAATAATTCCATGGAAAATTGTTGAAAACTTGTTTTTAGAAATGAATATTGAATATTTTCATCATCAGGTGACCTCATTTCTTATGAAGACATCCCTAGGCCATAAATGCCACAAATATCAAGATTATGAGTCTCCCATGCCTCTTTATTGCCTCCCATGCCTCATTAATGTCTCTTCTTCCAAAGTCATGATAAGGATAATTATGGATTTTTAGTTACATAATTAAATTAATCCATGACCACACATCTCAATCTTGAGATGGATGGTCATGGTTGACTTTGGTCATTCTTGAAAATCTATAAATAGAGAGGCCATGAACATCATTTTGAAGCTTAATTTATGAAAAGTTACCATGTCAAATTGATTCAAAGAGCTCTCACATGCCAAATTTATGATTCCAAAATATTTATCCAAGCCAAGCCAAAGCCACAAGATGCCAAAGAGAAGAGAAGTTCATGAGCACAAGCCGAGCAAGCCACTACAACAGGCATTTAGAGCATCCAAGGAAGGTGAAGGATTATTGTTTTTATTTACTTTTTAGTTGTGTTTTTCATTTGTTTTTGTTATTAATCTCACCCTAGTAACTAGGCCTAGATATGTATGCTAATTAGTGTGTTTTAATCAATTTGTTTGCATT